>JZKD02S0887202.1:159344-172502 GCA_000966675.3 Picea glauca | reverse complement strand
GCAAAGAAGAAACCACCAAAGAACAATGCCTTGATTGGTTTCTCAGATATCTCGTCCCTCTCCTTGCCAAAGATGTGGCCTCCACCTTCCTCCAAACTGAAGAGGCAGCCATCAGCAAGGCCCAATAGTATGACCTCATTTATGCTCAGTCAGGATACTTATACACAGTACTACCTGACACCCTGAGACCCGTACCATTTGTCCAGGAAAAACCTGGGATGTCTCACTCAACGGATGGATTGATTGGTACCACAACCCGTACATCTAACCACCACCTATGTATGGTACACCCCAATATCCATCGATGTATGGAGGACCCCCTTATTACCCTCCCCCACCTTATCAGTAGCCATACCCTGTTGTCCTCCCTCCACCCATGAGTGGACCCTCATCGACACCCATGATGTGCTCGACTATTCAACCAAGTTCTGGTACCCCATCAACCTCAGCTTACACCCTGAGCACTAGTGAAAGTGCTACACCTTCCTATGCACCCTATGGGTCATTACCATAAAATAATATGTACTTTCCATTTCTTGGTCCTCCACAGCCCATTGCTCCTACACAAAGACAACCACACATTGGGGTTAACTTTGTTCATCCCTCATCCATTGAGTAATTTCAAAATTTTGAATAACTAAATACGGAAAACCCATCCCATTGGCCAAATAATTCCAAAAACAAAGGAAAAAACTGAAACAATAATAACCCAGGACTAGGGGTAAACAACCCCCAATAGAACCAACCTATTGGGGGCAACTAGAATCAGGGGAACCAGAACCCCCAAGGGGGAAATAAAAACAAACACCAAGGGAGGAAAAACAACAAAAACCTCCAGACAAACTTCCCTTGTGCCCTTTGCAGTGAGCATGGTCATTATACTCACCCTTTCCCCCAAATCTTGACTTCAAATGAATGAAATATTCCATGAATGTGCCATGTCCTCTAGCGTTGCCTACCCCTCAGCAGGCCCCACAACAGTATTTTCAACAACCACCCCCGGCTGTGTTGCAAAACCCTATTCCACACCAAGGTGTGATGCATACCTAGTAGGAGATGCATCCTGCCCCACCACATATGGGACAGTATCAAAATCTTGGGAATCTGGTGGATCGCACTATCCTCCTCACTAGCGAAGAAGAAATTCTTCTACAAACGTCCAGTCGTCAATACAGTGCACCTTCTGAATCTACTCCCACCACTTAGAAAGTAGCTCCAGTTACAGTTGGACAACCTTTAATGATTCCACGCCCTAACACTGAACCACCCATTTGTATTCCTCGCATCCCATTACGACAAAATTTCAACAACCCTCAGGCTAGGACGGCACACAATTACAGTCTAGTTGATGACTTGGTGCAATCTCCTACATCCATGTCGGTCTTGTAGGTCCTCCAAACCTGTCCCGCTCAATGAAAATCATTGCTTTCCACCTTGGGGGCAGTCGACCATGTTGATACTAAACTCATCACATTTTATCTAGATTGTAGGGAACCCTGTGCTACCTCGGTTTCAACAGACACTAATGACAGTATGCCAAAACTTTCAGCAAGACCCCTCCCCACCCATATCATCAAGTAATGATGTCACTTACATCCATTATGTCATGACCTCAGTCAAAGAACAGATGAGTTGTCCTTGCTCTCTTTGTGAATCACTTGATCATTTCACATACCAGTGTCCTATGATCATTGAATACAGGCGTCATCAAATGGCCCTTATTCGAAATCCTCCATCCACCTCACTTCCTGTGATGCAAGTGATTCCCCCTATTCCATCTCTAGATATTTTCCACATCACATCCCCTGAACCTGAGTCACTTCCTACCCCTCTATGGTTCATGGATAGACTGTATGAGGATTTTCCCCCAAATCCACCCAATTCTCCGGTTCACTTCCCTCAGGAAATTTTACCCCCAACCACTATTTCTAATCCACATTGTCTAGACATTTGGTTTATGTCAAGCACCCCATCGCACCATAGTTGCAATACCCCCTCTACATCTTCACCTCCTGAAGATAATCACGCGGTGATAGTCACCAATGTTCCTTCCTCAGATCCCTATATTCTCACATTTTCCACTGTGACGAAGATATCCTCGAGGAACTAACTACCCCCGATTTCCCATGGAATTCTCTCCACCAAAAAGTGCCTTTTATCTCACAGGAATCCTTTGACCCTCTTATCCAAGGCTCCATATGTGCAATCTAAACAAAGGATTTTATCCCATCAAGGCATATAGACTGGTTCAACAACCCTATCCCTGCCCTCGATGCTTATCAAAATTGACATTTCCATCAAACCAGAAATCATAAAGGAAATCACCATTAGTGCCACATGCTCCCCTGAAGAACTCACAGCTTACAAAGCTCTCTTTCAGGAATACCAGGATATTTTTTCCTGGTCATACACAGAGATGCCCGACCTCTATCCTTCTATCATCAAACATCGCATCAACACATGGCCAGATATCACACATGTTCGTCAAAAGCAACGCCCACTGCACCCATCCAAATTAGCGGCTATCAAAGCCGAAATTGATAAACTACACGTTGTAGGGTTCATATACCCCATCGCATACATGTCATGGGTTTCCAACCCTGTCCCCATTAAAAAAACATAGGGCATTATTTGCAACTGCACTGACTTTCGTGACCTCAACCATGCTTGTCCCAAAGACAACTTCCCTACCTCTTTCACCAACCAAATTATCGATGACTTTGCAGGCCATGAGCCTCTATCCTTCATGGATGGTTTCTCTGGTTAAAATCAAATCCAGATCCATCCAGCAAATCAGTATAAGACCGCATTCACTACCCCATGGGATACTTTTTCTTATCATGTCATGCCTTTTAGACTTAAGAACACAGGTGCGACGTTCCAATGGGCCATGACTTATGTTTTCCATGATCTCACTCACATCATCCTCGCTTACTTGGATGACTTCACTGCTCAATCCAAGAAATGAACTCAACATCTAGATGACTTACAAGTTGTCTTTCAACGGTGTAGTTAGTACAATATCTTCTTGAATCCCCTCAAGTGTGTATTTTGCATCATCGTTAGATGCCTCCTTGGGTTCATCGTTTCCCAACATGGCAGCATTGTGGACCCCCTCAAATTCCAAGCTATCACAGAAATTCCACCACCTTGGAATTTACGCCAACTGCAGAGCCTACAAGGAAAAGCCAACTTTTTGAGACGCTTTGTCCTAGATTACGCCACTTGCGCACATGGTTTCCTTTGTTTATTGTGTCATGATATCCCATTTCAATCAGATGAACATGCCCAAACCACTTTTGATGATTTAAAAGTGGTGCTCTCCAACGCCCCTTTCATTAGTCCACCCAACTATGATCGCGACTACATCCTCTACTTATCAGCTTATCCATCTCAGTAGTAGGAGCTCTCGTCCAACTAGGGGATGATGGTCATGAACATGTTATTTACTACATTAGTAAAAACCTTTTAGGACCACCCCTAAAAAAAATCATGAGGAGAAACTCAACCTCGTAGTTCAGAAACTGCATCATTATATCTTGCTTTGCACTACCAAAGTCGTGGCAAATTCCAACCCCATGCAGTACTTTCTTAGTCGAAGAAAAATTAATGGAAAATTTTCCCGATGGATCATCATCCTTTAGGAATACGACCTAGATTTTTCAACTCCCAAAAGTAAGAAAACACTCGTTCTCGCCAAACTCATCATGGTGTTTCCCTCAGATACTACAAGTTCACTTGTCAATACAGATTTTCCTAGCGAACACCTCTTCTACATCCCCTTGGATGACCCCTGGTATGGTGACCTTCTCATTTACCTTTGGACACAGAATTTTGGGTCTCACCTCTCTCGAGACGATCACCCACGCACTTGGGTTCCCACCCTTACAGAAACCCATAGTACGGCCATTTGTGCGACCTTTCCCATAAAAGAAACCCTAACTACTATGCAGAAGGATGAGACCACTAACATGGCTCTCGCAAATCCTGGATCAACTGGATCAAACTCCCTTAATCTCCAAATCTCCTCTAAAAACCTCTCATCAACTCACTATGGCAGTAGGTACAAATGAGGTGGCATTATGGGCCCCACAGCTATATATAGTCCCTTTTGCCAAACTTCCATGCTCAATTACAGGAGCTCAGAGCATCTGTTTTTCGATCCGCCTTCATCCACGAGATTGGGATCCAACCATATACATAGTCACATTCCCCAGGTCACCATCCATCCTCGGTCCCGGGGGAGCATTTTTCATCACACCTAGGTACACATGCTCATGTTCAAAATTATCAAATAGTTGTTATATGTTCTTTATCTTCAGATATTGTTCATGTTGGGTATTTGGTTTCATGTGTGAAGGTACTTGGTCATCACAAACCAACGTAACCCCTTCAGTTATATGATTGACACTGGCATGTAATCATTCCCTCTGAATATCAATTGCATATCCCAGTCACACCCTCCGACATTTTCCTGTAGGATCCTCACATTCGGCTCTGCAGTACTATCACCTCCGCTGCATTTCAAGTACTTTCACCCGGTAGCACTCTCCCCTACATGAGTTGTCCCATTCATAGTCCCCTTTAGCACTTTGACATGCATATTGCTTTCACCCCTTAGGGATGGGAGTCCCGATAGTCTTACGCATGTTCGAGAATCAGCCACATTCTCCTTCTCCTCATTATGCTAGATTTCCCAATGGACTCCCAGGATATATCCTCATGGTTCTCGTTTGACTGCACCTCTGTACTATCATTAACCCTTCATTTCATCCACAATCAGTTTGCCCATCTGCAGATTTCCCTCCATTCATTTACCTCATACAAAAACCTACCCATGGGGCCCCCACCCTCCACCAATTCTCCACGCAACTTGCGCCCTCACAATCCAATCCATCTTGCACTGGGGCACCCGTTTCTGTATTTGTACACTCATCCCAAATTATTCGTTATTCATTTGGTAATTGTAAAAAGAATTTGTTTCCATCATTTACATAGCTTTTTTTATCACCCTTGGCGACCTTCTTTTTCTCGACAAAGCAACCCATGTCTCCCTTGGTTAGGGAACTCGTTACCTTCTACTCTCATTGACATCGTTCATAAACCCCCGAGTATCCCACAGTCCATGTACCTCTAATCTCTGAGCTTGTCCACTTTTTCACACCTCTGGCACAATTTAACCCATGTCTAGCCGTCCTCCTGACACTAGATCTAGTTTCATGGTTGTTGCCACTCATATGTCACATATATCCCCAACCAAGGGAAGTATTGAGTATCACCGCATCTTGACTTCACCCATGTTCCTCATCGTTTTTTGATCTCATCCAATGGATTTCATGAAGACCTTTTGCTTCTTGGAGTCGTGTATCCCTTTCTGTCGACATCAGCATAGTTTTCAGAAGGGTGACAGTATCTTGACTCTCATTACCTTTACAATGAGGAGCCTCGGACGGCACAGAGAGAACCATCATTACTCTTTGTTGTCGTTGACCCCATTAACATTTGACTTCAACACAATCTCATGTTATGGTGGGTCTTACTTTTCGACTATTGCAGTTGTTTTATACTAGTCGGAGACCTCTGAATTTGTTGGGCCATCAATGCCTACGAGTCATCGACACTTCTTACAGGTGTCATCACCTCTTTTCAGAGTATGTTCACCATCAGAATTGACATCTACCATTATCAAACTGCCCCGGACGGTGTTGCAGTTATCTACATCAGTATACAGCTTCAGTTATTGTCTTACCTATTTGAGTTACATGACACAAGCATGGGGCATGCCCGCCTCGTTTGTATCTAGACTTTATTTTTGTACCTAGAGAAAGGTTCGGTCCCACAGTTTCCCCTCTCCCTTCGACGGGTCACTCTTGTAGTTCCTCTAAACACTCTTTCTTACAATGGTACTCTTAGTAGAATAAACATTAATGTATTTCGACTATACGTATTCTCCTAACCTCACACATCAGGGGGAATTTGTTATCACTGAAATTTCATCCGCAAATGGTTACAGGAATCCAACATCTCCAAACACATATTAGGTCACCTGCAACCCCAAAAATGCATTTCCAAAAGGCACAAACTATACAATTTGTTATAAAATTGACATGTGCAGAAACACTACAGGAAGCGCACGCACATGCACAGGCCAAAGAAGCCAAAATATTTCACATGCGCCCGATGCGCGATTGTGTACAATAAAAGTCGTGCACTCCTATGAAAAGCACATTTATGGTTCTTATTGTCCCCTCACCCAATTTTGGTTCATCTCCCAATTCGATTTGACCCTCAAATCTGAGTTGAATCCACATAGGGGGTTGGTCAAGGACCCAAGGGTGCCTTAAAGGGCCCCTTGTTCACACTAAAGACCGGTTGGATAATGTCTCAAATATTTTCTATAAAAAGAGGCCATGGATGAACTATGAATTCAAGAATCTCATTGTATTTTTATTTTGCCTCTATTCTTCTTCAAGAAACCTATTTTCTTCAAGGAGCAGACTAGCAACATCTCATTAAGCTATTCACCTCACCTCCTGATGTTATAAGCTTGGATTTCTTCACCATTTCCTTTCTATTTTTCCATTTGTAAGAAGATCTCTCACATAGGGGACTCAAGAGCCCTCCCTTGGAGGAAGAAGGGATCTATAAGTCCCCCTTTTTCTTTGGTGTTTGCCCACCAATACAATTTATCCATTGGTGGCATGATTATTGGTCTTTTGATTGATTTTCGGTTCAAGTTTCCTCATGCATTTTAGTTTTCTTTCTTTAGTTGTTGTTAGCTTAGTTGTTTGTTTATTTCATGTGATTGAGTCATTTGATTCATAAACTAATTTATGTCCTGTCTAGAAAGCCCAACTAGACTTGCAAGTGTCCCTCTTTTGCTCATTCAACTGGCAAAAAGGATACAATAGTCTCATCAATATTTAAGGTATTACGCTTCCCTCGTCAAGGGAAAACAATTATAAATGGTCAAATTGTGTTTTATATCCTAGACCTAAGTCATAGGGTTTTTCCAAACTTGAACCCTTAGGTTCAAAATTCAAAAAGCCTCAAAAAAAAAATTAGATTCGTCCAGGTTCGTCGAACCTCTAAAACGAACCCTTTTCATCACCTTGAGGAAACACATTGCAGTGACTATTTTGTGTGGTAAATCCCTATGCTTAGGCCTTCTCCACTACACCTGAGCCTACTCTCGACATTCATGCCTTCAGGATCTGCCTAAACCTCATCACTCGGGCCTCTACCACCAAGTTTAAACTTTGAAGTGGCCATAAACTTGACACTCAATCCTCGGCCCTCCGCCTCACAGGTGACCACTATCGATTTAGCTCCAGCCAGACAAAAAATTCACGAATTGAGGGATTTTGTCGCACAGTCTACAGTGAAGTTTGAACCCGTTTTAAATTTTGATGTTGAAGTTTAAATTTCAATAAATAAATGGATTTTTATGATTAAATTATTCTTACTCATATATATATATATATATATATATATATATATATGCGAACCTACAGATGAACCTCATCTGAAACTTATTGAAAAAATTGAACCTGAATCTAACTTAATCCTTTTCAAACTTGAGCTGTGTGACATAGTCCTAGATCTTGGATCCAATGCGGGATCTAACGTACCCATTTTCAGTGATGCCCAGAAGTCCTACATGAATGTTGGTGTAGAAATGTTCAAAGAATCTTTGCTCATGGGAACATTCCCTTTTCCCCCACCACCTCCTACTATGAATATTTCTCCAATCAATATCATATCTTCATTTACCCGTGGGTCCCTTTGGTATTTCGATCCTTGGGTGGTACCTCATCCCGAGGATGTTGAGTCTTATGGAGCTTTCATGCTTCTCACTACGGTAGAGATTTCATTTCCAGTGGTCCCATCAACATCCATTGATACTGGTCAGAAACTACATCCTCATATGGAGTATGATCATCCTACTCCGCCCGCATGGGTAATTGACTCTTTGATTTCACATGATTTCCTATATAATAAGTTTCCTTCGAATAAGGCCATCTTGGATGTCATGGATTCCATAGATAAACCCATGGATGAGAAGACACATCTATCATATTTTCCCGATTCAGAACCGATGAGAGTTAGCATGAAGAGCCTTGATCCGCGACTAGGGGAATTTTCTGGGGCATCTAGTGAAATTCCACATCTTCACCCTTTTCCACCTTGGTTATCTTTTGTGGAAATTTCCACGAATTCTCTGCTTCCCATTACACTGAAGATTTATGTTTCATAACCCCCTTTATGTCTTTATGGGAATCATCAAGGGGCCTCCGTAGCTCATGAAAATACTCTCGATGAGTGTCTTCAGCCATAGAAAATAGTTAATATGTGGTGTTGCCCCCACATGGTGATCCATATGATGTTGACATTGGTTCATGAGTTCATCAGTGACGATCAAGATCATTGGATTCAGCCTAGCAATGGGCTCTACTTTGCATAAAATTTTGGATGTGTAGTGCCTTGTACATAGATGTGTGGTGTGTGTGCTTTATATTTTTCATATATCATATCCTAAAAATCCAAAAATATTTACTTTTTTGAGATTTCATTACACGTTTTGACCCCGGAAACTAATTTACATGTGTTGACAGGATTATGGGGACTTTTTTTTATGGAAATGACAACTTCCACTGAACTTGAGGTACGTGTTCTTGAACTAGAATATGGTGATAGGATTTTCCCTAAATCCATTATTTTCATTATTAACCTTCCATTATGTCATCACAATGCCTTAGGTTTGATCCCATTAGGTTGGGACATTAGCCACTCTGTTGTTTTCACAACGTAACTTGTACGGTAGTGCCTACCCTTTATGGGCACCCTAGTTAGCACCAAGATTTCTATTCGGTGCTCATGTTGTGATTTCTCATAGGCCCAGGAACCCTCTTATAGCCTCGCCATGTGCTGACGTTGAGACTCATTTTCCTTTCTTCATCTATATTCTGGCCATATCCTGAGGGGATTCCCGACTTGTCCCATACAACATTTTTTTCCTTTGACTTCATCAAGAATGTATACATTGCTATGGGTTTTGTTTGCATTGGAAACTAATATTCATGAACCTGATTTCCTTGTCTCACAACCTTTAGAATGAAATGTGAGGTTGTAACTTGATCATGCATTTGACTGACACTTAGAATATTGTGTTTTAACCCTTTGACATATAAGACATTTTGTGTTTTAGTCTTTCCGGTATCAATACTAATAGTACCTTTTCCAACTATCCTTGCAGAAGCATTATCCCCAAAGGTAGCACTGCCTCCTTTTTCTTCCTTTATGATGAGAAATTTTTTCTGATTCTTTGTCATGTGTTTTGAACATCCACTATCAATGTACCATTAGCTTCCTTTGTCTTGAGCATACATTGGAAGTCCACATTCTTCCTTCTTTGGTTCTTCTTGCATCATTTTCCACACCTTTGTGTATTCTTATATATGCTTGGTGTTATCACTTCAAGATTCACTCCCAAACTGCAAATGAGAGTAAGCTTGGTAACATAGAAATGTAAATGGATTAAAATAGTTTGAATAGGTGGATCAACATGAAAAGAGTAAAAGGGAAGACATCAGATTGTTGCAAATACATTCCATTGGGCATGAATTCATAACATTTTGCATATCACAGGCAATCGAGCTTCGTACCAGACAAAACGCTTATGCAAAGATGGATATAAGAATATAAGGTAAACAAAGAGAAGAATATCCACATAACATATATCCTTTCTGTAATATAGATTAAAGAGTGCTTGAACAATAATCTATGATTAACAAGCAATTACCACAAATCCTTTGCAGCTCATGAATTCATTAACCAAAGGCAGCTTTTGATCTTCAAAATCTATAAATATTACTCAAGAAAGATGATAAGAAATAATGGAAACAAGATAAAAACAGTCTGGTATCACAACTTTCATGAATCTCTTAATGTCAGAAATGCCTACAATACATGCCCTCAGGCTTACAAATGAGCAACTCAACTGCTCCTCTAGATATCTCCTCTCTTGGATCATGAATCCAACCCCTCTCCAAGATCTCTCTCCTTCATTAAATAGAAAATATCATCCAAATATCCTTAGGAGGTCGAATCCCATCTCCTCCATTGGATTTTAAGCCTTGGAGATAGGTAGAAACAGTCAAAGAGACAAAAATCCAACAAACTGCTAATTTTCAAGAAATTGTTGGAAGTCATTAATAAATTGTTTCCACCTCACTACATGAGGTATTTAATGGAGATAAAACTTAGGTGCAGGTTTCCCTTGACATATAACTGATCCTTGAGAATCCATATAAACCCTCCTTGATAGGTGGCAACCTCCCAACAAGGCGAATATCCAATCAACTATGCAAAACAGAGAATTGGCAGCACATTTTGTAGCGCACTGGTGTTTTAATTGTTTCTCTCAATTTGCAGACTGGGTCAGGCTGAAATTTGGTCGAAAAGTCAATAGGGATATCATCTTCCTCCACAAAAAATTTCAGATAAACCCACTTCGTCATTTTTCTCTTATGATCAAATTGGTAATGGTAACCTCTACAGGAAATTTCATAGTGCCACTCCTAAAACAACTTTGCAGATTTCGTAGCGCCACTCCTAAAACAACTCTACAAATTCAGTAGTGACATTGTTGAGTTTGGCTAGGATATTTTGTAGCACAATTTCATAGCATCATGTATAGACGATTCCGTAGCACCATGGCGCTACGGAATCTCTGTTTTTTTTCTATGTGATGTAATCAATTCTTCAAAACACAAAAAACTTAGCTGATTCTTGTGAAGTATCTCTAAAAGGGATATACCTCACTACCAATTCTCTTCATTCCCAACCCAATGGAAATGATCTCCACCTTCCTTTAAGAATTTAAAATCTGTTCCATGCTTTCATCCAATGCGAATTCTTCTGGAGGAATTCAATACACACCAAACCAATTTGTACTTGTCACTGAGGGAACTTCCTTCAGCGAACTTTAAAACAAAATTCATCACTGCAGATTGAGTGCTAACAAAAATTTTCATTGATGAAGATGGAGCTACGAAAACTCCTAATTCATCGGCCCTGTGAAATGACCAAAAATGTTACTGCAAATTCATGTGCTAACATTTGTCTCCATGGGGGATGGCATGCTTCCTACAAGCTGCCAAGAAATTGTAGACCAGAGGCCTTACCTATCACCTAAAATCTTTGATTGGACATAAGCATGTTGTTCCATTGGGCATGGAGTCTTATACTGTTGTCAAATATCTGCAACTTTATTCAACTCTGAACACACACTACTAAAAACATAATGTTGTAAACCAACTTCTCGAGCTTATTATCTACATTGTCTACTCCTACTTCTAACCGGAAAAAACAAGTTGATCATGCAATATAAAATTTCCAATATAACCAATCAAACACTGGATTTACAGAGTAGCCAATCCATTTGCAACTTAATGAGTTAAAGCAAAAAATATGAAATTCTAGCAGCATAAAGCGACTGGGTAGCCAATACTTACAACTGCAATATGCTCTAATTCCAAGAGCTGCAAAACTTTGATCTTGTGGAAAAACTATCTCCATATAAGTGGCAACAAGATCTCGAGATTCATTAGAGAACTTCAATTGTTCTTAAAAAAATTGTTGCTGCTAGAAAAAATGTGCTTCCTTAATCAAGCTGTACTCCTCCATGTCTATTGAAAAGAGGACGTCAACATCATCTGAGAGTTGGAAATCAAAAGTATCAAAATCATCCTGATCCTGCTGAAAAGTTTCTTGGTTAACATCAACTACAATGTCAACACGAGAATCACCAAGTTGATCCTCCTCTTCCATGTTTCCTTTAGATTCATAATTGTCATACACTGGCTCCAATTATTCATGGATAATGAGTTGAATGTCTTCATGAATCTTCTGGTCAGATCCTTCCACATCTAGATCAAGGAATTCAAAGTCTTCATCATATACATCATAAAGTGGAGCAGGTGCATTATGAAATCCTAATGACAAGGATGAAGATTAATGTGTATAATCATCAACAATATAATCTTCAAAGATATTTGGGACAGCTTCTATATCATAATCACCACTATTAAAAACATTTGGATTAATGCCAAATGCATCTAAAGCTTCATTGTCAATATCATAATTTTGAAAATCTTCATGCTGTAAAACATTAGGAAACGATACACTTGACAATAAATCATCTTCAACCTCAACATTATCATCCTCTTCATCTAGAGAATCATTGTTAGGAATTTCAAAATCGAATTGTTGAGAATATTCCTATTGTATGAAAAATCTAGAAGGAGATATATCTGGTAATGAATCTTCATCTTCATACTCACTGCAATCATCCCCTTCATCTGCACTGCTAGAGGAATCACTAGTTGAATCATGAATATATGATGCATATCCCTCACAACAATTCTCAAAAAGTCTTTCAGCTGGATAAATTATCTTTCAATGAGAATAAAAAACATCATGAAAGCCCTTCAAAGAGGAAATACTAGAAGCAGAGAGTGTTTTATACCATTGCCTTGCATAGCCTTCCAATGAATACCTGAACATTTTCATCAATATATCTTCATGATGTATACTCAATTGGTCCATGCATTGATGAAATTTGATTACATGATGTGCAGGATTGTATTCATCCTTCTCTCTAAACCGTGGAAGGTCATCTCCCCACACATCTATAACAGGAACAGTATTAGGGAAACCAGGAATATCATCGAACTTGGAAGGAGCAAACCTTGCAGCGATAATGGCTTCCATCTGATCATATGATGCCATTATGGATCTTCAACCAGTGGAGTCACCTACGAATTTATGAACTATGGAGTCGTCATGGTGAATGATAAGAATTCTAAAGTGTCCAACCTCAGTTCACCATCCAAAGCTAGATCTCTTCATTGTCATTCTCCCAGGGAAGATATCTTCACTTTTGTCCCTGGCAATGGTGCCAAAAATGTTATCACTCCAAGTGTAATGTCCCCACTTTGGGACATCATCACAATGCAGAGATTTATGATGACCAGAGTAGCTAGATGGATGTTATAGCGAGTACAGGGGTATTTGAGAGGCATTGTGGGGCTCGGCTTGCATTGATCATCATATTCCATCATTATGAGTCATTTCGCACAGGTTGGATTTGGTTCC
>JZKD02S0887202.1:128742-139797 GCA_000966675.3 Picea glauca | reverse complement strand
ACATAAAACTGATGGGCGTCAGGCTCTGCTCCTGCAGCAATCCAAGAGTGACTTTTGACACTAACAACTCTAAGCCAAGCTCCCTTTTGAAGGCTTACAAGTACAAAAACTCAAGATTCCTAGCTCAAAAAGGTTAGTTGGACCAACAAAAGACCTCATACATGATTAAAAATGAATTTGAGAGTCAAAACATGAAGTTTCCTTCCTTTTTCCATCCATTATTCATCAAATTCACCTATCTCTAACCAAATTGCTTAGAAAACACATTTTTTCCTAGGCATTAACACATGTAATAGGGGTAAAAGTTGTCCCACCATGCTAAACTTAGGTAATTTATAAAATTAACCTATGATTAAGTTGTTGTTAGAGGATATTACTCAGTGTTTGTTGCCTAATGACTTGTTTAAAGATTGATACATAAATATAGGTGGGCCCCACATTGGATATGTGCACTATGCCTCAAAAACCGTGTTATTGCCTCAAGATCCATGTATCTACATTGGGATTCATGTACCGATATTCAACTATATCTCCCTACATTGAGATCCATGTAAATTTTCTTGGGATCCATGTCACGGCATTGGTATCCATGACAACACAATTAACAATGACAAGAATGCCACATCATCATTGAGGTGTCCACATCAACACTTTGTACACCTGTCAGCATACGAAGCATTGTATGAGCCACGTGGGCATATCTCCACTTGGCATGTGTGAAAATTCCTCTCCAAGGCACATTTTCTTTCTCCACGCGTGGGAAGCTTCTAGAACCTTCTAGAAGGGGCGCACCTCAACGTTTGACTTGTTCTTGCACATGTGATGAAGTTGTTGCATGATTTTGGGGGTTAGTTAGGGGGCGCCCTAGTTCTTGGGTCCTTTGACCTCACACATGCCACAGGGTTATTAGTTCAATTAAAGGGAGAGCGCACTTTTTCTCTCTCCTCCATAGACCACACATGTAAAGTTAGTTGGAGTTTTGCTCAGTTTGAGGAGTTTGTTGTAACTTCCAATGGTTTTCTCACATGGTTTTCACTCAGCTCGTGGTATTGACCCATGGTTTTACTCTAGCACATGGTATCAGCACATGGTTTCATTGTAGCTCATGGTTTTCTATGTATGGTTTTGAGGAGGCCTCTACCTATTTAAGGTGGGCATCACTCTCATTTTGTATGGTTGAAAATGGAACAAAAAGACTTGTTTGCTCAATATTGGTGTGTATTCTTCTCTACTTTCTTGTGTACATTGCTCTAGGGTGAATATAGAGGGGTTTTGGCATGCAAAGGACATTGAAGAAAAGGGCTATTGCAATACAATCAAAGCAAATAACGTATCATGTGAATCTATGTTATTTCTTTGTGAATATTAAGCTAATTATTATGTATTAGAGATGAATATCATAGGGTTTTGCCTCTTTATCCTATTTTTGGTTTTAAGATTCAAAATTTACAATACTTGGGTTGATTCATTTCTTTTGGATTAACGTCCTCCTTCTGTCTTTTGCAAGGTTTAAATACCCTAGCTAGATGCTCACCAAACATTCTTCCAGATGTGTGTTGACTTCAACATCAAAGGAGAAAAGGGCATATACTCAAGGAATGGTTTAGACTCCATGCCCAGTGGTAGCAGCTAAGGTTTTGATTTCTCTTCTAACCATCTCATAAACTTTTCCCCATTTAACTTTTTGTTTTCAAGCAACCTAGGGTTTTGATAGATCTTATCTTGTTGATCTAAGTTGCTTCTTCTAAGCTTGCATATTCTAATATTTAACATATTTTTGCAGCAAGTTTGAGTTCTATTTGCAGGTTCACCTCCTACAACAGTCCATTCTAGAATCGATCTGCCCTTTATGAGATAAATCTAACATTTTATTGGTACATTCATGCATTGATTTAGCACCCACACAGAACACAAACATAATAATCTGAAAGATCCTAGGCTTTTAGACAGAAATCAGAATTTCTTGAATATTTTGTTCACGTATGTATGGTCTGGTTAATGTTTTAGCCCTTGTGCATAACTTCATATCACATTTTCACTATCAAGCTGAATACACAAACATCTGAACTGATCCACATTATAGTCCACTTTGGAACTGAATCGATAGAAGTTTTTATTGAACGACCTATTAAATCTGTTGAAAAACCAAGGTTTATTCACTGCTGCTATGAAGGTTTTAGGGACTCGTAAAAAATTTAAATGTCTTTTTTTCAGTTCAGAAATTGATTTATTTCTCCATTATTTGTGCCATAGATCTGGGCTGTCGTGTTCAGCTCTCATATACAATTTGAGCAGTCCAATGATTTTGGTACACTGGCATGTTCCGAATCGCATTTTCATAAGATTTTAATTGCTTCAAGGAAGTAAATCAATGGTAAAACAGATAGAACGATTTACTTAAACACGTTACACGCTTATGTGTAGCTCTGTAAGGATTTTCAAGGGCTGATGGGAATTTCTAAATTGCACTCTAGATGTGATATTGATTCATGGTATTATTCTTGACATTGATGGTAATTTTAAAGGGCATATTAAATGGTTGGATTAGTTTGACCAAGATTTAATTCATCTTCCAAACACTCCGAATGGCACAAATAAATTTGAGTATAATGATGTGTTCAATATCTGTACATAGCTGGCATAATAAGGCACAGATCTGAGTCATTTTCGATTCTGATACAGTACTGGTTGGATTGATTTGGCTTTGAGGATTTTACAGCTCCATAATTGTGATATTTGCAGTCCATGATTTATTCAAACTAACAGAGGAAAAATATCTCATTAATGGTGACAATCCAGCTACAGTCCGTTGTGTAAACAATCTGGTTACAATTCTCTTGGCTTTCCACCGATTTGAAGTCTTAATCTATAGCATTCATTAAACAGATTTGCCATTCACAGAATTCTGAGTTTATTGTTATTTGGGCACAAAGATTTGAAAGACAAGTACTCTGGTCACATCAACCCTGTTCTCAAAGTTAAATTGCCTTGATAACTGTCATTTAAGGTTGGTTATATGATTCTCACTCAGCAAGACAACTACACATTGTTTGGCATCTTGTTCTGATATCTAAGGCAATAATTTACAGCGGTATAAAGCTCTAAATGTTCTTTAATCGCCATACACAAGCACCTCTGCAATATTGGAATCTTTTGTCACGTGGATCTAATAATCGATTCAAATGATTTATATGACAGCTTCGATTCACATTTCATTTCAAGCATTTGCGTTAAGGATTTTGAGATTACTCAGCCAACACTCCAAGGTTTCTATGTTCTCTTTGTGCAAACCAAAAATAAATCTGATTGTCAATTTATGCTCAAGTGTGGTGGGGATCTAATGATTTAGCCTCAAACACAATTTGCTTACACTTTCATAAATTTTAACACATAAAGCAAATTGATGTTTTGGTCAAACACTTACACTTTGTATATCTCAGATTCGTATTGATTGTTTGGTTGACCATACACACAAATAATCAATTTAAGCTAACTCACACTTCCACTTAATCTATAACGATTGGCTTAGATCGTCATAAGGATTTCCCCATAGGCTAGGGTAGTTTTTCCTTAGTCTGAAGTGTGGGGCAGGGCTACCAAGGTGACAGTGGGTAGCTTAGGACTTTTTCCCCTAGGATAGAGTTTTGAGTGTTAAGTCGTTGAACTATTTAGGTGATTGAATTATGTTTCTAGATATGAGCCCAATTTTAGTATTGGGGTTAACATTATTTTGTCCATCTCGTTGATCCCACACAAGTTGTGAGTTTGAATCATAATCCTCAATTACACACAAGTTCATGGGCTTTTGATGGTGTGGATTTGCTACTGGTTGCACATGTATGCGCATTGGGAACACCTTCCAATATGTTGGGAGGGAATATTAGGTGCCACTCTTGTATTGTTGGTCCTCAGTCTTTGATTCCCAACAAAGGGAACATGTTACTTACATGTTACTTATTGAACATTGCAACATGTACTTATATATTAAAACTTGGCATCATATGAGATAGTGGGATCTATGCTTGTGGTTCATGGGGGATATTGTATGTAGTGGAGAATTGTGGAATAGGCTACAAGTAGGGAGGGAAGACTTACCCAAAGCACAATTTGTGATTGTTCCATGTATGAATAACAATCATTGGAAAGATCGTCCATATATATTTAGAGTGAGTGAGTGAAAATTTATTGCAAGTCCAATACATAACATGTGGTATTTGCTTCTTATTGTGTCCTACTCTACATTGTTGCATTTGCATGAAACAAAATTTAGCAAATGCTCAATTGCCGCTTTTCGTTTGCTCAAATTTGGGAGTGTTTTGCATCATAATCCTCCTTACATATGTTGCAGAGCTCTTGGATCATGTTAACAAAGAAACTATTTTTTATATTTCAACACCTCCTTACATATGTTGCAAAGCTCTTGGATCATGTTAACAAAGAAACTATTTTTTATATTTCAACACGCGTGACAAACCACTATAAATAAATCCTCTAGCTCCTTTTTTGGTACTCACTAGCATGTAGTGTTTGTAACACATTTTTTGGTACTCACTAGCATGTAGTGTTTGTAACACTTACAAATTAAATTTAAAGATTAACATAATAAATGCTTCATTTCACGCAAGCTAACAGTGTATATAATTTAACACTAGAAAGATAAGAAAGCTACTGTATTAGGGATTTCCATTTCATGCATTAAAAAAAATCTAGTTTGTTTATTTTCTTTAAGAGCAAGCTAACAATTAAATCAAATTTTGTGAAACAAGTGGAAATGAGCACTAGATATAAACTAAATTCAGAGTAAGCTAGAAACTATATTCACGTTATTTTTATGATAAAAAACAATTAAAGTCCATTTGGATAACACCCTTTAAATCCTCATATAGCAGTCAACAATTTTTCATGGTGGAGACTTTGTTTATCCTCTCATGTAACTTGATTTGTAATTACACGGGCATTTTTGAGAAAATTCATGACTTCCCTACCATGACTACCGCATCTCATGGTGGAGACTTTATTTATCCTCTCATGTAACTTGATTGGTGGAGACTTTATTTATTCTCTCATGAAACTTGATTTGTCATTAAGCCAAGGCATCTTTGAGAAAATTCATGACTTCCCTACCATGACTACCATTACTATATTCCAAAAAAAGAAAAACTAAGTAGAGAAGCACAACGCTTACTAGTCTTTCATGATCAGAACAACATTTCAAAATGGCTAAAGTTGGCACTAGAATTGAAACTGAATATCGTCATGCAATAACTACTTGTGACACGTATAAATACAATATCTTGTCCATGAAGAATAATAGCATGACATGAATTTCTTAACAATCTCTTGATCAAGATATCTCGAGCAAAGACCATACATTAAATGACAATAGTACAAGAAGCATTAAATAGAAGTATGATAAAAATAACATATGCAACCAACAAAAAAGGTTTAATGGTTATCATTAGAATCACTGAACTCACAAAATTACTTTTAAACCAAAATTGTTGAGTATGTGTTGTATTCTTTGCAAAATTGGTCCCATATATTGTACACTGATATGAGAACCTTGGTTGGGGAGGGGTGAGCGTGGGGGCCCCCCTATAAGAGAGTTTGGGGGCGGTAACCCCCCCAAAAAAATGGTAGTTTTTTGCATCCATTTTTGGCATTGTTTCAGCACATGGTTTTCGCCGATGGTTTTCTAATTCCGGTTAAAGAATTAAGGTTGTTAAATAATCCGGATCAATGGATTAGGAGTTTGGATGCCGAGGGGTGCTATATGTATATTGTATTGTAAACAATGAAGATGATGATGAATAGAAGATTAAAGGTGCAGCTCTAAACAGGTTGTTGGTTTTCCCAGTTTGGTTTTCATTGTATCTTTTTTGTTTTTATTAAGAATCTGTTTGCAGTAATCAATTGTACAAGGTTAAAATCTAAAAAAACAACAATGAAACAATACTTTTAAATGTTAGAAAAATGCAACATTTATGTTGCTTCGTCATGTCACTAAGATCTAAGGTCATTACAATAATATGAAGTCTAGGATCTATGTTCTAAGTCCAAAACAGCAAAGATCACACTAAAATGACAGAATAGTACAAGAAGCATAAAATAGAAATATGAAGAAAAAAAAAACATATGAAACCAACAAAGAAAGCTTAAAGGTTACCATCAGAATAACCAAACTTATAGATAATTATTTTTAGACCAAAACAACAATGAAACTTTACTTCTAAATGTTATAAAATGCAACATTTCTGTTGCTTGGTCATGTCGCTATCAGATCTAAGGTCATTGCAATAATATGAAGTCTAGGATCTTAAGCTCTAAGGCCAGAAATTAGAGTGTGTTAATAGTGTGTTACACGTACGTGAGATTAAACTGGAGTTACAAAGTGTTGGTAAGTGCCAAGTGGCACATAGGTGTCACAAATAATCATGTGTATTCCTAAAAGAATATTGTGTGGTGGCATCTATCTACATGAATGAATAATGCATTGCAAGAGTTCTTGTGTATATGCTGTGACTTAATTATTTTGCATAGTAGTGCCTCCTCTTTAAATTCTTCACCAAAATGGAGAGCAAGCAAGTATCAAAAGGATTGAAATATAAATAATAAGGTTAAAGTTAACACACTAGGCATGTCTTTAAAAACTGTTTGTGACAAGACCTCCCATAATTTGCCAAGTCACGTGTCAGAACTTCAGGAGAGATACAAATGTCACAAAATTAAACCTTAAAACCCTTGGTAAAAATACCTCTATTTATGGACTGAAATCACCAAGTAGATCAACTAAAAGAAGGAAAATTTGCCCATCATTACCATCCTTAAAATAGTCGGTTATAGGACATTTAGTAAAAAACAGAATCCATGTAACCACAGTGAAAACCTGATTTCTATTTTCAAAATAAACTTGTGATCCGATTTAGTCACTATTTATTAGGCTTGACTATAGACCTACCATTGCGTATGATAAATGTAGTGATTTTCTTGTGTCTGCCAGCTATTTCTTCAGTGTATGGATGGAAACAATGGCGAGCCAAAGTCAATGAAACTTACAAGACCCTTAATTGCAAATACAACACACATGAATGATTTAAGTTACGATAAATGTGCCTCTTGATACGTACTCAAAAAGGTTACCAACAAGAATACAACAAATTAATGGGGACTTAAACACTGAGAAACATTTGACCTAAATTACCAATAATCTGCCAATACAAAAAACAAAAAATTGCTTAAATTGGAAATTTTTATAGGTAGCCCAAAGATACTGCAAAACTTGTGTTCTTTATTATTAGCACTCAAACTAATACTCTTTGGATCAGTTGGCACTATCACTTTCCAGAAAATTGTTCATCCTTCTTTAATACATAAACAATAGTAGTAGTAAGCCTTGCAAAAGTCCATTGGGCTGTGGTCTAGTTATTGAGATGGGGGCATCGCCGCGATAAATACCCAAGTCCAAACCCTGGAAGGCATAGAGCCCCAATCAATGTTAAAAGTTGCCCAAGTTTGACAGCCCCCATGTTAATGTGGGTTTACCATGGTAGAGTGGGGTTGAAAGCTCCACACATATCAAAATAAAGCTGTTAACCCTTAACAAAAACCAAAAAACAAAAAACCTTGCAAAGTCGGGCAAACAGTTCAAAATATTTTGCTTACTCGTAAGTATCATATTTAGGAAATTCACTTGCGGATTCATAACTGTAACACAACCATAGCAAAACGAAGATGATAACAACTCATGGAGTGAATCAATTCTGCATTTTGGCATTTTTGAGTCTCAGAAATAGGATTAAATCATAGTGAATATCTTGATTTGGAATATGAACTTTGCAGGAATGCAATAAAATGCAAGTTTAAATCTAACAATCTCTGAAGTGAACCATCCTATACATAATAATCCCACGACATAAAATGTAAACATGCACAAAAAGAAAGTAGTGCCCTAATAATACCTGCAGATGTATGGAACTTGAACAAGAATTATTGGCGGCTTGTCTTTCATGCTAAACATAGTGATTATTAGAGAATCACATTATACATCCTTGGGCCGGCATCCACAAATCAACATAAATGGCAAAGATGACTCTGTTCCTATTCTGCTATGTATATAACAATTTGAAATCAGTGAATATGCATGTGGTGGAGGATCAACCTCAACCAGCTCGTATTTGATTAAGTTCAAGTTGGAACTGACTTGGGAGTAAATAAATTCACAGAGATCCCATTTGATTCATCCATGACAGCTTCCTAAAGTTACTTGAAAGAACTGGATTTACCCACTCTCTCAACACAGCCTGTGAGGAGACAAGCTGTTTCAGATAGGTTTGTTGCACATTATTAATCCTTTGCATTAGATGCCAAGTCTCCAGTTTTATTCTTTGAATTCATGTTAGTATAGCAGTTATCTTCGTTTGTACATGATATCCCAGTAATCTCGTCCTCCTGTTGCGAGGATGTTGACAATTCAGCAATGGAAACAGAAGTACTCAATGTGCACTCATCGAGGAGTAAACTTCGAACTCTGCCTGAGCTTCTGATGGGTTGGGCAGAAAAGATCTCATTTGCAGGTGAACCAAAGGAATATTCATCATGCTCTGTTAAAGATTTGACAAAAGGAGAAGACTGATCCTCAGACTCTTCAATATGATGCATTCCTTGCTCAGAAATATTATCAACAGACATTTCAAATGAAGGCATAATTGGTGGTTGTGCCCGCATTTGCAAAGACCTTAGAAGGGCTGCACGGCGCAGATCTGCAGACTGACAAGGATCACTGGGGGAGGGTGGGAACCGACTCTCAGAGTCTGAGTTCCGCTGCCTTGGCTGAGTACATGGTAATGGAAATGAAGTCATGTATCCCAGAGAAGATGAACCAGCTCCTGTAGATGATGTAAAAGAAGAGCATCCAAACTGGCTTCCAGCACCATTAATGGTCCTTTGGTTCCTTTGTGGTGAAACAGGGCTCGTAGGACTACTAATAACTTGATCAGACTGAGTCATTGAAATATGCTGGGGAGAATCGTTACACCGTATCATGCGATAACCAACACAATCATCACTATCTTCTGACATTGGAGAATACTGTGCCGCAAGCTCCTCCCTATATGCACCAATAGAAAGTGATACACAACGACATCAAAACTTAGTAAATACTAAAAATAATAAGATAGAAATGCCTAGAATCGGATCAGAACAGTTATGGTAAAAATGTAGAAAGGTGTTTTATGGTCTGTCTTCAAGGTGTGGCACAGCCCATAATATTGTAGACAAAATGTAGAAACTAGTAAGCATTGTTTATCTACAGCAAGACACGTCGCATCGTTTAACATATATAATGCATTTCTTCATATAACTATTATACATATCATGAATGATGATACTGAAAGATTATGATTTTGAAAGACAAAATACCTGAAATATACACTGTTGGTCAAACTGCTTGTCAACTTAAGCCACAACCAGAGACTATACAATAAATGGATTGTATCTTTAATCGTGAGGATGACTCTCTTATGGAAAGCTACAGCTCTTTTCAATCTCGAGTGATGTACCTGCTATTTTTTAAACTACATATATCTATGAAGATGAGGGCTGTATTACAGAAAAAAGGCAATCTAAACATACAAGCAATATTCTTGTCACTAAGTCCCTTCAAACAACCAGTAACAACTTTACAGGATGAGGAAAGTCAATTGTCAATGCTAGTAGAGTGCTAATTAATGACATGAGAACTTCAATATTCGCCTTAACAGTATTCAAGGGCCCAACATCAACAAAGTGCATCAAGTGTATCTTAAAACCTACTTACAAGTTCATTCCCAAAAACAATTGAAAATGAATATTATCATGGCAAAAGTTACCAAACGTATGAAGAATGTACTCTGAACAGAACACTATGCAATGACTTAAGTTTGATTATTATTTCTCTGTATCCCATATAGAAAGCCACATCTCCTTTGTGGAAAGTCTCCTGAAATACAAGGAATTCTTGATGTTGAGCAAGGAGCAAATACTAATCATGTTGCCAGACTTTACATCTAATATGTCCCTCTATAATTTATGGTTTTCTGGTTTCACCATTTCGTCAGTGTCAGCTAGACTATTAACCATTTCTCATTGTTTATCCAATTCTATTTTCTATTGTATCCAACCCCTCTCTCTTTTCATGTCTCTGCCCTTATTTTTCCTCATTCCTTCAGCTCCTCCAACATACCATTGTACCATAAAACTCCTCTACCAGGTAAATTGTTTGATTCAGTGGTAAAACGTTTGCTCCACTTTCTCCATTTCTTCCTTATCCAGTTTCATGTACACAAGATGTCCATTATCATTCAAATCTTTAAACATGTGCATCTATTCTATCTGCTCCCATGCTTCTCTTGCACACGTTTCATCCCAAAATAATGTTCTTGATTATGAGCCACACTTCCTATGCAATTTAGAGATGAATAATATCAGCCTACTACTACAAAACTTTAACTTGAGCCAGCCCTCCATTTTCTGAAGCTTCTACAATTATGAATATTCAGAATAAACTTCTATTCTTTGCATGTTACAAATAAGCGCGTGAAACTGATCTCTCTGAATCTCCAAATCGTTCGTGATGCTTCGTACGATGGTTATTTCTTTCAATACATTATGGCATCAATTATTTGGAAACAGAAGCATCGTGGAAAAATAGAACACTCAAACAGTTCATCCACTTCTATTTTTTTAAAATCCTCAGTTTCAAATGTAACCTGAGGCTGAGAGACCACTTGCAGATGAGTTAGTTAAGACCACCAAACAAGTGGAAAATAAGAAAGGCTTTACCTGTATGGTATGCTAATCAAAACTCCACAGGGATATTTGTTCCATCGAGGACCTTGATGGCTTCAGCATTCAATTACTCAGTAAGCTAAGAAAGGCAGATCAACACAATGATAATCAATATCAACACAACAAATTCTGGAAGCTGGTCCAGCAATTATTGCCAATGATTCATAAGTACACCTACGTTACCTAAAACTTGAAAACAGTTTCAGTTTCCAAAAAGGGTACATTTTTCAA
>JZKD02S0887202.1:86234-99982 GCA_000966675.3 Picea glauca | reverse complement strand
TGTCTTCTTGCGGTCACGGGTATTTCTTTTGTTATTTGATTGTATTCCAGTACAGATCCATGAGATCTGACTGACGTCTAGACTCTATATTTCAGTGGGCTATTTGTATTCCCATGCATGAACGATTATTATTCATGATATTGAGCAGTTGTCCTTATATACTCTTGCATGTGTCTTTTTATGATTGTTAAACCTTTATTATGCAACATGCACTTGTGATAACCGACATGCAACCATAATAACCAACATGCAAACACAATAACCGAAGAACATCTCAATCACCCAGCTAAAACGAATCCAGAAACCCCCAGTGTATCAGATCTACACGCCAGAGAAGTAGAACAGTAGCAAATATCTTGATCAGTCGGGTCAGAGATATTTCATATTCTACCCATGGAGAAGAACTCAGAAATTTTACAGCAATTCTTACAGCATTTAGAAATATGTACCAGCATTGAAAATCGTGCTCAAGAATTGATGTATGGCCTGTACGGCCTCCCCACCTTCAAATCTGCCTCAAAATCCATGCCCAACTGTACCAAAATGAGTACGGCCTAGCAACTAGAGATAAATGTGACCTGTACAGTCCAACAAACCCTCACACAAGTGGTTGTACAGACTAATAATACATTGTACAGACAACAAGAAATCTATCTCGATTTTTGTGTCAATGTTGATCTTCACCTCGATTTTTGTGCCCACACTGTCTTAGGATTTGTGCCTCTTCCCTTGGGATTTGTGCCCTCTTCCCCTCTTGCTGCAAACTCTTCCTCTCTTCAGCTCTCTAAATGTTCTCTCATCAAAATGTACCTCTCACTTTAAGTCATTAAATATAAAAGGCACTTTATAAAACACTTTATAAAGTTACTATCTAGAGAGTGTCGCTCGAACACTTCCACATCTAGGCACCACCAATGCAAAAGTACCTATTTGAGCTACCCCAAAAAACTAACATCTGCTAGAGTTCATGCTGCCCCTATCTAGTAGAGTTTTGAACTTCTTCTACAAAACTGTACCTTCTACCAACTTTGCCTAAGTTTCTGGTGCTTAATCCTCTATGGTAGGTAGGACCTGCTCCTTAGTTTCTTAATCCAAAATGGAAGGCTCATAGAGTTTCAAATTTTCCACATTCACTAACAAGTAAATGTGCATATATGGGGGTAGATCGATTATGTAGACATTATAACCCACCTTCTCCAATACTTCAAAACAACCATATCGCAAAGCCTTGATGTTCTTATCAGCACCTTGTAGCCTTTCTTTGTTGAAATGCAACCAAGCTCTGTCTCTCGTCTTGAATGTTTTCTCAATTCTTAGTTGATCATGTCAAGCCTTGTACTTTTCATGTGATTTCTTCGATGCCTCATGTACTTGCAAGCAAATCTACCTAATCTTTACAACAAATTTTTATGCTTTCAATGCATCTTCTGTGATGTCTTCCATCACTCCTTGTTGTCCATATACAACATCCAAGGGCTATGGTGGCAAATACCCAAAACGAGTTTCAAAAGGGGACTTATCGATAGAAGTGTGGACCACTCTATTATAGGAGTGTTGAATATAAATCAAATTTTTATCCCAAGTCTTTGGATGCCCTCAAAAGTTGAACCAATGTCCCATTGACTACTCCTATCTACCCATTTGTCTGTGGATAGAAAGTTGCAGATCTCTTCAACTTAGTGTCCATCTTGATTCTTCTCCCAAAGTGTAGTCCATAAGGCACTGACAAATCTGGTATCCCTATCTAAGATGATGTTGCTTGGTATCCCAAAGTGCACCCAAACCTTTTCAAAGAAGATGTTTGTTGCTTCTTGTATTCGCATAAGACTGCACATCTTACTGAACCTATCAACTACCATAAATAAATAGCCATGTCCCTTCTATTGAGATTTGGGTACCTTGGAAAGTGGTCCCCTTGTGTTTGTGAGTCTCTAAACACAAAGGGGGAGACTATTACCGTAATACCTTTAATTTATGTTCTAATTTCACTTTGACTTAGAAGATTTAAGTCAAAAGTGAAATATGTCACTTAAGTCATAAAGTGACAATTAATTCACTTTATGGGTGAATTAAGAGACAAAGCAAACTATGGAAACTTGAGTAAAGTGGGTTGCTAAGTGATTTTTGAGATTAGATCTCACCCATCAATTAGACTTGGCTAGATTGAATCTATGCCATTGGTATTTTTAGTTTTGGCCAAAGGAAGGCTAAAAGAGGCAAAAGGGTAAGGATGAGATTCATTCTCATTTGAGAGAGTTGAGTGAAGAGGAGGAGAGGAAGTGAAGGTTTCAAGGAGCAAAGGGAGGCACACTTGAGCAAAGGGAGCAAGCTTCTTGAGGAGCTTCGATGGAGGGCGCATCTTCTTGAGAGGAGAAGGGCGCATGGTTGGAGACAAAAGCTTGAGCATGGATTCCTTGAGATGAAGAGAGCGCAAGGCTTCAAAGAGGGCGCGTTAAGTTGCATGAGGGCTATCATGGAGGAGAGGGGCGCAAGAGCTTGAGGATGCATTAGTGGGAAGCTAAGGGCACAAGCTATCTTCGAGAAGATTGCTTGAGAGGAGGGTGCACTTGTGTGATAGAGTGTGCAAGGAGTCAAGAAATGGGCACAAGGTTCAAGGCAAAACTTGTAGAGGGCGCACCAAGGTTGTGAGGAGACACCCTTGGTAGAGGAGGTACTTTGTGTGTGAGGGGCACACCCAAAGAGAGGGGGCACAAGTGTTGAGGCTTGAGCAAGAGGAGGGCACACCAAAGTAAAGGGGGCACACTTACTCAACGGCTTCATCAAATATCACAAGGCATCTTCAAGGGAGGTGCATTCTAAAAGTGGGCAAAGGCAAAATCAAGGGCTAAAGCAAGGCAAGGCAAGTGGAAGAGGCGCACCAAGGCAAAGGGCGCACTCTTCTAAGGCTAGCAGGCACAAAGAAATTAAGAACTCCAAAGCATCTCGAGAGGAGTTGCTATTGTATCAGGTTCTTTAGTTGTATTTCTTTGTAGTAGCTCTTACTTTGAGATCTCCATATATATATCATATCTCTCTAATTAGTTTTCCCCATGGGGGTTTTTCCAGGGTCATGTTGACCAAAAACATCATGTGTTCATTTGTCATGTTTGCTTAGCATTTCACTGGTAGGTTGTTAAAGACCCTAAGAGGGTATTTGATGTTTTGAGTTATATGCATGTGCTAATATTTATGGCAGCCTAAACCATACATTTAACCCATGTCAAAGAGTCTCAAATGGGCATCAAATCACATGACTAAAGATAGTTTTTTAGGGCAGAAATATTAGAATTAGTGGCTGTCCCAAAACAATGAGTAAAACAATTTGGTAAACCTTTAAAATAGTGTCCAACAGCAAGTCAAAGACAGACCTCTATTGGCAGCCTTTGGTGCCTCGAAAATCTTCACCTTCCTAGTTGTTAACAAACCACCCATAAAATCCATGGAGATGGTATCCTAAGGTCTAGTGGGTACAGGTGAAGGATGGTATAAATCTTGTGTCTATAGAAGATGTTTGCACTCTGCGTCAAGGTGCAAACATCTTCTATAGCCATATATAAATTGTTACCTTAGATCTCAAACTTAATTATTACTAGCGTACTGCTCAAAATTATGGAAATAACTGAAACAAAAATACTTATAAAGGATGGTTGCACTATTTAGACGCAAAGTGCAAACATTTTCTATAGCCATCTGCTATAAAAGATAAGTGTTGAATTTAATGCAGCTACAAGAGCCATTCTCCCTAGAGGATAGCATAAGACCCTAGTTGTGAACTAGGGCCCCCAGTACACTCCTGGGGTTCTTGGTCTAGGACCAAGCAGTTAGGGGCATGGCAAAGACCCTTGTGAGGGCCCCCAGTAGATGACTGGGGTTCTTAGTCTAGGACCAAGCAGTATAAGTCCCTAGATATGTCTAAGGCCCCTAAATGTGTTCTAGGGTACCCATGCCTAAAGCATGGATTGATCCTTGGTCTTGTACCTTGGTGGATAAGACCCCAAATGTGTTTTGGGGCAACCTAGTCTTTGATCAAGGAGATCTTGGTGTAATGCGAAGATATGTTGGTGTGTGATCCTCTTTCTCTCTCCTAGGATGGTCCACAGGACCTAGGAGAGATTATGAAGATGAGCATGACCACATGAGGAATGTATCTCATATGCAGTGATGATAAAGTTAATTGGTCACCTTGAGAATTATATGGACATGTGTTGCCACTAAGAAAACCTCTCATAAACCCCTTACTTGTTCTTCACCCTTCGATTTTTGAGTTTGAGTGGGGTTTGTATTTTTGTTTTAAGGCTTAATAAGAAAAATTTTAATTAATGTTTAATTATTACATATTAAATTAATGTTTAATTATTACATATTAAATTAATATTTATATTAATTAAATATGTTATTTTTAATTATATTTTTATAAGCCTAGCCCTAGCCTAAAAGTATAAATATAAAGTCTTCCCCCCCTCACTTTTACCTACACTCACTCTCTTCCTTCTTCAAGTGGCAGATTGCTCTGAGGTGTTATTGTAGTTGCGGCCCTCCTCTTTACTGTTGTTGCGGCCTCCTTTTATTGTTGTTGCCTGGTCAATTTGTGGAGTTTTTGTTGTGTGTTGAGGGTTATGCTGTCGCACTCTCCTCCTGCCAGTCTAGTGCATCCAACCCTCTCCTAAGAGATTGTCGTCCCTCTCTTGTATGCAGATCTGGAGCCCTTTCTAGGCCACGGCCTTCTTGCTCGACAGACAAGGCTAGAACTTAGACAGTCGTACTGATTTGGAGCCTTCAGCCTTGTTATTTTTCTTGCTATCGTACCTTTTTCTTTATACAGATTGCTTATTGTATGTGGCTGGAATGAGGGTTTGGTTTCCATAATTTTTTGTGTAGGGTTTTTGTGGTCCTTGAGTGAGGTTTCTCCTTGGTGGCAATCAGTCCTACATTATCTTGTTAGAGATCTAACCCTTTGAGGTAGATCCATGACTCCTAGACTTATCTGAGCATAACAACAGTGGCATATCATCCCTTGTATGTGTCGTGCTCTTCTTCATTGCACAGAGGTAAGTTGTTACTTCAGTTTTATTTTATTGTTTATGTACTGATCTATTGATTAGCATACTCAGGAATAAGTTCTATGGTTCAGATCTAATTGCTAAGAAGTATTTCTACGGATCATTTGTTTTATTTGCTCAGAAATAACACTACTGTTCAAATCTATTAGTTTTGCCAACTCTGAAATTTATCTACTGTTTAGATCTGGTTGTTTTGATCATTCAGAAATAAATCTATTGTTCAGATCTAACTCAGAAATTTACCTATAGTTTAGATCTGGTTGTCTTGCTTACTCGAAAATAAATTTATATATTAGATCTAAGCTTATTTTCAGATCTACTGTCTTACTACATTTATGTTCTGAGTTTGATTTAGATTTTTATGCTCTTGCTGTTCTATCTATCAGAAAAAATTTAAAGAAAGTATTTTTTTGTTTTCTTCCCTAATTCTAACATGGTATCAGAGCTTAGGGCATGAAAAGAGCTCAAGGAGTGCAGACTTGAGTCTGCGTAGATCCATATTTTTAGGGTTGTTTTGCAGATCAGCAACATCTTTTTTTTACTAAACTGATCCAGATTTCAATATGGCCTCCACTTCAATTAAAGTTGAAGACAGACTTATAGGGGCCTCCAACTTCAATGCTTGGAAATCCAGAATAGTTAACATTCTTGAAGAGAATGAACTAGAAGAGTTGATTACTAGGATAATTGAAGAACCCACTTCAAACACAGCCAGGGCAGCATACAGGAAGAAACAAGCCAAAGTTAAAAGAATCATTTTTTATTCTGTTAAGGACAGCATGATGTCCATCATTGGTCATCTAAAGACTGCCAAAGAATGTTTTGATGCTTTGGCAAACCTCTATGAAAGGAAGGCACCAACTCATAAAAGAATATTGAAAAAACAACTACGTACTTTCAGAATGGGAAAAGATGAATCAGTTGCTACATTTTTCTCCAAGATGGCTCAAACCAGAGATCAGCTTATTGCAATAGGAGTTCCTGTAGATGATGATGACCTTGTGCAAACTGCATTTGATGGACTTCCTGAGTCATGGGGAGTTTTTCTCGCATCTGTAAATGGAAGAGAAACCCAACCTAACTTTGACAGATTATGGCATGACTGCTTAGAAGAAGGAAGACTCAAAAGCACAAATGATCATTCAACTCTAAGAGATCATGTCCTTTCAGCGAAAGCCAAGAAATGGAAGAAGTTCCCTCAAGCTAAAGACAAAGGTAAGAAACCTCAAGGTAAGTTATCTCATCTTAACCCTCATTTATCTAAAGTAAAATGTTTTAACTGCAATAAGCTAGGACATTATGCAAGAGATTGCAGGAACCCTCCCTCTCAGCAGAAAAGAAAAGGAAAGTTTCAAGCCTCAGTTGCCACGGAATAGTCTAAACCTCAAGAGGAACCTCAAAGAAGACAAACTAGGGCAGCCACCAAAGAGCAAGAATATTATCTCATCTCAACTCTTTCTGGCACCATAACCAAGTCGGAGGAGATTTGATTAATAGACAGCGATGCTTCCAAATACATGACAGGCTTCAAACAAAACCTTGCAAACTATCGGCACAAGAAATTCAAGGTAAATGTGGAACTGAGTGATGATGGCACCTATGACTTAAAAGGTTTTGGATCTGCTCTTTCCAACTTCAATCAGGTAATATCTTTCATTGATGAAATTCTTTATGTTCCTGGTTTAAAGAAAAATCTAATTTCAGTTCCAATATTAGAAAGCAAAGGTTACTCAATAGCCTTCACCAAAGGGAAGGCCCTCATGTGGTCCTCAAATGAAGATATGAGCACTGCTATAACTATTGGAACTCATGAGAGTGGACTTTATAAAATTTCAGGTCAGGTTATTCAAGCACTAGCTCATGAAATGGTAAATCCCTGCAAACTTTGGCACAGAAGGCTTGGACATCTAAACTACAACGCACTTCCAGGTTTGCAAAAGATGGTGACAGGTATGCCAGTATTTTCTTTTGAGCATGAAAGTGTTTGTAGAGGTTGTGCACTCGGTAAGAATACAAAGAAACCCTATCCTCACAACAATAGAAAATCTAATGGCATTCTAGATCTAATTCATTCTGATCTTTGTGAGCCCATGACTGCTCCATTCTATGAATGGTTGTATTTACTATATCATTTTTATTGATGATTGTTCTCATAAAACTTGGATTTATTTTTTAAAGACTAAAGATGAATCTTTCAGCAAATTTCAAGTTTTCAAAAATCTTGTTGAAAATCAAACAGGCACACTTCCAGGTTTTCAAAACAGACAATGGTAAAGAATTTGACTCCTTCAAATATGATGAACTCTATCGAGCTTCTGGAATTAAGAGGGAGCTGACTGTGCCGTATAATCCCCAATAGAATGGGATCGCAGAAAGAAAAAATGGAACTATTTGTGAAGCAGCCAGGGCCATGATGTATGACCAGAACTTACCGTTATCTCTTTGGGATGAAGTTGTCAGTACTGCAGTCTACATTCAGAACAGATGTCCACACAAAGCTCTTGAAGCGAAAACTCCAGAAGAAGTTTTCACCGGTATAAAGCCTTCAGTTGATCACTTAAGAATCTTTGGCAGTCCAATCTATATTCGCATTCCAAAAGAAAAGAGGGCTAAGCTAGAGCCTTCCGGAAAGAAAGGAACTTTTGTGGGATACAGTGAAACCTCAAAGGCTTACAGAATTTATATTCCAAGTCAAAAGTTCATCGAAGTAAGCGGAGATGTGACTTTTCGTGAAGAAGCAGCTTTTCGTTGGGACAAAGAACTTCCATGTGATTCAGGGGAGCAGGAAGCTCCACCACTTGATTCTTCAGATTCTCCTCTTCCAGATGAGGAGAGGGAGGAAACCTCAGAACTTTCAGTGGATCCTCAAGGGATTCTATTGAGTTTCCAATGGAGATACCTCCTATTAAAAGGAAACCAGCCTGGTGCTGGGAAATACTAAAGGAAGCAGAAAAACATTCAGCTCCTAAGGGCACCTTCAAAGAAAGCAAGAAACCAAAGAAGTACTCCGGTCTCATAGCTAAGTTGAATATTGTGATTGATTCAAAACCTTCCACATTTGTAGAAGCCTCCAAACATCAAGTGTGGAAAGATGCTATGATGGAAGAATATGATTCAATTCTAAAGAATGATGTATGGGCAGCAGTTCCTAGACCTCGTGGCAAATCAGTGGTAACTTCCAAATGGCTTTATAAGATAAAGCATGCAGTAGATGGCAGTATTGAAAAATACAAGGCTAGATTTGTAGCTCGTGGTTTCTCTCAGAAAGAAGGAATTGACTATGACGAGATCTTTGCTCCAGTTGCCAGATATACTTCCATCAGGATTATTATCTCTCTTGCTGCAGTTTTTGGTTGGGAACTTCACCAGATGGAGGTTAAGACTGCATTTCTTAACGGTGAAGTTGAGCAAGAAGTATATATCGAACAGCCTGAAGGTTTCGTGATCCATGAAAAAAAATCTCATGTGTGCAAACTCAAGAAAGCCCTGTACGGGTTGAGGCAAGCTCCGAGAGCTTGGTATGGTAGAATAGACAACTTTCTACAAAGTCTTGGATTCACCAAGACCATAGCAGATCCCAATCTTTATATAAAAATTGTACAAAATCATCCAGTTATCTTAGTCCTACACATGGATGATTTGTTCCTCACTGGAGAGGAAAACTTGATAGCTCAGACTAAGAGGGAGCTTTCCACAAAGTTTGAAATGAAAGACTTGGGGCTTGTTGTCGTCCTTATACACACTTGCAAACGTGAGCTAAGTCCTGCGCACTTAGTGTGTCCTTGGAGGAACAATGCCTACGTTCAAAGTCCACACTGTCACTTTGACTTGAACCTCTTTCGTCCAGGCTAACTCCTACGGAAGCCAAGGGGGCTAGACCCTGGTTACTAGATGAGATTTACGATTAAATGTTCTCGGAGTTGGTTTTAATTAGTTAGGTGGTCAAGGAGAAACTAGCCTATGATGTCAATCAGCAAATGCAAGATGCAATTATCTAAGTATGAAAATTAGACCTTTTCCTAGGGCAACTAAGACTAGTGCCTAAGATTGGGCAAGGGGTCAACTAAGTTAAGAGGATGTCCGTTACAAGATAATTACAAGTTACAAAGTTTACAAAATTACAACAAGATAGATACAAAAGAATATCTAAGATATACAAGCTAAACTAGATACAAGATATAAGATGTAGAAAGAAAGCCTAAGATATAAAGATTAAGACTAAGCTAGATACGATAGATACAAGGTATTAACAAGTGCTTGAAATGTGCAAGAAAGAAGATACACAAGATGAGAGATAGTCAACACATCAATCCAAGCCTACTCGCAACAAATAGAATTCTGTTGGACTGCTTTTCAATGGCCAAGAGACGCAAAGCACTCAAGACCCAATCAAGAGAATGTCTCCAGGTGAATGCGCACTTCTTGAAGGATCACACCACGGATACAGGGATACAAGATAAATGAAAAGTAAAGTATGTTCTAGATGATAAAGATGTAACCACTTAGATATTTAATCTACAACACATAAAAGATAACTTGCATATGAATTGAAAGACAATGAGATCAATTGCTTGCAAGTGTAAAAGTCAAATTGCAGGTGTTGCAGACCTAGGATTGAGATTAGTGATTAAGTGTGATTAATTTTAGCCCTATCTAGATGTCAACCCAAAAACCCTCCTCCCTCGATTACCAAGTGATTGTTGGATGCTCAAGAAGTGAGGCAACGAGGCCTACCCTAGCTTCACAGGTCAGTACTAAAATCAGAGTACTTTCGAAAAGGACGTCGTGAGACCGTCCCCGACCTAGCACCTTCCGTTGCCTTCCTCCAACCCTGTTTTAAATGGCGAAGATGGTGAGTTATGGTGTCCTATTAAGTCTAATTAGTTTATTTTAGACCTATGAGCTAAGTATTGCGATGTACGTTTGAGTGCTTGTAGCTTGCTCAAATAAAGTTGCCAAAGTACTGAAAAATTAAATAATATGGAGGTTGAGGCCTTTTAAGTATTTGATCGCAAGTTAAGTGCTTTAAAGAGATTAATACAAGTGAAACATAAAGCGATATAAACAACTTGTTGAAAGTGAAAAGATTAATTAAGCCTTTAAGATGTCGAGATTTGCATGCATGTACATAAGATAGAAGAATTAATAAACAGTTGCTTGCCTGTAAAGTAGATGACAGAATCTCAAAGTTAATTAACCAATTAGCACATGCATGTGTGTTAGGTGAAGATTTGAGAAATTAAAAATTGCATGCAATGTAAAAGAAAATGAAAGCAAAAGATCCACAATGCCTCCACGGGCTCTAAGCTAATTAGTTATGTGTGTGTGATCTACTCTAGATAATTTTAGATTTAATCATGGATGTAGATATCACAAATAACTAGCTAACTAAGAAGTAAAAGCATAAAGGAAACCAATCTAAAGCATATAAAGTAAGAAAAAAAACAAAAATAAAGGGAATGCAAGCCACTTGGGTACAACTTCTTTGGGCTTGCTTTACAACGATTTAGAATAGAGAAGAAAAAGAGAAACTTTTACCACAATGAAAGGAGTTGTTTGAGGGTGTGTCGTGCAAAAATTTGGGCAACATGCCCTCTTGTCCTAGCAATAACCTGCAAAAATCAGCAAGCTATTGCTTGTTGATTTGAGCTGCAACACACTCAGAAAATGTTATGAAATCTTTGTTTTTAAGCAAAGATTTCATACATATATGAACCAGAAAATTATAGTGTTTAAATCGACCTATATAAGCATATTAGCTACTAAAATCAGAAATGGAAAAGTATGAAGATAATCAGGAAATGTTTGGAGTGTAAATGAGAAGTAAAAGTAAATCCGTGCTTGGACCTATCCCAATATCTTCTCCTTGAAGTAACCTGCAAGTCTTAGACAAAACGTGAGATAAAATAGATAACGATTGCACACACTAATAACATAAACTAATTTCTATCATTAGTGAATGCAAATCATATAAGCTAGCAATTATACAATCACTAAACCTAGCCAAGTAAACTAATTTACCCAACAATCTATCTACAATCACAATAATATTTAAAACAAAAACAGTTTCACCTCATAATCATGTGAAAAATCCAAACAAATCTTGAGATCCTTGAGTCCTCCAAAGCTATTTCCTTTTATTATCCAATGGGAAGAGGTTGTAGCAACTAATTGCCACAAGCTCTTCAAGAATAACACCAATGAAGAAGTATGACAATAATGAGAGAGATAGAGAGAGTGGGATGGTGAGAAAATAGTAGCATAACAGTGCAATAATGAAAGGTAAAGAATGAGGGAGTGAGAGGTTTCTTATATAGCTTGAGAAGCTAAGGAAACCCCTCTTGGATCTTCAACACTTGTCAAAGATCCAAAGGTGAAGACAACTCAATGAAGAAAGCAACCAATGAGAGCTTGAGCTTTTAGGGTGAGGGGAAATGGAAAGGAGGTGAAGTGGATGAGGATAAAGCAATGGAGGGGCGAATTTGGCAAGGAGAACTCCACGCATGGGTTTAAGGAGAAGTTTCTTGCTTTCATGGAAGATGTTTCCATCACCCCAAGCTTTATCCAATTTTTAAAGCATAAGCATGAGTTTGGAAGAGGAAAGGCGTGAGCTTTCCAAAGGAAAAACGTGAGGGGAGAATAGAAAGTCGTGAGGTATGAAGAAAGCGTAAGGGGGAGTGTGTGTCACACTCCAAAGTGTGATGTGATTGGTTAAGGAAAGGCTTAAGATATGCAGAAGGGACCCACACTCTAATTTAAGAGAGCTTCAAAAATCTACGTGGGAGTGGGGACGCATTTCCAAAGGAGAAAGCGTGAGTGTGAGGAGCGTGGGAGGAAAACGTGAGAGTGAGGGAGGAGTGTGGAGTCCACACTCTTGGATGAGGTGGATGAGTAAGAAAGGAGGGCGCACTTTGTGAGGAGGGGCCCTTAACCAATTGTTTAATTAATTATTAAATGCTCACGTGGGGAAGGGTACGTACTCTTTTAAGTGGGAAAATTTAAAAGGTGAATAATAAATTAAAAGAGTGGGTAAAGGGTGTGGGTAGGTTAGGTGGGCTCCATCTCATTTACTTCACAGTTTACTTCATTGTTTTTGGTCTATTATTACAAAATTGACATTTGCCCATGTCCTGGGTTTGGCAATTAATATCGTCGTTTTCCGAAAAAACTCCTAAGTGAACAAAAAAACTAGCAAAACTTGTTCGACTGAGTTGAAACTTGGTCCACAGGTGTAGGGTGTCTCTTTATCTTTCTTTTGAGTACAAATACCCCTATCAAAGATCCTGACACCTAAGTTTTACATTAATTACCCAAAATTAATTAATTCCAAACCTTAAAAAAAACCTGGCTAGACTTGATGGAATTCCGCGAAATTTTACGTGTCATTTACAACATTCCTAAACACTAGCTACCTAAGAATAACTTCATTAGAATGCCTTTCACCACTTTGGAGGATTTATTGGGTGGGAGTGAAAAACTCAAGAGAGATTAACCCGGTTGGTTAGGCCACATTAACCTCCTGAGGATAAAAAACACTCAGTGAAAGGAACTCTCCTAATGAAGAAACCCTAAGGCAACTAACCTAACATGATCCATGTAGACCTATTACATTATAAACCCGCGCAAGGGTGCAGTAATCCCACTTACAAAACTGTGCTGGAACAAAAAATTGCCCTATAGAACCAATTAGTCTTCGACATGTTTGCATGTGATGATGCATATCTTCATGGTACATGGAGTTGACCCCCTAGTTGAAGAGGCGGTCAACAGGGCTCATGCATTATTTTTTGGGCTTGGAGGTGTGGCAGAAACCAGGTGAGATCTTTCTCTCACAAAGCAAATATGCAGTTGATGTGCTCCGCAAATTTGGCATAATGGACTGTAAGTCCATGACCACACCAATGATCTCTAACCTAAAGAAACTAGAAGATCATGTTACAGGTTCAGATCCAGAAGACCCCATGATGCAGACCCCCTACCTCACTCTTCAGCAGGGTCCGCGACCTCCCGATCATTGGATCGTTCCTTCCTGCTGAGCCAAAATAGCTCTTTGGTTCCAGCTAGAACCCTTTGAACAGATCCGCAAGTCCCTTAGTCCATGACGCTGGCTTTGAGAAGCCCTGCATGCACGCCACCCTTTTCAGCGCCCTTCTCCCTTCCGAGCCAACAGATACCTCTGCGTTGACTCCTTTTCTCTCTCGTGACCTCAGGTTGTGACCCAAGGCTCTAGACTACGCGCCTTTCGCGTTTCGGAAGTTCGAGACTCCTACATGCGAGCTCTCCCTGGCTCCCTATCTTTCAAAATGCCGAAACCCGAAAAGGGCCTAACAGCTCCTCCTTTAAGCCTTCTCCACACAATCCTGTCCTGTGGCCTAGTGCTACTCCTCCAAGTGCTCGGCTTTCGCGATTCGGGGAATCGCAATGCAATGCTCCTCCTTTCCCTTTCAAATCCCCGAAACCCTGAGACCCGATACCTCTCGAATCTACAATCCAGATCTATCACTTGATCAACGGCCCAGATCAAATCCCGACGATCTCCTTTTTGGGATTTTGCAGAGTCTTCACATCCCAACTCCCGGTGACTTCTGAATCTCTACCACGCATCCTCCAAAATGGACGGTTCTAATCCTTTCGCGAAATCCCCTTTCACGATTTTGGCCCAGTCTTCTCCTTCGTTTCCCCGGTGCC
>JZKD02S0887202.1:38245-49261 GCA_000966675.3 Picea glauca | reverse complement strand
AGATTATCATGATAATTAAAACGGAAGGTAAAAATACATTTACCAAAGGAGTGAGGTAATGGAAAATAACTACAAGGTTATTTTGAAAGAGGCGTTTTTTTAATTTAAGTGGGAATATATGATTACGAATTGGCAATGTGGATTAATAATCGATTTTTGTCATCATGAAATATTAGTATTGACTTTTGAAAACATCACCATGTAAACTTTGAAAATGAATATGTTAATTTTGACCTTCTCGAAAAATACGCACAACTTAAAAAGGTGTGCTTATTAATTTGACTTTATTTTAACCACTTATCGACACACCTTAATGAGAATGTGGGATCCCTTTTAACACCTTGTATGTGCATTTTAGTGGGATCCCTTTTARCMCYTTGTRTGYRCATTKTAGTGGGATCCCTTTTAGCCCTTTGTGTGCACATTGTAGTGAAAATGTGGGAGACATCCYTWTTAAAATGYSCWTWRKGKGCTAMAWTKWAGTRAAAATRTKGRASMCATCMTYMTTAAGTARTGTGCACTCTTCGAARGGGYTAWRGTATTAAGTAAAAATATTGAACCCATCATCCTTAAGTAGTGTGCACTCTTCGAAAGGGTTATGGTTTTGTGTAATATTAGGGTTATGGTTTTGTGTAATATTAAATTCGTGTTAAACTTTGAAAGGCTTATGGTTTTTCAAGGTTTGTGTAATATTAAATTTGTGATTTTTGGAAAGTTAATATTAAATATTTTGTGGTAATAAAAATGGAACATCAACAAAATGTTTACTTTTGAATAAGAAATATAGCATTTAAAAAAACTATATTATTTATGCAATAAAAGTAAGAATGTTTTATTATGTTTCCATATGGGATGATATATGGAGCACATGTGTTAATGGCTGGGGTGAATATGAGGGCAGTTAAAGCCCCTTGCTGTCACCCTCTTCCCATGTCCAGTCGTGATGTCTAGTTTATATGTCTGCCAAGGCTTAATGCGTTGGGTCTTTAATGGAGACTCGGGCTCGGCTCCTCGACATCAGTACAAAACAACTAATGGCCATTACTCCTGCACTAATGGCTACCAGAGCCATCAACTTCTTCGTCCTCCCGGTCTTATCGTCCTGTGGAGGGTCCTATATTGGGCATTCAACCGCAATTCACGGTCTTATTCTGCTTGCTTTGCTCCACGCCCTGACATTCCACCCTCCGTCTCTTGCTCGCACCCTTGCTCGCACCATTGTTGATTCCATTCGCCCTGTGCTCTGCTTAGCCATGCCTCGTGAGAGAGGTAAGTCTCAGCGAGGGCTAGTCTATTACAACCGGTTTGGCAGAAAAAAAATGCTCGAGACCAACCTCATTCGCTCTCATCTCAGGCGACAGCTCAGACCACTCACCCTCCTCTAATTAGAATTGGTATGAGGCGGCTCAATCGGAGCCCCGTCCTTCAAGCACATAGGGTCTCCATGGAGATTGTCTGGTGGAAGAGGAAATTCCGCCCAACTAAGAGGAAATTTTGCCTTTCCTACCGTCAATTGCCTTGGAACAACAACCGACCACTTGCACCACCACCCTTTCCAGGAGTTAGCCGAGACAGGTTGCATTGTGGAAGAGGAAATCCCTCTTCAAGAGGAGCACTTGAGACAAAATCCAACTGCCACTATGGAAGAGAACCCTGCCACGGATTTTGTTGTTGCTAATGATTTCATCCCTGCTACCATGGAGGAGGACCATGGAACAAACGAGGATGACGACGACGCTGAAGAACAGGCTCACTCGGCTCCCAACTCTCGTAGGCTCACATAAGACCACCTAGTCTTGATCTTCAAGATGCGCAAGGATTTGGAAAAGCAATAACACAACCAACACATCCTCAACAAGTCTTTGGACGTCCTATACGACTCCCTATCAAGCGATCTTGAGAAAATTTGATGCCCGACTTGCTGCCAGCCTTTCGTCTTCCGACTTCGCTAGGATGAACGCCCGGGTTCGCCTCATGTCTAGTGCTCTTACAAGTTTTTTCTCTGGTCTAAATGTTGAGTTTTTTGCGCACCATAGACTCTGGTTCTGGATCAATAGTTGGTTGGGGCACTCAATCCACCGCATGTTCTGGTTTCCACGCTTGTGGCAGAACAGGTGGCAAGTCCCCATGTTTGTTGACAGTTGTCTTTTTTAAGGTTTATGAACAATGGTGTCCACGCGTTCTGGTTTCCATTGCGGTGATAGAACAAATGGCATGCTACAGTGTATACTCAGACATGTGTGATTTTTGATAAAGTAAGGTAATACAATACTTTTTATTTAAAAATAAATAAAATGTTCTATCATGGCAAATTTTTTTGAGGTAATCGTTTTATTGTAAGATGATTTGATATCATGAGGGAATCTCTTAGTTATTAAAATTGATTTAACAATTATTTAAATATTAATATTAGTCAATGAAAATGAGATAATGAGATTGTAAAAAGTATAAATATAAGATGAAGTGAACGTTGAGAGTGTTTAAGTATTTTTTTTTAGATATAAAAGAATTGGTAACTGGTTTGGATTACCTAGGCAAGGTCCAAGTTCAATTTTGGCTCGTTGTCACTATAAACCCTAAGCTAGTGCCAACACCTAGAAGGAAACTTATGACTTCGCAAGGGTCGAGACATCTGAATACACACCCATGTGGCGTTCTCACTCCTAGGGGTCGTCTAGCCTTCTAACCTTACCATGATCATGGATTTAAACATGGGTGAGAAGAGAAATAAAAAAAAAACTAAACCATAAGAAACCATAAGGACAACATGGGTGACAACTAGATAAAAACCCTAAACCAAGAATGCAATTGTCATAAAGCTCTCCTCCATTCAAAATCGAGAAGAAGTTAGTGTTGATATTTTTATCGTCCATTGGTTAAGCGCTATGAAATATGCATTGCCTCATCAACCTCTGGATGGGAATGCGTATTATTATGGGTGGGGGTTGATATCTACCACATAGCCATACACTTTGTGTCTCCACGTGGCAATATATCCCCATACAATCATCGAACCTCTGTGAACCAATGCAAAGTCTATCTATACGATTAATGCAACATGAACTTATTGGTACAACACCATCGTGTTGCTTCGGATTTTAGTTTGTATTACCACAAGAATGAATTTCAAGCAACTTTTCTATACAATCAACAACTTTTTCCCTTTCCCATATTGTGATATACATAAAGAAATTATTCTAATGCAAAGAAAAATTTATGACAACAAATTACTTATTTTATAATAAGAACATAATGGATATTTATTGGATAAGAGGTTAAATTGTAATCAGGGTACTATATGGTCTCGTGTACTAGACTAAGGCTAGATGCTACTAGAAAGCACATGACTCCACTTGAGGTAGCCACGATGATGACCACAAGGGACACTAGTTTTCTTATGGATATTATCTAGGTTGAAAACATCGTTTGGTCCTCGAGTAAGACCAAAAATTGATTTTGGTTAGCCAAGAGCTCATCTTCCTTATACATGTAAAATTTCAGACCCTAACCCAGTTTCAGTCTCATTGATTTTTCAGCCAATGTTTAATGCCCAAACCCAGTTTTATAACAACAAATAAAACTCAACAGAAAAATAATTTTCAGAACTGAAACATGAGGATTCTGAACATCGTTTATAATGTAGAAATAAAATATCAGCAACACATAAAACTCATAAAATATTGACATAGAGATTTTCGGTCTAACAACGACTCTGGAAAAACCCACAAGGGGAAAACCAGTGAGAGAGGGAGTTTTTCTTATTTAGGAGCTTCTGAGAAATTATGTTACAACATGTTCATCTTCAGAAATTAAAATGACAAACTTATCTTGATAACTGTGCCAAGTCTTCACACAGGAAAATGAGCGAAACTCCACAAAACTCTTTCTCATAATTTTCTGCAATTAATTGTAGGTCTGCTCCTTGATGTCTGTGCCTCCAAAATGTTGTATGGTCACCAAGAAATTCGTGCCAACATTCTCAACAATTTTCTGGGTGCATTAATGGTTGTACGACCGCCTTGAAAAGCGTGCCAAACTTTCCAGAAAAACCACACATCAACCTACCTCAATTTCTATGCCAAGAAAAGACTGTACGGACCTGTACGAAATCTGTACGACACAACTTGAGTACGACAGTCTTACCCTCCTTGAAATATGTGCCAAAGTACAACTGTACGGACTGATAAATCTGTACCGTATAGACATAAATAAATGTTGTTTTGTTCCTCGATTTTTGTGCATACAAAAGACTGTACAGACCTTGAAATCCATGTTGTATGGCCTCATGTATATGTTGAACTCCTTGCCTCGATTTCTGTGCTAGATAGAAGCCTTGGAATGTGTGCCCTAGCTCTGCAAAAATGGCCTCTTCTCAAGCTAAAAAATGCTCTCTCTCTTTCTCTCTCAACAATGAATGAACAACCCAACAAAGGGTGCGCCCTCCAACCCTAATCAACCTCATGCTTGGTAGGTGAGGAGTTTCTTAATCCAATGGCTGAGATTAGATTAGATGAGTGGATGAGATTGAGTGTCTCTTCACTCACCCCCTCACTTAAATCATAAAGTCACCTTTTAATTTGTATCTCACAAATTAAATTACTAGGGTCCACATTAGGCACTTTCTCACCCCTTGGGCGCCTAGGGATGAGAAACACTTGCCCAAGTACTTTTTAATTGAAATTTTAACACTCCCTCTTACTGAGGAAATTGTTACTCACCACTCCAAGCTTGTCCTTGAAAAATACACACTTGCCTCTGTCCAATGCCTTGGTGAGTATGTCTGCAACCTGCTCCTCTGTAGATATGTATTGTAGCTCCACAAATCCATTATGAACATAGTCACAGATGAAGTGATAACGAATCTTGATATGCTTAGACTTGTCATGAAAAACTGGATTCTCCGAGAGTTTGATGCAACTCTGATTATCACAGTAAATCACAGTAGGCCTCAACTGCACACCGAACAATCCCACCAACAACTTGTAAAGCCAAAGGGCCTCACAACTGGCCTGACTGGTTGCCATATGCTCAGCCTCTGCAGAACTCAAAGCCACTGACTTTTGCTTCCGAATGAACCATGACACAACTGTTGAGCCCAATCCGAAACAACACCCTAAAGTGCTCTTCCTGTCACCGACACATCCTACCCAATCTGAATCTGTATAGACAACCAAATGAACTCCATCCCCTCTCTGATAGTCCAGACCATAATCTACTCTACCACAAAGATACCCGAGCACATGTTTTGTTGCCACCCAATGCACTCTCCCAGGCTCCACCATGAACTGACTGAGAGTGTTGACAGAAAAACAAATATCTGGCCTGGTATTAACCAAATACATCAATGACTTGATCAACTGACGATACAAAGTGGAATCCACCAACTGTGACTCAGAAGCATGAAGCTTCTTCTAGTTGGTAATCATGGGAGTGGTCATGGGCCTACAATCCTCCATCTGAAATCTACTCAAAATGTCACACACATACTTCCCCTGTCCCGAGAAGATGTGTACAGGCTCCTGCCAAACCTCCAATCCCAAAAAGTAATGCATCAATTCGATATCAGTCATCTCGAACTCTGAAGCAAGGCTGTCCTTGCAGCTGCTGACGAGTCTCTTTGCTCCTGTAATGAAAAGATCATCCACATATAGCAGAAGAATTAGAGGATCCTCTCCAACCATAATGTAGTATAGGTTGGGATCCACCTCACTCTTCTCAAAACCCAACTGCTGCAAATAGGCATCTATCCTCGAATACCAAGCTCTGGGAGCTTGTTTCAGCCCATACAATTGTTGAAATAATGTAACTGCGAAGAGCATTCTTATTATTATTGTTATTTTATTATTAGGATTAATCCCCATTGTGGATTAATCATGTCGTTAATTGTATAAGGACCAAATCCCCTTTTGCGGATTGGTCATCGGACAATTATAAAGGGTAGAATAAGAAGTCGGCCCTAAAAATTATTATTGAAGACCCAGAATTAATTAAAAGTGGGTTTACCCACCCAGAGTGAGAGGTCGGCCCTGCCAGTGAAACTCTCTCACACGTGCTAGTCTTGTATAAATAAGAGGCTAGCGCCTCACTTCTAATAGACAACTCACTTGCTCATTCTCTTATGAGGCAAGCTACAATTACCAGTTGGAGAGAGGGAGAAGAGTGGCGCATCTCTTGGGGAGGAATATCTGTATTGGTTTGAGTTATCTCTTGAACATTGTTTAAGCTATTTATGACAAGGAAGTTTTGCTGGGTTTTCTTTCCCTAGAGGGTTTCCCAGGATAAATGTGTGTGTCTCTTGTGAATGTGTATTTCTCAGTGATATTGTTCTTATGATGCTCTTATCTATTGAAATGCAAAGAACTATAATAATGGCATAAACATTAACAACAATGCCTTCTTCAGTCTACACACATGAGACTCTCTCCCATGCACCTCAAAGCCCAATGGATGCTCAATATATACCTCCTCCTGTATAAGACCATTCAGAAATGTTGTCTTCACATCCATCTGGTGGATCTTCCAACCCATCTCTGCTACAATGGAGATCACCGACCTGATCGAAGTATACCTAGCAACTGGCGCAAAGGTCTCATCATAGTCGACTCCCTCAACCTGTGAAAACCCTCGAGCCACAAAGCGAGCTTTGTACTTCTCAATGTTGCGATCTGCAACATGCTTTAGTTTATAAAGTCACCTGGAAGTCAGCACCGACTTCCCCTCAGGTCTAGGAACAACTTCCCAGACATAGTTCTTCATGATGGAATTGTACTCTTCCATCATGGAATCTCTCCAAACCTATTTACCAAAAGCCTCCTCAAAAGTGGAAGGATCAAACTCCCAAATACTACTCACCATCGCGATGTAGCTGCAAAACCTCTTGGGAGCTTTACTCTCCCTCACTATTTGTCTGGGATTCCCCACCGAACCCTATGCCTCCCTCAAAGTATCCTAAATCCATTTGGGCTTCCTCCTCTCTGAAGTAGTGTCCTGTGGAGGGGACTCTCCCTGCTCAACCCCATCTCCTGAAGACAATGATCCCGAAGTAGACTCTGGAGTACTCGATCCTAAAACATGTGAACCAGTAGCCTGCGAACCTGTCACCTGTGAACCTGTCATCCCTGAAACTGGGGGCCCCGAACTCTGTGTCACTGTAGTCTATTGCGGACTCACCTGAATCTGAGGTGAAGACTGCTCACCCCTCTTTGTCCCCCTGGACTTCCTAAAGGCTTTGTGCTCCTCAAATCTGACATCCCTCCTCAAGGAAGGAAGATATATACAGAAAGCCTATGAAGTCTCATTGTACCCAACAAAGATCCCTCTCTCTGTCATGGGCTCCAACTTTGTCCTCTTCTCAGAAGGGACATGTGAATAAGCGATGCACCCAAAAATACGAAGGTGCCCCACCTCAGGCTTCTTCCCAGAAGAAGCCTCCTCGGGAGTCATGCTCCCCACAGCCTTGTGAGGACTCCTGTTCTGTAGATAAACTACAGTGTAGCATGCCTTAGCCCATAGAAATAGTGGCAGCCCCTGATCATGTAGCATGGTTCTCGCAGCCTCAACAATGGCCATGTTCTTCCTCTCTGCAACCCCATTCTATTGTGGGTTGTAAGGAACAATGAACTCTCTCATGATGCCCTTTTCTACACAGAAGTCCATGAACTCCTTAGAGGTATACTCACCCCCATTGTCTGTCCTCGTAACTCTGATTTTCTTCCCTGTCTAGTTCTCCACAAGAGCTTTGAACTCTTGGAACCGACTGAAGACATGTTCTTTGGTCTTCATGAAGAAAATCCAAGACTTCCGAGAGAAGTCATCAATGAATACAACATAGTATAAAATACCAGTCAACGATGCCGAAGACATCGGGCCACACACATCTGAATGTATAACATCAAGAATCCCTGTTGCTCTACTATCACTACTCGAAAAAATAGTCTTGGTGTACTTTACCAAAGCACACCCCTTTCACAACTCATGGTGCTCTAAAATGAAATCTGGAACTCCTGTCACCATCTCCCTCAGTACCCTCAAAGCCCCATGGTGAAAATGTGCCATCCTCCTGTTCCATAACTCACATAGGTGACTGCTGCTGGTAGTATGAATCAATTCTCTCGCTGGCTGGAACATAAGTTTGTATAACTTCTCATGTCTAGTCCCAATCACTTTGGCCAAAGTGATACTAGACCCCTTTGGGTAAAGGAGCACCTGCCCATCACAAAACAAGACCTCAAAGCCTCTCTCCTCAATAGCAAAAACTGACGCTAAGTTCTTCTTCAAGCCCGGAACATATAGAACCTCTGTCAAGGACATGGGAGGCAAAGACTCCCTTTGAAATAATACAGTCCCACAACAAAGTGCCTTGACCACCCGATCATCTCCAAGCACTACCTCAACATCTCTGATCTGAAATTTAACTTGATCTAAAATTCAAGATCTTTAACCATTATTTGCATGCGAAATTTTAATTGTTAACCACCTTTGTAATGCAAAATTAAAGAACATCCATAAGGCACATGAGCACATAAACATGTAAGCAAACCATCTATGAACAAGAATTGGTAACGGAGTTCACCAGACCCCTTGGCTACGTCTCTGGGCCACTTTCCAAATGGGAAGGCTAATAGATTAAGTATTCAAATGCTTACAAAGTGACTTCTGATTTCTGTCTATCATATACAATAACAGACTTCATCAACAACTGCTAGATGAAATTTTGAGACTTTTAAGTATGAACATGAATACCTTTTGCTATATCTGAAAGATTATGTGAGCACTTTTCTGTCTGGATGCAGGAATGCAAAAACTGAAGCTAGAAGTGGAATCCTTGCAAAAAACTGAGACTTTTGAGTATAAACTCGATATATTTTAGAACTGGACTCAGAATGCCCTTCTTGGCACAATTCCCAAAATCTGCCTCTGATCTGTACAATCTGTACGGCCTCGGGATATGTGCAAGCTCAAAACCACCTCGAACTGCATGCAAAACCACCTCGGTCACTGTGCAGAACAATCTCGGGCTGCGTACCAGTGTCTCTCTGCATTAAAACCCACACCTCGGGATTCATGCCCATGCTTCATTTAAATAATGAAAAAAACAATGGTTTAGGGAGGCGTGAGCTATGGGCCATGTGCCCTCCAAAATCCTCCAAATCTCGGCAACTTTTAATATTACTTCGCCACTTCTTGCCACGTCCCATGGCTGTGGCGCGTTGATAGCTATGGTGGTTAGGGAGGGCGGAAGTCTCGGGGTCAAACCCATGGGCTTCTCCTCCCACGCATATGATATGGCATATCGTTTTAACATATGGTTTTGGGCGCATTTGTTTTAATACATGGTATATATTATATGGTTATAACTTATGAAGTCACATATATATGGTATATATATATGGTGCGATTTGATATGGTATGGAACATTATATTATATGGTTGGTTTCATATATATGTTTGGCATATAATTTATGGAGGCATATGGCATGGTTTATAATAACATTTAAATACCAAGGGGGGGCTCAGTGTTGGCAAGGTTAAGGGCTAATCCCTTGACCACCCCTTTTTTTCCAAACCATGGGGTCATGGTGGCCTTTTCACAAGGTCTTGGGTTCAATTCCCATAACCCCAAATTACATTTCTTAACCATTTCTAACCATTTTTCACCATCTTTGACGAAACTTCCACTGCTGATATCTTTGTCATCTGGAGGTCGTTTTTCCCGAAACGAACGTCACTGAAAAACTGCTAAGGAGCTCTTCCACTTTGTAAGCTTTACTTTGTATTTTGAATACTTTAACTCTATCGATTTTTGAGATGATCCACCTTGATCAAACCTTCCCACTGGAAATCTTTTTGGCCACAAAAAGTATGAAATCATTTAGAAACTAAGTGAGGACATGTTTGTCTCACTTGTCCTGTATCACCTATCCATTCTTCTTGGAACCTGTACATCTGGCTCAACAATACAACAATCAACACTGCACTGACATTGTTAAGTACATTAATCACATTCTTAATCACATCTTCATTCAACATTGTCGGACCCAACCACATACTGCTGATGAGTAATAAGCTGAATATAAACATTGAACATGTGAAAGAGATTGTACCCGAACCATACTGACTTTTAACCATAGAAACACTATCAACCAAAACAAGTGCATTGTAGTGAAATGACACTTCCTCTGCATGCTTAGGATTCTTTTCTTCCTTACATTGTATAGACATAAGTGCCAAATTCCAACTTGCATTAACAATCCTTTTTAATTGTTGTGTAGTGTCCCAATGATTTGTCGTTTTTGAATGAATGTGAATGCACTATGCACTCAATTCCTTCTTTAAACAAGTGATACTGATTATGTTCTCGATATAAGATTGCCTTTCGATCATATAAGTACGGAATACCCAACACAATTCCACATATATCTAGTGGGACCACATCAAATTCAACCTCATCTACAAACTTAGATGTAATGGCAAACTTTAGATCACATTGTTGCGTTACTTGTAATCTTTTATCTTTGCATACCCAACCTAATGGATAAGGTTTCTTGTGTGGTTTTGTTGTTAATCCCAATTGCTTAACTACTTCTTATGAAATAAGATTAACTTGAGATCCACTATCTATGAGTGTGTCRACCTTTGTTTGTTTTGTAATCACTCTTATATGAAACAATGCATTCCTCTTTCTATCCTTAGAATTGTCATCATCTTTAGAAGTAGAAGCACATGAAGAACCAATGTTAGCATCATTATCAACAATAGATTTACCTTTCACACCTACGATTGTTATCTTTGTTTCGTCCTCGAAATCTGATCCAAGGTCCTCAACGATAACCGTGGTTGTTTGCTTCCCCTTCCGATCTTTAAACCACTTCAGTTTCATTTCAGGATGTAGCTTCCAACATTTTGCCTCTTCATGCCCTTGCTTTTGACAATGCGAGCATGTAGGTCTCTCATCACCCTTCTTCATTGTAGCTGCATGTTTAACTTTCCACTTTTCCTTGCCTTCTTTTGCCTGGA
>JZKD02S0887125.1:0-14087 GCA_000966675.3 Picea glauca | reverse complement strand
CTGAACTCGATGCCACAGATGCTTGCTTCCTACTAAACCAGATACTATTTTTGTTCCTTGCATCCCCTGTAAATTAGAATCAACAAATCCATGCAGCATCAACTCACCATCTCTTGCATACCTCAAACCATAATGTATTGTGCCCTTAAGTATTAGAGCACATATTTTGTGGTTGTCCAGTGAATCTGCCTTGGCTAAACTATACATTGACTAAAGGTGTTTATTGCAAAATCTATATCATGTCTAGTACTAACTAGATACATCAAATATCCTGTCAACTGTCTATACATCAAAGGATCTACCAAATCTAAATCCAAGTCATCGTGCAACTTCAAATTTGGTATCATAGGAGTGGCCAAGGCTTTACAATCCATCATATAAAATCTCTTCAAGATCTCAATTGTGTACTTTCTGTGCCCAAGCAAAACCTCATGTGTACCCTGTGACGCCTCTAGACCCAAGAAATAGTGCATCAGTCCAATGTCCATCTCGAACTTATATGCCAACTCTGCCTTGCACCATGCAATTGGCTTCTACAAACTCAAGTCATCAACATACAATACCTAAACAAGCAAATCGGATCTATCAAATAAATAATAAAAATTGGGATTTGCAGAGGTTTTGGTGAAGCTCAAATGTAACAGATACTCGTCAATCTTGGGTTACCAAGTACATAGTGCCTGCTTCTGCCCATAAAGGGATTTCTTCAACTTGTACATGTGGATCTCACGCCCATACACCTTAAACTCTCTCACTTGAGTAACAAATACTTCTTCCTCAATCACACCATTGAGGAAGGTTGTCTTTACATCCATCTAATATAACCACCAACAAAAAACTTATGCTAAAGACAAAATAATCTTGATAGAAGCCCCCCTAGCAACTGAAGCAAAGGTCTTCTCATAGTCAACTCCCTCTCTTTGGAGAATCTCTAGCTGCAAATCAAGCATTGTACTTCTCTATGCTGCCATCGACTGCATGCTTCACCTTGTACAACCACCTGGAATAAACCACTAATTTCCCATCTGGTCTAGTTACACTCTCCCACACATCATTCTTCATGACAGAGTTGTACTCCACCATGGCATCCTATCGTACCTACTCACTTGCCTCCTCATCACTGGAAGGCTCTTCGTCAACGGGGGAAGACATCAGTCCAACATAACTAGGGCTTGCTAAAAAAGAAGTCTTTGGCACATCAACTTTCTCCTCTGGCTCCTAGAAAGATTGGGTAAGCCACCTATGTACTTGTACTGGAACCTGTCTACCATAAACCTGAACTCCCTAAATCCCATCGATCAACACTTGGGGCAGTTAGTGTTGTCTTCTCCTCAATCACTGCTAGAAACCCCTGGGACTTGGAAGACCCTGCATCGTCATCAACTTTGACAATCTCTGGAACATAGATCTTGTAAGCCTTAGAGGACTCATTGTAGCCGCAGCTAGAATACCCTTCAAACTAGAGGGTTCAAGCTTTGTCCACTTTTCTTCTAGAACATGAATGTAAATCGGACTACCAAATACCCTAAAATGAGAAACATTTGGTTTCTCCCCTATGAGGGCTTCCTATAGAGTTTTTCCCTTCAACACTTTGTGAGGCCACCTATTCAGTGTGTGGATTGTTGTACAACATGCCCATGCCCAAAGAAACATAGGCATGTTTAAGACATGATCCATACACTTAGCATTCTCCCTTATGGACTTATTGTTTCTTTCTTCTATGGGTTGTAAAACATCGTAAACTCCCTCTTTATTCTTGCTTCTTTGCAAAAGGAATCAAAATCATATGCCTGTCCATTTTCTGACTGTATTACCTTGATCTTCCTACCTATCTGGGTCTCAACAAAAACTTGGAACTCTTGGAACTTGTTAAAGACCTAATCCTTGGTCTTTGTAAAATATATCTAGGTTTTTGTGGAAAAATCATTGATGAAAGTAACATAATAAAGATTACCTATCAATGAAGCTGATGACATGGGTCCACTCAAATCTTAAGGATTTAGATTAAGAATCTCTCTTGATATGTGCTCACTGCTCGGGAAAGCGGTCTTGGCATGTTTGTCGAGTGCACATCCTTGCACACTCCTTTCCTCTCCATCTTGAAATAAGGAAATCCAACCACCATATCTTCAAAAGAAGCAAAGATCTGTAGTTCAGGTGATCAAATATTTTGTGCCAAAGCTCACACAGGTTGTCAATGTTTGTCAACAAGGCTCTCTTCTTCATGGCATCTGCTAGCAATCTATAAAGGCCACCCTCTCTAACTCCTCTGGCCATAACTCGACCAAGAACAGGGCTATGTCTTCTGATGATCAGTTCCTGATCATCAAACTTAACCCTGCACTTCAAATCTGTTAGACAAGAAACTCAAAGTAGGTTTTTAGTCATACCAGGGACATACTACTTCGTGCAGCTCTAGAACTTCTTGTACTGGCATGCCATCATCATCACTGGGTACATGCCATCATCACCAAGTTCCACCTGCATGTCAATACCTTGTTCCTCTAACCTGAAGAAGGCTGATCTGTTTGCTATCATATGTCTTTAGGCTCCACTATCAACATACCACCCCTATACCTGAAATCATGTTGGTGGAAAGGCATGACACCATGGCAAAGGTTGTATCAAGCCTGCCAGTCAACTTGCCCACACTTGAAGCTTCTACACTGCCTTCAAATTGTTTCCGGTGCTATTGCTGCTTACACTTTCTATTCTTCTTCTTAGGACACTAAGAAACATTGTGGCCATGCTTGTTGCACTTGAAGTACTCAAGGTTGCTCAAATCCTCCTTTTGCTGCTTAGAAGACCCTGAGTCTTCCTTCTTATTCTGACCCTTCTTTCTTTCCTCCTTTCTTCACCGTCCTAACAAGGGCTACATCTGGTACATCCTCATAGCTAGCTGAAACTGTCTCTAATCTGATCTCCTCCTTGACAGAGGCATCCCATAGGCTTTTGAATGAAGGTAGATGCTCATGAGCACATACACTGTACAAAATGATGCTAAGATGGACCGCAGCCTTTCAAGTTTCAGATTGATCTGATTTAGCTCATTCTCTTCTACGTTGTCCCCAACCGCAACTAGCTGATCTCTCAATTCTGTGATCTTCATTAGATAGCTAGCTATTGTATCAATCTTGCCCATGCGAGTACTGGTCAGTTTTTTTTTCAAGATCATTCCCCTGGATATGTTTTCACTCTGGTACAAGCTGACCAGGGAAACATGCATCTCTCTAGCTGTTTTCTTCTATGTTTTCTGCTCGTATCTAGAATGATTTGTTTCTCTTTGACCGATTTTGTGTTGTGCTTGGCGAAGTCTTCTCCACAAGCTACCCCAATTCAACCTCTTCCAAAAGATTTTGCAGCCTGCACTTACACGGAACAATGTTGGAACAATGACTGTCACTGTTCATCATTGCAACTCTCGAAACAAACACAGAAAAAAAAGCAGATCAGGAACTTAGATCAAACACAACCTTCCAATTGCTGGAAGATCATGGGCATCTCACTCCTCAACCCTTCTCAGGTTTGGATCTATGTCACATACTAAAGCTCAAGATCCCACCCCTGAAACCCTCAGACTACATCCTCTTACAGGTTGCAGTCCTATTCATACAAGGATTCCTAGAAAGTTTCAGCAAACATGCCCTGATACCATGTTAATTTTCAGACCGTGGTAAGCAGATTCTACTCTAAAAGAATAACCCTAAAACCCCAGTAACTTTAAAAGCTTGAATCCTATCAAAACAACAATCTTCAAATATGAGAATCTACAAACATATATGCAGAAAATAATGACAGCAAATACATCTATCTTCTATTCAATATGGGAAGATGAAAATATATTGCAATAGCTCAAAACCAAAACTCGCTAACCAACAGTGTTGCACCCCACATCTACATTATAGGCTAGGAAGAAGAGCGAAGATACAGTGTCTTTCTGAACACATGAAATAAGCTCTTGGTTTGACTGTGTCAATCCCTAACCCTAGTCTGAACACTGGTGTGCCCTAGCTGCATGGATAAGAGTGCCAAGAGAAGTGCTCCTCCTTCTGAAGATAAACTGCATCATGCAAACTTGGTACCTCCTAGAGATCTACTCCCTCATCTGGGAATAGAAAACTCTCAAGCAAGCACCTCAGCTGGCCTAGGGACCTGTGCCCTCTAATACTAGTTGTGCATGTTAAGACTAACAGAAGCACAACTCTGACAATAGACAAACTCTGTCTAAAACTAGATATGTAACTGCAGCATCTAAGTTGCATTGGAAACATGTACTAGTTTCGGGAAAGTTTCTTTTTTAAATAACATATTATCTTGCAATAAAATAAGAATGATAGATTAATTTGTTGTCAGGTTTAGATATGAATCAGAGGTTAATTTGTCTTCATTTTCCATAGATCAAGGTTCTTTAGATTTCCTATAGGTCCCACGCCCCATATATATATATATAGAGAGAGAGAGAGAGAGAGAGAGAGAGTTTTTTTAATAACACACTATCTTGCAATAAAATAAGAATGATAGTTTAATTTGTAGGTAGGTTAAGAAATGAATTGGAGGTTAATTTGTCTTCATTTTCCATAGATCAGGGTTCTTTAGACTTCCTATGGGTCCATGCCCCTCATGGGCACTTGGGGGTTTCTGATGTGTTTCCAAGTTTCTGCAAGTTTCCAGTACTGGTACGTGGGCAGTTTAGGAGTTTTGTGCAACAGAGTGCAGCATGCTTGTGCCCTCTACTCCTACATAAGTGTGTCTCCTCTACACTTCAGTATGCATGTGCCCTCTATACTTCTACATAACTGTGCCTCCTCCACACTTCAGTATGCATGTGCCCTCTACTTTTCTACATAACTGTGTCTCCTCCACATTCTTCTGCACTGAGGAACCAAAACCAAATGCTGCCATTAATGCACTGTATGGATCTGCCTTCTGCTGCACCATACTGGAGCAGTACGGACCATCCTTTAATGTTGTGCCATACTGGAGCTGTACAGACCTGCAATGAGTGTGCCTCTGCAGGAGAATACTGTCTGAGCTAAACAAGGTGAAAAAAATCTAACATTAGAAGACTAATAACTGTGCCCTTGCTGGAGAATACTGTCTTGAGTTAAACAAGGTAAAGAAATTATAACACTACAATCCTAATGGTAAGCTTGTAAATCTTCAATTCACTTTATCACTAGTCGATGCTCGTGTTTGTGGCATTGCTATATCTAATGCTACAAAATATAGGTTTGTTTTGTATTTATCCCGTTCTTTGATTGCACAAGCAGAAATACATTCTTTGAAGGCTAATATAGGAATGTACAGTGTATATAGACAATAGGTGAAACAAGCTCGTTGTCAACGAAGTGGACTTACCTGTGGATTAAAGGCCACAACTGAGTATCTATTCTTTCAAATTCATCCAGGACTTGCATGTGGCCTTGTCCATTTGCCTATGACAAACCGCCTAGTCTCAGCTAACCATGAAATATTATTACAAGATAGTACAATGAATGCATTAGCATGGGGACCACCATTGACAGCAATTCCATTTTTCATCACACCATTAACACAAACTATGATTTATCACAGCACATTATCATGGAATAAGTGCTTATGGCATTAACACTACATTGCACCTCAGGAAGACTTAGTCAACTGTATTAGCATGGAGAGCCTGCCAGGCTATGAATCTGGGTCATCATCATAGCAAATGCTCCAGTTTACCACTAGGACATAGTTTGACGAACAAAACTAGCCTGTATGTCGTTACTGTAGGATATTTTTATTTTGGTCTAAGGATTTTAACTGAATTTTCAATTTTCATTTTCTCATGTATTTATCATAAGTGTTCATGAATAAACTGAATAGGATTAACAAGTTTTCCTTTACTGCTACAGATACTACAAATTCCAATAAAAGGGAGATATCAATCCTTACCAAGTATATCATAGACTAATGAATCTGTAATAATGATACGGCCTAGGCTAGTAGCTTTTGCTGGGGTAGGAAGATATCAATCCAGTGTCCAAGTACATCTTCAAGTTCATTCTGCAAAATGAAGGGAATATTAGAAAAAATCACAAGCAAGCACACCTAATGCATAGTCATCCAAGGAATGTCATATAAACATGAAAATTAGTTGTCAGCGAAGACAGTCACAGGGTCTGAAAATAGTTAAAATTCATAATCAACTCCCCATATTGCCAGGTTTGGGAGAAATTTTAACTATATCAAGTTGTTGGAAATGCAGTTCTTAGAAATTGTGAATACATTTTGCAGTTCTAACTTTTTACAGCAAATGGCCCAGCTGCTTTTTTTGTTTCATTTTCCTGTTATTTCAGGAGAGGGTTTATGTTTTTCTGTTTGACAGATGCTATCTTGTACCTCAAAATAGGTCCAAACTTATGCCCTCTGCTTTCATATTATCCAGCTGTTTTGGATTCATTTTCGTATTTGGGACGTGTTTGATAGCCCTTTTCTCCAGTTCTTGGGTATAGTGGGATATATTTACATGCTGAACTTGACCAGTTTGTGCGGCATTTGTTCACATCAGTGTGTTTTTAGGATTCTACCATCTCATTTTGCCTTCATTTTGCTTTATTCTATTCCCTTCTCTCACCAAATATCTATCTGATGTACAACATTTTTCTTATTTTAATAATGTAATTGTTCTTTTCTTCTTGCTTGTTCTCATTGTTGATAAGAGCAAGGAAGTGAGATGGCAAAATGGAAAATGATGCAGAAGAATGTTGTGTATCTATAAAGTTTAAACTAAGTCAGGGCTTGATAAATACTAATAATTTTAGTATCATAGTGGAAAGTTGGATCTTATTTCTAGCTTTTCTTGGTTTTTTCTCAGCTTTACCTGTCATGTTCATAGTCACCTGGGTTTTGTTTCTCTTCAAAACGTAATTTCCTGTTTACATGGTGATATCTGCTACTCATCCAAAATACTGTTTCTCAATTCAACATGAAAGCATTTGTCCATAGAACTCTTGTCTTTGTGGTATCTAGGTTGCTGATGTGACAGAAGCGGTAAGGCAGCGTGCTGATGCTTTGATGCTCTCTGGTGAGTCAGCTATGGGTCAATTTCCAGAAAAAGCTCTGGCTGTTCTCAGAAGTGTAAGCCTGCGCATTGAATATTGGTGTCGGGAAGAAAAGAAGCATGAGTCTATGTACCTTCCGGACATTGCTACATCTCTTTCAGATAGTGTTTCTGAAGCAATTTGTAATTCTGCTGCCCATATGGGTGAGTAAATTTTAGGGGTTTTATTTTCATTTGTAAAGCAGAACCATTTATATGTTCCTGGTTTTGATTTTGATGGTGAACACCAAAAATGTTGAGGGAAAAGAGGAAAATAATGAAATCAATTAGATGAACTGTTCGTGGCTCTTGATTCAAGCATTTGTGTCTAATTATCATATTCTTGTGCCCTTGTTTCAGCCAACAATTTAGAAGTGGATGCAATCTTTGTGTACACAAGACAAGGTTACATGGGTTCTCTCTTGTCACGATGTCGACCAGACTGCCCAATTTTTGCCTTCACCAGCTCGACAAGTGTGCGACGACGTATGAATCTTCAATGGGGTCTCATTCCATTTAGACTGGACTTATCAGATGATATGGAGAGCAACATCAATCGAACTTTTGCTTTACTAAAAGCCAGAGGCATGATCAAATCAGGGGACTTGGTGATTGCTGTATCAGATATGTTGCAGTCTATTCAGGTCATGAAGGTGCCATGATTTGTTTGTCATCCTATGAATTTTACGGTCTTAGGCAATCCTACAATTGTTCAGATCTCAATCTTGTTATGGCCCTTTTTATTTCATTGCCATTAGTTTAGGTATATCTTCTTATAGTTGACGAGTTCATTAGTGTTGTCCATTTCTCAAGTGGGTGGGTGGTAAATTAAATAAAAGAGAATTCTAATTCAATGTTTGACATATATGATTTTATATGTAACTATTGAGCTGCCAGCTTTTTAATTTGTCATTTGTCGTCCCTCATTTTAGAAGACTAGAGCTCTAGTGTTCTTTTGTGGAACACGCATTTTTGGAGAGTTGTATTGGCTTAATCTTGTTATTTGCACCCATTTTAGAAAATGTTTAAAGCATCAAAGACTGTATTATTATTATTTTATTCTCCAAAATCGTGTATTAAAAGCTGGCACCAAGTAGCTGAGCACCTTCTACCAAGAAACTTTACCGCTTAGTTTCTTGCTTTTTTTTTCCTATGAATGTGTAGAATCACGTTAACATACTCCCAAACATGTTTAGAAAGAGTTTTTCTTCCTTAAATAATATGATTGGGATCTGCCAACTGAAATGCCTTTGCCCTTCCAGCAACACAAGGGTCAAAACAGATTCTAAAGTTATATGCATGCACATCAACCTTTGGAAATTCATTTAACTCGAAAATTAAACCTTTCAACTCTGATGCTGAAGAGGAAACATTAAAAACCTCTATGCTGTTTGTAGCGGTAAAATCCACTTGAACATTGTGGAGGATTTCATCAAAGTCTGTTTTCATCCCAACTGTATAAAATATGATAAGGAATGCCCCCAAAGCATGTAAATAGGGACATTACTAATTCGAATAGAAAAGTTGTTAGTGACTTTATATTTTTCCATACAATATTTTGGGAAGGTTTGGAAGTCTTGCATGAGAACCAAGTTATAGTTGGCTTAGTTTTTTGGTAATCGTAATAGTATTGTTGACGAGAATGAACTTGTTGAAGGTCCTTTCGCATGAGAGCCAAGCAAAAATTGGCATAGTTATTGGCTACTGCAAGAGTGTTGTTGATGAGAAAGGACCTTGAGACATTAAAAAACTCTATGCTGTGTGAAGCCATAAAATCCACATGAAAAATGTGAAGGATTCCAGCAAAGATTGATTTCAACTCAACTGCCTAAAAGATGGGAAGGAATGCCCCCAACATGCATGCAAATAGTGGCATTTACTAACCCAAACAGAAAAGTTGCCAGTGACGCTATATTTTCCATACAATATTTTTGGAAGGTTTAGAAGTCTTGCATGATAACCAAGCGAAAGTTGGTTGAGTATTTCGCTGTCACAAGAATGTTCCTGACGATAATGGACTTGGTGGGAAGTCCCTTCGCACAAGAGCCAAGCAAAAATTGGCCTAATTATTGGCTATTGCAAGTGTTGTTGATGAGAAAGGAACTTGAGAGGTGTCCACTGATTATCTCCTTGTTAAAAGATAAGCTCTCGTGCAGATTGAATTACTACCTTATCAACTAAACCTTTTAGGGACAAAAAAGGGGTCCCCAAGATTGAAATGGTACCAAATGACCCATTCAAATTACACCGTGATATTACCTTTTACATTTATGTAGGGCGTCTTACAAGGATAGTAATTAATCTTTTAGCCATTATTTTATTTTGATTAGCTTTGAGGGTTATCTCCGTTGATCTTGGGATGTCAAAATTGGGAGGTCATGGTTTGTTTTTCTTGATATCTTTAGAGTTGGTTTCAATGGTTTACCTTGTTTATCATCAATGAATCAAAGGGAAGTATTTCGTGAGTTTTCCACAAAGGTTTGGTTATCATCAATGAATCAAAGGGAAGTATTTCGTGAGTTTTCCACAAAGGTTTGGTTATCATCAATGAATCAAAGGGAAGTATTTGGTGAGTTTTCCACAAAGGTTTGTTTACCAAAGTATTTGGTGAGTTTTCCACAAAGGTTTGTTTATCATCAATGAATCAAAGGGAAGTATTTGGTGAGTTTTCCACAAAGGTTTGTTTATCATCAATGAATCAAAGGGAAGTATTTGGTAAGTTTTCCACAAAGGTTTTCATAGAAAAACTAAATGTTGCAATTGTTCATGACAAAGTTTTAACGATTTTATAGTATTCCTAAGAACAACATCCCTATACAGGGATCCCTAACAAGTTGAGCTAAAAATAGCCAAAAATATAAGCATTAGTCTTCACCAGTTCGAAAAAGAAAAGTTGTTACAAATGAAAAATGCTTCCAATTATTGCTTTATTTGATACATTGTGTTGCCATGAGCATCGAGGTGTAATGACAAGTTCCTTGCCTTAAAATACTTTTGATATGAAGAATGAACGAGGTTCAAATTCAATGCCTAATCTTGGTCATATTTATAGTGCTTTATTCGATACATTGAATTGGCATGAACATCGAGGTGTAAATGACACGTGCCTTGCTTTAAAATACTTTTATATGAAGAATGAATAAGGTTCAAATTCAATGCCTAGTTTTGGTCATATTTATAGTGCTTTATTCGATACATTGTATTGGCATGAACATCGAGGTGTAAATGACACGTGCCTTGCTTTAAAATACTTTTATATGAAGAATGAATAAGGTTCAAATTCAATGCCTAATCTTGGTCATATTTATAGTGCTTTATTCGATACATTGTATTGGCATGAACATCAAGGTGTAAATGACACGTGCCTTGTTTTAAAATACTTTTATATGAAGAATAAATAAGGTTCAAATTCAATGCTTAATTTTAAGGTTCAAATTCAATCCCTAATCTTGGTCATATTTATAATGCTTTATTCAATACATTGTATTGGCATGAACATCGAGGTGTAAATGACATGTGCCTTGCTTTAAAATATTTTTATATGAAGAATGAATAAGGTTCAAATTCAATGCTTGATCTTGGTCATATTTATAGTGCTTTATTCGATACATTGTATTGGCATGAGCTTCGAGGTGTAAATGGCACGTGTCTTGCTTTAAAATACTTTTATATGAAGAATGAATAAGGTTCAAATTCAATGCCTGATCTTGGTCATATTTATAGTGCTTTATTTGATACATTGTATTGGCATGAGCATCGAGGTGTAAATAACACATGCCTTGCTTTAAAATACTTTTATATGAAGAATAAATAAGGTTCAAATTCAATGCTTAATTTTAAGGTTCAAATTCAATGCCTAATCTTGGTCATATTTATAGTGCTTTATTCGATACATTGTATTGGCATAAACATCGAGGTGTAAATGACATGTGCCTTGCTTTAAAATACTTTTATATGAAGAATGAATAAGGTTCAAATTCAATGCTTAATTTTAAGGTTCAAATTCAATGCCTAATCTTGGTCATATTTATAGTGTTTTATTCGATACATTGTATTGGCATGAACATCGAGGTGTAAATGACATGTGCCTTGCTTTAAAATACTTTTATATGAAGAATGAATAAGGTTCAAATTCAATGCTTAATTTTAAGGTTCAAATTCAATGCCTAATCTTGGTCATATTTATAGTGTTTTATTCGATACATTGTATTGGCATGAACATCGAGGTGTAAATGACATGTGCCTTGCTTTAAAATACTTTTATATGAAGAATGAATAAGGTTCAAATTCAATGCTTAATTTTAAGGTTCAAATTCAATGCCTAATCTTGGTCATATTTATAGTGCTTTATTCAATACATTGTATTGGCATGAACATCGAGGTGTAAATGACAAGTGATTTGCTTTAAAATACTTTTATATGAAGAATGAGTAAGGTTCAAATTCAATGCCTAATCTTGGTCATATTTATAGTGCTTTATTCGATACATTGTATTGGCATGAACATCAAGGTGTAAATGACACGTGCCTTGCTTTAAAATACTTTTATATGAAGAATGAATAAGGTTCAAATTCAATGCCTAATCTTGGTCATATTTATAGTGCTTTATTCGATACATTGTATTGGCATGAACATCAAGGTGTAAATGACACGTGCCTTGCTTTAAAATACTTTTGTATGAAGAATGCTTAGTTTTAGTCATATTTATATCATGAATTCTTATTGTGATGTTTAATAATATTTATATGTTCAAATAAAAATAAAATATTTACATTTACCTTTAATAATAGCTAAATTAATTTTTACATTTACTTTTAATAATAGCTAAATTAAATATTTCTTCATGTAGATTGATATTATCCCATCATTGTTCCACATTAGAATGAGTGTTGAATAACTTTGTTATATATTTACTATCATCATTTCACATCAGAATCATTTCACATCAGAATGGGATGAACAATTTTGTGTGGATTAATATTATAGAATGGGTGTTGTTCCACATTAGAATGGGTGTTGAACAATTTGGTGTCATATTTATTTCAAGCAGTGACTAATATTTAATGAATAAATGTTGTCAAAATATTAATATTATTTGTTTTCAAATAACTTATTTGCCAAAGTTGGAGGGAGCATAACTAAATGTTAAATGGGATTTTATGTTCATGACTGATATTTTTGGCTTGCAGATCAAGTTCCAACTTACCTTTGCCTGGATCCATATTCACTAGTGGCAGATCGAGATGGAGAACCTACATAGGTGTAGGCTTATTCTTTGGTAGCACGGGAGCGTAGGTAGCATAACCCACCCCAAATCCTGTTCCAATTGATTCGGTGGAGATTCACCGGATTATGGCACCAATGACCCAACATTAGATCCACTAGGTGCAAAATAAGGGCAAGTGTATCGTCAGGTTGATTTGAGTAAATATTCACAGGGCTTTTATCAAACTGGTATCGAAGCTTTCTAAAAAAATATTAACATTACAAACTGACAAATTTGTGCAAAATTGTATAAGTCTTTTCATTGGCACCCCAATCCTTATGGTGATCATAGTCTTGTTAGTGATTAACTTGTTGATTTCAAATCAACCATAGTCTTGTTAGTGATTAACTTGTTGATTCATTAGGGCAAAGATTTGTTAGTGATTAACTTGTTGATTTCAAATCAACCATTTGACAATCTACACTCTCACATACAATATGGATGATAATTGAAACAATTCCATTCATTCATAAATTTTGTTAGCGTTAAAATCGTTATAATAACTCTCCAATGTGAGCAGGGAAGATTACTTATCAACATAATTACCATTAACATAAGTCATCTTTGATTTGAACAAATCCATGCCTAAAATAAGCATATTTAAAATTTAACATAGTAACTTTATAATATCAAATTTAACATAGTAACTTCATAATATCATTCCCTTTGTTGATCTATGAATTTCTTCCATACTTAAAATTTAACATAGTAACTTTATAATATCAAATTTAACATAGTAACTTCATAATATCATTCCCTTTGTTGATCTATGAATTTCTTCTCCGTATAGAAAATTAAGAGTATATTTGATTTTCACATTTCAGTATAGAAGTATAGCCATAGGAAAACCCTTGGAACACTAATACTTTTAATTTGGTTCTCAAACTATAATTTGATCATTGAACCTAAACCTAGTCATATGCTTAGTATTTATCTAGGATAACCATTTCACATTTCAATATAAAAGTATAACCATAGGAAAACCCTTGAAACATTAATACTTCTAATTTGGTTCTCAAACTCTAATTTGATCATTGAACCTAAACCTAGTCATATGCTTAGTATTTATCTAGGATAATTATTTCACATTTCAATATAAAAGTATAACCAGAGGAAAAACCTTGAAACATTAATGCTTCTAATTTAGTTCTCAAACTCTAATTTGATCATTGAGACTAATCATATGCTTAGTACTTACCTAACATTACCATATAGTTTGCCATTCCATGGCTCCAAGCAACAACCACAACATGCAACCTCAAAGAATAATAAAGAAAAAAGGGAAGAAAAACAAATAATTTATAACAAGGTACCATACATACTAACCCTTTGGATCTAGCTAAAGCATAATCCAAAACAAATTACTCATATAAATATGCATAATCCAAAACAAATTACTCATATAAATATGCTATGTTTATTGAGGACTTGAAAAGTGATTTTCCGCAAATGTGGGTTGATTTTTAATGCAAAGTTGTGTACACATACACACACACACAAGAAAAATCTCATAAGAAACCTAAGGGAGGTTTCTTCATATTTGTGGATGACATCCGTAATAAACTTGTCAACGTAGACTAGTGCACTTAAACCTAAGGGGATTTGAATTAGGCACTAACTAGTTCTAGCAACATTGGGAATTGATGGTTGAACTAAGCCATTAAGCTATATACATATATAAACCTCATGGAAAACCTAAAAATTGTTTTCCCATATTCATAGATGACATCAAATGAACCTATTAATGTAAAC
>JZKD02S0887114.1:0-14087 GCA_000966675.3 Picea glauca | reverse complement strand
GCTTCTTCATTTTGTTCTAGTAATCTATACAGATTTCCTTCACGACTTCCAATAACCCTAGCATTCTCTATGCTGGAGTCTTTATGCCATGATAACACTTTTCCATCCACGAAAGTTATTATAATTCCCTTGTCTTCTAAGCATGATATCGATACAAGATTCTTTTCTAAACTAAGTACATATAAAACATTGCTTAAGTGAACATTGTTACCTGATTTCAACTTGACGGAGGCTTGTCCAAATCCTTCGACTGGATAAGTGTTTTTCTCTCCAAGATCTACCTTGTACGATGTCTTCTTCTCATTTAGGTTTGAGAGTCTGGCTTGATCTCCGGTCATGTGCCCAAAATCTCCACTATCGATTATCCACATATCGTCTTCAATCGTTCCAGTGAGTGCTGAGTAGTGTAAGAAACTGATCGTTTCACTCGTATCTTCAGTTGACTAGTGGTTGGTCATGCTTAGATCCAAAACTTCAACTCTGATGTTTTTGTCTTCTTGGATAGCCAAAAGNAAGCTACCATAATATTAACATGGTTCTCCTCACAACGAATGCTTATCGTGAAACAAGAAATACTAAATCTTACAAATGGCACTAGTGATTTCAAAGGTCTTACTTACATAGTTGACAGTTGCACAAAAGATATGTTGTAGACTATCCCAATCATTAGCTTGTCAATGCACCTCTTCGTGGATGTATCAAGATTTCAATATAGGACCTAATGTATGAATAAACCCATGCACCCAGTGTTGTCAAGGGTAATCGGCTATTGTCCATTCGCACACACAAATGGATATTTGGTTGTCTAGATTTGGCTGCCCCTTGAATATATAGCCAAACTATATCCCATGATCCTAAGGCTTTCCCTTGTGTAGTTTGTCAAGCTAGGCAAGCGACAAGAACTAAGCTAGCATAGTAAGTTGCACTTCCTCTTGCGTTTTCAGTGGCCCACCATCAAAATAGGGTACACTTCAAAGTAACATTCAATGCACCAACCCAATTAACTTCAGCAACTAACTCCTCCATCTTTACGAGGAAATCATCAATGTCCCCTATACCATCATACTTTGATGAATCTCTCAATTCTTCTCTAATCCAACACAAAGACTTTACCACAACACAGCAGCAAGAGGATAACTCTTGGTTACATTCCTACCAGCGTTGCATAGCTTGTTTAGAATCAATATCAAAAGAATAAATACTACAACTTACCTCCCCATTTATTGTTAGGTTAATATATTCTTCATGCTTCCCAACATTAAGATTATACAGTTGATCCACTATAGTGTCATCCAAGCCATCATCTGTATGTTCAGTGAACCAAGCACCTTGAACAAGGTCACATCGGCCTCTTCAAAGCACATGCACCTCTACTTGAGATTAATCATAGCATCATTCTCAAATGCCCACTCAATTCCTAATGTTGGGTTTAAGACTTAGCAACAAATACACTCAAACACATATCAAGCAAGGGGCACCAAGAGTTTAAAATGAAGAAATCCCCGAAGGAGAAAATCTATTCAAGCATCCATTCTAGTGTGTGTTTCTATTGTCCAATAGGACCCTTTATATAAATAGGAGACCATAACAATATGTCATAATAAGATATTTATTTCAAAGATATGCATAACTATCTCCCATAATTTCTCCATGAATCTCTCAACTAATTCCACAAAAATCCTCATTCCTAACTTCTCTCATTGTCCTCATCTTTCATTCATATGTAGACATTATTTGTGGTCTACTTCATTACAATTTGATCATATAATCTAGAAATTACTAATCAAAAGTATGAGTTAATCCTTCATACCCTCCCCCCTAACAAATACTTGTGATTTAAATATTCAATCATCGTCTTCTATCCCTTCCACTAGTCCAATCTTCATCTTCTTCATGGTCTTTGCCTTCAATCTTCTTTAGTTTTCATCTTTATGATTTTTTTTAGCTAGAGCTTGTACTACAAAATATAAATATCATTTTGTCAATGTGTCACTTTGTCGATGTGTCACCATCCACCGGAATACATGGGTTGCCAACTGTTGTATCCACTAGTTCTCTAGGAATCTTTTTCTCCTATGTCATTCATCAACAATTTTGAATCACAAATCTTTTCAAGTTCCTCTTTACCATCATTAATCATCATCCTAGGTTTTATTTAGTTTACTCATAACCACACCTTCGATTTTTGTGGGTTACCCTCAACCATTACAAATCTCAAATGGTTTTCAGCTTACCACGAACCATTCATTACATGAAGTGGTTTTTGGTTGACCGTGAACCTTCATTTGTCACAAGTGGTTTTGGTTTACCACGAACCATCAACAATCAAGTTGTAAGGGTATACTTGCCTTATCAAGGCTTACAACCATTACATCATCATTTCACTCAAGTACATACTGCATACAAAAAAGTTTCATTGTCCATTCATCTGAGGCTAATCTAGCCCTTTTAAACATAGGACCATAACAATAAGTCTCTTTATATAGAATAGGTGACCATAACAATATGCCATAATCAAATATTAAATTCAACCATATAAATAACTATCTCCCATAAAAAGCTAGAGCAAATCTTCGGCTCTAAAACGGAAGAATGGCGGCGACGACATAGGAATGTGAATCTTATTCAACATGTGCTATTGATTAATGGGATATGACACGAGCCTATCATGGTTAGCTGGAGTGAACAGGTTTAGCACACAGTTTTCTAACTATCTCCCATAAAAAGCTAGAGCAAGTCTTCGGCTCTGAAACGGAAGAATGGCGACGACGACATAGGAATGTGAATCTTATTCAACATGTGCTATTGATTAATGGGATATGACACAAGAGCCTATCATGGTTAGCTTGAGTGAACAGGTTTAGCACACAGTTTTCAGAGCCCTGATCAATGACGTGTGGGGATTTGGGAATGTTTAAAGGGGGACGACATCATGGGAGCCCACTTCTCGAAGCAAGCTATCCCCTCGTTAGGTCTATAGTACAATTCCAGGTCAGATCATGCCAAGTGGAGGGATATATCTGATGGTCAGATAGTGCATTAACGATTGACCCTGCAATTTCTTAAATGGTCGAGGAAGAGTTGGATTACGGCGATGAATGTCTAGGTACAGAGGAAATCCTTCCAACAAACACTCACTTCATTCGCATGCAAAAGCTCAAACAAGCGTCTGATATGGAGGTTATCGAACCATTGGATCCACCAAAGAAAAACAATCCCGAGTCCTCTCTCCATTCTCAAGGTCCTTTGTGGAATGCGGTAGAAGGTCGATACACAAACAAGCTTAAGCATGCAGTTTAGCAAGGAAAACGAGTTAATGAAAAGGTGGCAGGCTTGCATGTCTCTGCATCCTCATTAGAATTTCATACAGCGCAAAAGACGAGGAAGATCACAATCAGTGGGAGCAGAGGCGAAGGAGATCAAGCCCCTTCGAATTCCATTCAGAATAGAAGAGCGCAAAGACAGGGAAGGTGTTGGAAAGCTCGTAAGGAGCGAAGGCGAATGGTGGTTGGGGACGACATAAAGATTGGGGATATCCCAAACATGGTTGGAAAAACTGCAATTGGCCACTTCTGTGGGAAAATAGTCTCCCCAGCATCTGTTGGGAAATGGTTGACGGAAAATTGGCAACCTTTGCTTGGGTATTGCCCTGTTTTCCATACGCTTGCCAGAGGTTGGATCTCATTCGATTTCAACTCACATGAAGACATGATAGAGGTCTTCAACCGAGTCTACGGATGGGGCTCGTCTGGCTTAGTCCTAAAGGAATGGTCTATTTCCTTTGACCCAATGCGGTATGTTCTCTCCCCAGCCAAAATTTGGGCTATTTTATCAAATCTTCCCTTGGTCGTTTGGAGAGAAGAGATTTTAGTGGCTATCGGGAATAGTATAGGCAGGTTTGTTGGTTTGGAGTCGGGTTGGGAGTCTAAGATTGATCACCACTAGGCTTAGTTACAAATTGAAGTTGATTTGCGAGATGGGTTGCATGATGAGATTGAACTTGTTTGGGGAAGCTTCACAGTAAGCCAAAAGATTGACTACTAGAGAGTCCCTTTCAGATGTTTTGGTTGTCATTTAGTGGGCCACCTTCAGGCACAGTGCAGTCGTTCCCCTACACACTTCCCTCCATTTTCAAAATTTTGGAAAAGAAAACAAGAGGTGGTGGCCTCAGAAACGGTCGCGGCAGAGGAAGAGAGCATACTAGGACCAAGCGGTCTGAAACAACCACAGCTCATCACTCCGTGCGACAGCTCTCCCAACACCTCTCGAGATGGGTTTTCGGGTAAGGACTTAAGTCTCGTACTTCCTGTTCAGTCTCTTTCTTCTGATCTGTCTTCTTCTTCACAAAGAGAACAAGCCTCGAAAGTTCCTTCTGCCCCTTCTTCAATGTCCCCCTCAAGCCTCCTTCCCCTCAAAAGAGTCTTTTCTTTGCGTCTAACGATGTCCAAGGTGTCAAAGAATTTCAATCTAATATGGAGATTTCATTGTCTAAGGGGTTGCCCCTCCTGAATCCTCGTCAGCAGTCTCCTCGCCCATCCTCCTCCTCGACAAATTCGAGTCAAAATACTGGAATTAAATCAGAATATTTGTTAAGATCAAAAGTTAAATTAGGCCCAAACTTAGAAGCTGTCGAAGGTCTGGCTTTGGAAAAAATTTCAGAGGGTCATGCTGGTAGAAAATCACAAATCTTACTTGCCCAAATCTAGGTTGCTAAAGAAATTCGTAGTGGAAAACAGTCAACCATTTTACAGGCCCTTAGAACAAGGAAGGCCCAGGACCAAGTGACAAAATGATTGTACTCTCCTTCAACGCACGAGGAGTGGGGGGCACTCCAAAAAATTTAGCCCTCAAGCAACTATGCGTTGTAGTAAATCAAGACATAATCATGGTACAAGAGACGATGCGCAGTAGAACTAAGTTGGAGGAGATTTTTAGCTCATGGCTCAAAGGATGGTTTTTTTGTTCCACATACGCTGAAGGATTTTCAAGGGGACTCATAACGGCATGTAGTCCGAAGTTAAAGGTGATCGATTCACAAGGATATCCCTCTTGCATTATTGTTCAAGTTAAGGATAGGATGCTCAATTCCTCTCTCAAAATTTGTAATGTTTATGGCCCTTACGCAAATAGGATCCCTTTTTGTGATCATTTAAGCACCTTAGATTTTTTAAATTCTGAAAATATAATTTTGGGGGGCGATTTAAATTTTACTGTGTCACTTAAGTAAAAATACTCATCAAGACCCTCGGGAAGCTTTTTTCCTTCAGTGGATGGAGAAGCATAACTTCTTGGACTTAGCCCCTAAGAAGCTTTCCCACACATGGAATAATGGGAGGAAAGGAGTGGGCCCAGTGGCCAAGCGATTAGATCGGTTTCTAATCTTTGAAGGGCTCATTGAAAATCAATGGGCTATCCTTTCAATGGTGGAAATTGGGGGGATTTCTAATCACTTGCCCATAATTCTAGAAGTTTCCAAAGCTAGTCTGAAAATGTCATTACCAATGAAATTCAATCATGATTGGCTAAAAGAAGAGGATTATCAAAAGATGGTGGAGGAGACATGGTGTGCTATGTCAGAGGATGTGAGCCAATCTTCCATGAAACAATTTTCTGAAAATATAGGAAAAATAAGAAAAGCCACGATCTCGTGGGCCAACGATTTCAAGAAAAAACAAAAGGCAGCAATCGTAGAGGTGGAATCAAAACTCAGTTATCTCCTTATAGAGCGTGAGGCAAGAACATTATCAGAAATGGAAGAGACCTTGATCAAGGAACTTATGATAAAAAAACAAGAATTATATAGGATAAAGGAATCAAATTGGAGGCAAAAAGGCAGAGTGGTTTGGATCCAAGAAGGTGACAACAACACAAAATACTTCCACATATTTGCTAGTTTCCGCAGAGAAACCAACTCCATATGGGAGATCAAGGATGACCAAGGAAAAAAGGTGACAAGCTTTGAAGAGATAGCCGATGAAGGTAAAAATCATTTCTCCAATTTATTTAAAGAACCAGTGGGTTGTCCTATTGCTGAGATCCTGAAGGTTATAAATCTTTTCCCTTCTTTTATCTCGGATGAAATGAATTTCTCTTTACAGGAAGAGATATCGGAGAAGGAAATTTTCTAGATTCTCTTGTCCTTTCAAAGATGTAAAATCCCTGGGCCTGATGACCTCACAGTCAATTTTACCTAGGCTTTTACGAGCAGATAAAATGGGATTTGCAAAAAGTGATAAACGAATCTAAAAGATTAAGTGTGGGGTTCCTATAACTCCACCTTCCTAGCCTTGATCCCAAAAAATCAAGCCCCATCTTCATTTAAAGAGTTTCGACGCATTTCATGTTGCAACCTTATCTACAAGCTCATTGCCAAGATCATTGCCAATCGATTGAAGCTTATCTTTAGTGGATTCATTTCAAAAGAGCAGTATGGTTCTCTTTAATCACCAAATACATGATGTTGCTTCCATCACACAAGAAGTGCTCCACTCTGTCAAGCTAAAAAAAAATCCCTCTTTTGTCATGAAGCTCGACTTATCAAAAGCATATGACAAAGAGAACTAGACTTTCATCGAGCTAGCTTTGATAAGATTGGGGATGAACTTAGAATCGGTCAATTGGATTATGGGGTGTATCGAATCTCCTTCCTTTAGTGTCCTTACTAATGGTGTTCCTTCCCCTTTCTTTAGATCCTCCCATGGGCTACAACAAGGATGCCCCCTCTCCCCTTTCTTGTTTTTAATCATTGCGGAAGGTTTAAGCTTACTGATTAAAAAGGCTCAGACTGAAGGACTCCTAAAAGGCATCAACATCACAAACATAGAAATCCTTTCCCATTACTCTTTGTTGATGATGTAATTCTTTTTGGTGCAGGTTCTGTTTCGGAATTCAAAGCTATGCAAAATATTTTAGAACTCTTTTGTGCCTCTACAGGAATGCAAGTGAATAAGGAAAAGTTTGTTGTGATGATCAATGGAATTTTGAAAGAAGTTGTAGCCCAATTGAAAGACCATATGCCCTTTGCTCAACATATGTTAGATGATGGGTTAAGTATCTAGGTTTTGTTTTAAAACCAAATGATTACCTATTCAAGGATTGGTTGTGGCTTTTCACAAAAATTAAAAAAATGATCTCTTTTTGGGCTCACAGGTGGCTCTCTGGAGGCGGGAGATTAGTTCTGCTAAATGCAGTCCTGAGCAGTATTCCAATGTATTGGGCCTCCATAGATAAGATCCCAAAAGGTATTCTACACAAAATAAGGAAACTTTGCTTCCAATTCTTATGGACAAGAAATGTTGAGAAGAGAAGTATCCCACCTGGTTAAGTGGTCAAATCTAGACAAGCACAAGGAGTTGGGTAGGTGGGGGATTAAGAATTTGGTTTGGTTCTGCCATGCGCTAGCTACAAAAAGCATGTGGAGGTTGATGCACAATGAAATGCTCTGGGGCGGAGTGATGACTGTCAAGTACATCCATGGGATGTCCATAGTTGAATGGCTTCGACAGCCAACAAAGACAACTCAAAATAGCTCCATATGTTGGACGGCACTGGTTGAAGTGTTTATGTTGATCGAAGAACACATGCTTTAGAACGTGTGCTATGGAAAACAAGTAAGGATCGAGGAAGACCCATGGGTCGGTTCAGGAGAAGGTTACAAACTTCTGAATGAAATGGTGAATGCTCTACACGACCAAGGAATTCACTCTTTAAAAGATGCAGCTATTGGCGATCTAGATAGAACAAGAAGAAGTGAGTGGAAATCGGCCAACCTTTTAGAAATAGAAGGTGAACATGCAGATCGATGGAAGACTATGTAGCTTCTCTTAAGTCAAATTTTATTTCTTTGTAGGAGGACAAAGAGGATACCCTTTATTGGTCAGGCGATGACAAAAGAGAATTTATATAGCCAATCTGGGTTGCAGATTGCAGGCAGAGGAAGCATTCACCAAAGAAAGCAAATGGTGGTGGAAGTTCATTTGGGCCCAAAAGACACCTATCAAATCTAAAATTCTTCATTGGATGGCAATGGATAGCAAGATCTAAACATGGGACAACGGCATGAAAAGAGGGTGGTGCGGCCCTAACAGATGTTCGCTTTGTAAATTAAATTATGAATAAGTTCAACATCTATTTATAGACTGTCTTTATGCTCAACAAGTCTGGGTGGAGATAGCAAAGGAAGTAAAAGTTCAGTGGATGCAATCGGGTGCAAAGTTGGAAAGTTAAATAAAAAAGTGGATGGAGGATGCCGAAGCACTTCCCTACATTTCAATACCTTTTTTCTTTGTGTATTTTCTGTGGTGGTCCAGAAATAATACAATCTTTCAAAATAGTTTTATTCCATGTGAAGTAGTGGCGAGGTTGACAATCAAATTGGCAAGGGAATATAAGACCGAGTTGAAACAAAAGAAGGTCAGAAAACCTTCAATGCCTCAGATCACAGACGGAATCCCTTGGCGGTTCTTTGACGGGGCTAGCCAGGGACATCCTCCATTGTGCGAAGCAGGTGCAATTTTGTTTATTTCTAGGTCACATTATTTCATGATTAGATATGTGTCAGGGAGAGGTTCAAACAACAAAGCAAAGCTCACATCTCTTTGGGCTTCCATACAGATATGCTCAAGCTGCAAAAGTTATAAGGCTTTGGTGACTCAGAGGTGGTGGTCGACTGGATAAATGGGAAAGCAGAGATTCGGGGGAGACGTCTACGACTCATGATAAGACAAGTTAGATCTTTCATAGACAATCAGGAATGGTTCCCATGTACACATCCTCCGAGAGTTAAATCAGGAGACAGATCGTTTATCAAAGGAGGCACTGGAATTGGACATTTGCCCATATATACTTCAGGAGTTCTATGAAAATCAGATCATGGAGGAAATAAACTTTAGGTTATAAAAAAAATTCTTATTTTTTGGAATTTCTATTTTGAGATATGTTGAATGTAAAAGGAATCTGAATGAAAAGGAGAGATAAAGCTTTGTGGTGGGAAGCTGAAAAATGATGGATAGATTATATGTGTATTTAAAAAGTGAACTGAAAGTGAAACAGACAGTCTTCAATAGGACGGAAATATGTAAATTTATTTTTGATGAAATATAAAGATTTTTCATTCTCTAAAAAAAAAACTATCTCCCGTAATCTCTCCATGATTCTTTGAATTTATCCATGAAATCCTCATTCCTAAAGTCTCTCATTGTCCTCATCTTTCATTCATATGTAGACATTATGTGTGGTCTACTTCATTACAATTCAATGCTATAATTTAGACATAATTGATCACAAGTAGGAGTTAATCCCTCACTTAAAAAAAAATTTTAAGGATATTTTTCATCCATGATCTCTATGACCTCAAAATCAACAAAGGTTTTCACTCCATCTAAGTTCTTCAACCACGTCTAGCCTCCCAATAGGATAGATCTTATATTAGTTGATGTATGTAGCATCAAACAGGTACTTCCACATCGGTTTGTGTCTAACACACAGGAGTCGTCCTTATACCTCTTAGGACTTAGGATATTCACTTTAATAAAGTGATTATTAAAGTGAATGTACTTTTGCAATTAATGTGAGTTTAATTTAATTAAATGCCTAAATATTTGGCATTAGTGAATTAAATTAAATCCTAGCCATTAAATCTAAAGTGAAAGTGAGATCTAATCTCAGCCTTTGATCACTTTGGAGATCTAGGGTTTTGGATTTAGGGTAAACTCAAGGTTATAAAAGACAGCCTAAGTGAGAGGAGTAAACACACACAGAGTGAGAAAGTGAGATCTCATTGATTGAGTGAAGAAGGACTTTCATCCAAGTGTGCAGGGCAAGGTTCAAAGAAAAGATCAAAGGGGCAGCAAGGGAGATAGCAACCAACCAACAAGATCGAAGGACCGATCTTGAGGCTTGTAAGGCTTGGCTATTTGTTGTTTTGTATTATTCCTCGGGTGGGACATTATCCTAGGACGGGAGCCTAGATTAATAATAATAAACATCTCACAGTACCAGTTTTCCCTTCAGGGTTTTTACCCAAAAAATTTCATCTGAAATGTGTTTGGTTTCCAGTTTTTCGCTTCTGTTGTAATGTTCCATTAATAACTCAGTTGTGCTTTTATTCAATAATTAATTTTATTCAAAATTAATTGTCGGGTGTTGGGTTAGGAGAATTTAACATTATTGATTATCCAAGAGCAATCATATTTGCAAATACACGAGCATCAATCTTCATCTACCCATCAACTCCCATGACTTCTTTGGAAAAATATTAACATCCAACCCGAGTTGCACAAAACGTGTATGGGTTTTGAAAATGGAAATGCCTAGAAACATGATCCCCGGGTACATCAAGAAACGTGACACACACACAAATATATAGATAGATAGATAACATATCCCGAGGAAAAGCCTCGAGCACTTTCCCTCATTCTGAGGATAGTACCCACGGTAAACCCTAGATTCTTCAAGGCAAAAAGCCATATCAACAACAATGCTCAAAGTCGTTACAACAATACACTCATTATGAGCTCATCATGTCACTTATGGAAATAGAACCTCAGAGGGAAGGATAATACTCCATCCCACGACCACTCGGGCTAGACCCAATTGACTAGTGTGTGTGTGTGTGTGTGTCGGTCGTTTATGTGTATCATTCTTATGTTTCTTGCAAGATAATGTGTTATTACACATTATCTTGCAAGAAAAATAAGAGCTATACACATAAATGACATTTTAGAACGAAACTCATCTATATTAGGTGTTATTGTGTCTTCATTAATCATTGACCAAGGGTTTTTTACACTACCTATGGGTTCCACACCCCTCATGGGCACATGGGAGGGTTTGCAACCTTCAAAAAAGTCGTTGAAGCATTGTACAAACGCACCAAAATGACTCGAAAATGGACTTAGTCATACCATATGATGTTTCCAAATCGTGAAATGTCATACAATATGGCTAAGGCCATTTCTAGGGCATTTCATACCCGTTTTGGCATTCCTCGGAGTTCTTAGTACAGAAGTGTTTCCTAGGTAGACATTTCCAACAATAGAGCATCCCACCCCACATCCAACATCACATTTGTGACTTCAAAACACCCTAATCCATCCTAAACTTCCTTCTTGTGTGCAACTTGCACTTGACACACATCTTTATCAAGGAATGGAGCAATGAGAATAGGCTCGACAATTTGAGCTACCAGACATTGTTCCAACAACCTACACAACCGCCTAGATAGCCTTTCATCCAGTAAAACTCAAATGAATGCTTACATAATGGTGTTTACCTCATCAATAGAATCACTGCTATCCTTAAGCATATTCCCAAGGGTGTACTCCTCGACAAGCCTAGAATTGGTGCATGTGCTACAACATCTCCCCTCATCATCTTTATGGCATCCTGTATATACTCCTTTCGGCGGCTTGCATCAAATGCAGGCATAGCAGGAAAGGCCTTCTTGATCTTACTAGCCAGAATAGGATCAACACCCTCCCCTTTGTGCTCTCCGCCTATAGTAACAAAGTTGATACCAACAATTGTAATTGTAATCTCTTGAGATTTTGAAGCGATAAGATGGGTCCCTCTCTATCATACCCTAGCTTCACATTTCTTAATAAGCTTTGGAGAATTTCTTTAAACTATTCCAGTAACATAGAAATCGGGGAAACAGACTTACTTGGCTCTGTCAAAATTGAGACCCATGCGCTTCCCTCCATCCTTCACTGGTGAGATCTCGGAAACAACGGAGGATTTGAGCATCCATTCCAATTCAAGAGGCAAAATATTGAAATGTACTTTGTATGAGAGATAACCAGAGGAAAACGTGGCGGTAGCTACCTGGCAAGGGATTGTAATACCCCAAAACCTCCAGATGTTTTCCATCGCGAGGTGCCCTGCTGTCAGCGGCAACTATTCGGTAAAATGGTCGATTGCTGCATCCAAATCGAGCCAACCGCAAACGAACGACGCCCATCTTTGCAACTTTGTCGATCTAAGTTAATGCTTTGCTCGCCTTCGAAATTCTAGTACCCTGGATAAAAAGCGTACCAAATGGGGTTAAAGTACTATTCTGTTAGGGTGTATCAGTGCAAACTGTGGAAGGGGTAAAGTATTTTGCAAACTGTGAAAGGGTAGGATCAGTGGAGACTGTGGAAGGGGTCGGAGATGATTCATAGATTTCATTTCAAATTAAGTAGGTATAAACCCTTCGATTAAGTAGATACAAACCCTTCAATTATAAGTAAGTTATAAGCATGTCTTATGGGTTATTTCTTAGGTAGGAGTGGACAAAAGGGTTATTTCTTAGGTACGATTGAACAAAAGGTTGTTATGTCAACTAACTAGGGCGAAAGGTGAATTTGTCAATCAAATTAAGGGGTTTTTGAGGCGGAATGCTCCTGCATCATTAGTTATGTCACAAAATTTGAATTAACTAAATTCACAAATGTATTAACACAAACACAAACAAGAACTGTAAAAAGCATCCTCCCACTATTAGCAAGAGCAGGAGGTGGTACCCGTATTGGATCAACTTCTCCATGTTCTTGGTTCACCATGTTGCCATCAACTAAGGCTAATCACTCTCTTCTTCAACATATAAACACACCATATCCTCCAGCACATTCTCCTCTAATCATTGCGCTAGAATCCCTAACAACCACAATCTTGTTTTGGTATCTTAGAGCTCTTGGTTTGTACACATGTGTCTATGTGATTATCATTCCCTTCTTACCACTCAACATCAAAAGAAGTCTCCTCGCATGGTTTCAACATTGTCCTTTCCACTATATAACCCCTTTCAATTACCTCTCGACTAGCCTCATCTCATCTTCTCTTCAATTCTCCTAGACATGATCCTCTTAGCCTCCTCGCTTGAGAGATTGTAGAGACAAATTGATGCCCTATCCAACTTTTGTGATCTTTGAAAAATCGAGTAAGACCAAGATTATTATCTTTAATGCATTGAAACATGCTCTCTCCAACTACCACTACCACTTCCACTTCCATGGGGAATAGATCTTTAGGTCACCATGGGCTATACATACTTAAGGGCTTAGATCTCAAGGCCTCGGTTTAGTTTGAGACATGCACTACCACTTCCACTTCCAAGGGAAAGAAATAGAGATCAACATGACCTGTACATACTTGGGGTTTAGTTCTCATGGCCTTGGTTCTATTCGAGATATGCTTTGCAACATTTGTTTAACAAGGATATGGTTCTCTTGCCCTACTTGAGTAATAGTGTTGTTAGAGTCACTTCGAGGATATATCGTCTAAGATACACCTCTTAGACACTATCATCAAACCCATCGTCCTTTATGATTCCAAGTTCAGGGGACCTAATTTGATTTGGATCAATTGGGTTATGACGAAGAAACTACAAACCATTCTTCACCACGCATCATTCGTTGATGATGTGTTGTTTCTTTCCTTCATAAAGTTTGGGTGCTAGGAAACTATGCTCCCAGTAGGGATCAATACCCCTACCTAGCTCTATGTTCTTTTGAGGTTATCACCTTCACATATATGTATGTGTATATGTGTATATGTATGTATGTACATATATACATACATATATTTGTGTTGAAATATTGTAACTGCAAAGAGTATTCTATTTATTTATTGAGTCATTCTTAATTAGATCAATCCCCTTTGTAGATTTCAACCTTGTACAATATTTATTGCGAACAAATTTTCAGTAAAAGAACAAAAAGATACAATGGCAAGTACAAACATTACACAGGGATTTTTCCCCTGGGAATCCAAACCGGGAAAACCAACATATTCTATATTCATCCATCATGATACATTGTTTACAATACAATATACATATAGGAGCCAACGTCATCCAAAACCCTAACCCAATGACCTTGATTAGTCAACAACCCTAATTCCTTAATTGGAAATAGAAAACCATTGAAAAAAAAACATGTGTCGAAAAACCACCTAAATATGTGACATGTTTTTCGAGACAGAAAAATATGTGACTCATGCAAAGAATATAACACATACCCAACATTCTCCCACTTGTTGTTTTCTTTGCATACAGGGGGTTACAGGGTTACATAGTCAACAATCCAGGGCAGCAATGCCCATGGATC
>JZKD02S0887092.1:0-14087 GCA_000966675.3 Picea glauca | reverse complement strand
TGAAGAGAGTTTTTGACAGCTAAAGGAAATATTGAAAAGTGCACCAATACTAAATATTGTAGATCCAAATGAAGATTCTTTTGTGTGCACTGATGCATGCAAGGAATGACTCGGTGGAGTCCTCAGTCAAATTGACCATGTGGTATGTTATGAGTCCATAAAATTAAAAGAGCATGAGAGGAATTATGCTACACATGACTTGGAGTTAGCAATGACTGTACATGCATTAAAAATGTGGAGGAGTTAGCTCATCGGTAATATATTCGAGCTAAAAACATACCACTTTGGTCTGAAACATTTGTTTTGACAACCAACACTAAATGCTAGACAAACTAGATGGCTGAAATTTTTGAGTGAATATGACTTCAAAATTAAGCATATAAAATGAAATGGAAATCAATTAGTTGATGCACTCACCAAGAGAGCTCATGAAGTGCATATTGCATCCACTATCATATACATGACATATATGAAATATAAAATTATTGCAACAAAGAATTCATATCAGCAATATGTGAAAATAAAAGAAACATTACAACAAGGTAAATTTCAGTAGAAGTTAAATTCGTATGAGCTGAAAGAAGATGTAATTATCGTGTACAAGGGAAAAGTATATGTGTCAGATTCCAATGAGCTGAAAAATGAAGTTATAAAGGAAATGCACAATGTACCATATGTCATGCACCTAGGATATCAAAAGACAATTGTAGTAGCAATAAGAAATTACGTTTGTCTAAGAATGAAGAAATAAGTGGCTAATTACATCGCCAGATGTATAGAATGCCAAAAAGTGAAGAAAAAACATAGACACCCAACAGGTTTGCTACAACTATTACCCATTCTAGAATGGAAGTGGGAAGTAGTCACAATTGATTTTATTACTAAGTTTCCCAAAACAATGAAGCAACATGATTCCATCATGGTGGTGGTGGATAAATTGACTAAAGAAACACATTTTATTCTAGTAAAGACTACACACAAGAAAACAAATATTTCATAAATTTATATGAATGAAGTTTTTAGGTTACATGGAGTACCTAAGACAATAGTTTCAAATGGAGATCCAAAGCTTACTTCAAATTTTGGAAAGGTTTGTTTAAAGGATTTGGAACAGATCTAAATCTTAGTACAATGTATCATCCAGAGTCAAATGAGCAAATAGAAAGGACTAACAAGTTAATTTAGGACATGCTTAGAATGTATGTGATGGATCAACCATCAAAGTGGCAAGAATATATTTATTTAGTTGAATTTTCCTACAATAATGGGTACTTGGCCTCATTGAAGATGAGTTTGCTTGTAGCATTGTATGGCAGAAAATGTAATATTACAGATATAAAAAGTATGAAGAACAAAATTAAATAGCTAGAAATGGCACATGAACAACAATATAACTAAAACAACACCACGATAATACCAAGATGATAAAAAAATAACACCACAAATAGCAGTTTGATTACCAAGAGAAATTTTCACTTGCATCTTCGAGGGGAAAACCTCTAGCAGAGTAGAGCTATATTACAATAATACCCAAGAAAAAAGTTCTCATAAACTTGACTCCTATTTATAATAAATATGTCTATCAAAAGAACCATCTAGAGTAAGATTCTTCAAGAAGTAGAATCTTTTGTTAGGTCTTCTTACAATGGACTTATTCTTCCTTATTGGTAGGCCTTATTAATATTGAACTTTATTACATGGAAATATATTATTCTACCTACATGAGGGTTAGGTCCCTAACATGTCCTCCCCCTTAAAAAAAAACCTTGTCCTCAATGCTTGATATGGGGAAAGTTTTGCAGAATGGTAGTTGGTTCCCAAGTGGCATTTGTTGGAGTTGTATCTTTCCATTGGACTAACACTTCCTTGATGGTTTGTTGATGTAGTCGACACTCACGCTGGTCCAAAACTGCTTGTGGTTGCATCCAAATGGAGCCTTCTTCATCCAACTCAGGAAGGATGGTTTGAGTTTGGCACTTAGTTCCAATCACCTTCTTTAAGAAGGAAACATGAAAAACAAGATGGAGATTAGAATGAATAGGAAAAGCTAACTGATAGGCCACCTGTCCCACTCACTTGAGAACGGTATAAGGACCATAAAATTTGGGTGTCAGTTTCTCACAATGGTCATCCTTGAGGGAAGTTTGTTTGTAAGGTTGTAGTCGAAGAAACACCTGATCCCCTTCTCCAAATTGACATTCAGAGAACCCTTGATCTACTTGTTGTTTCATGTGATTCTGAGCCATGACCAAATTATCTTTGAGGGTACGAAGAATAGCTTCTCGAACCGTAAGTGTTTGATAAACCTCTTAGAGCTGCGAGACACCTGAAAAATATGAGAAGACTGAAGGTGTATTTTTTCCATATACCACTTCAAAAGGAGTCATCCACGTAGATGTATGGTACAAAGTGTTCTACCACCATTCAACTAGTGGTAACCATTGAGCCCACTGATTCTTTCTTTCTGATGCAAAACACCTAAAATATGTTTCCAAAAATTTGTTCGCAACTTCAGTTTGACCATTAGTCTAAGGATGATAAGTTGTGTTGAGATGCAATTGGGTGTCGTGTAGCTTGAACAGTTCTTGCCAAAAATTGATGGTGAAAGTTGGGTTGCGATCAGAAACAATAGAATGTGCCATGCCATGAATCTTGAAGACTAGATCCATGAAAAGTTGAGCCACAATAGATTTTGTAAATGGGTGTTGAAGAGAACAAAAATGATCATACTTGGAAAGACGATGAACTACCACCATCATGACTGATTTATTGCCTGATTTAGGTAAGTTGGCAATAAAATCCATAGAGATATCCCGCTAAATAGCAGGTGGAATTGAAAGCGGTTGTAGTGTTCCAAGAGATTTTACAGTTTCACCCACACATCACATTCAACCATGTTGCATTGACACACATCACATTCAACCACAAAATTATGAATGTCTTATTTCATACCCTCCCAAGAAAAAAGAACATTTGACCCAGTCATAGGTTTTGGTAAACCCAGAGTGCCCAATTGTGGGTGTAGCATGAAGCTCAAAAAGTATCGCGGATTTAAGTTTTGACTGTTTACTTAAATACAAATGATCTTTGTATTTAAGTTGATCATTGAGCCAAGAGTACCTTGGGGAAACTGGGGAATTGGACTGCAATTGTTGTATCAGATGCTAACTTTTGGGATTCTATAGCCATTCTTGGTGAACAACTTGGATCCAATCTGGTACAATGAAAGAGAGAGAAAAAAGAGACCCTTCATCTTCATATTTTCTGGAAAGTGCATCAACAACCACATTGTCTTTCTCTTTTTTGTAAATGATATCATAATGATATCCAAAGAGCTTAGTCAGTCATTTTTGTTGCTCAGGGGAGGAAAGGCATTGTTCGAGAAAATACTTGAGTCTTTGATGATCTGTCTTAATTTGGAAGTGTTTCCCCAACAAATAAGGTCCCCAAAGATCCAGGACATGTAGAATAGCCAACATTTCCTTTTCATAGATTGATTTGCGCAAATTTCTCTCAGATATTTGTTTGTTGATAAAGGCCAAAGGCCAACCCTCTTACATAAGGACAACACCAATTCCTTTCTCTGAAGCATCAGATTCCAGGACAAAAGTCTTTGTGAAATCAAGAAGGGCCAGAACTGGAGTGGTGCACATGAACATCTTCACGGTTTGAAAATCCTGAGCAGCTGTTGGAGTCCAAGTGAAAGAATTCTTTGTAAGGAGTGCAGTGAGAGGTGTCGCAATCTTTCCATAATTCTTAACAAACTTTCAATAACAACCTGTTAAACCCATAAATACCCGCAAGATTTTGAGAGTCTTGGATGAGGCCAATCTTGCATAACTTCAATCTTTTTAGGATCCACCCCGACGTCATCCTTGCCAATAAGATGACCCATGTACTCTACTTTTGAGGCACCAAAAACACATTTAGATTGTTTCAGGAAAAGTTTGTGCTGAGAGAGTATATGGAGAACTCGACCCACATGAGAAATATGGTTTGTCTAGGTTTTGTTGTAGATGAGGGTATCATCAAAGAAAACTAACACAAAATGATGGGTAAAAGGACAGAAGACATGATTCATGAGGCTTTGGAAAGTGGACGGAGCATTACACAAGCCAAAAGTCATGACCAAAAAATCATAGTGGCCCTCACGAGTTCTAAAGGAAGTCTTAGGAATGTCTTCCTCTTTCATACGGATCTGGTGGTATCCTATACAAACATCAAGCTTAGTAAAGAACTCGACGCTACTCAATTCATCCAAAAGGTCATCAATGACAGGAATGGAAAATTTGTCTTTAATGATGAGTTTTTTGAGGGCACAGAATATAGGACACATGTGGCAATAACCTTCTTTCTTAAGGACCGTGACCATAGGAGAAGAGTAGGGGCTTGTACCATGGAGAATAACACTTGTGTTGAGCAGTTCTTGAACCATTTTCTCAATTTAATTTTTTTGGGAAAAGGCGTGACGATAGGGAAAGATATTGGGAGGAAGTATTTCTAGGACAAGGGAAATGGAATGATCATGAACACCATGGGAAGGAGGGAGTCCCTGGGGAGTGGAAAAAAACATTTAATGTTTAGAGAGGATGAATTGGAGGTCCTGCGACACATAGGGTGTCTTAGTGTCTTGGATGGCATGAAGTCGGGCAATAATGCCAGAATGACCTTTTTTTAGCATTTTTTCCATGCAATGGGAACTAATGATCTCTAGGGAACCGACGATGATGCCTTGGAACTTATATTTTTGGCCTTCCTGATTGAATTGCATGGTTAATTCCCTAAAATCCATGAGAATCGGACCCAAAGTCATTATTCATTTTGCACTCAACACAATGTCACAACCTCCCTTGTAGATAACAAACATATAATATTTCAAATGGTAGTGACCAATTTGGAGACACGCATTTTCATAATGCCCTCCACATTTCATGGACCCACCATTGGCAATCATGATTTGGAAATTATTGACTACACAGATATAGAAATTAGTTTCTTGGTCAATGCGGTGATGAATGAAATTATGGGTGCTTCCACTATCAACAAAAATCATGACCTTCATATGCTTGATGTAATCAATTAGCTTGAGGGTTTGGGGAGGAGAGAAGCCAGTGATATCATTTAGGGAAATGATTGGTTTGGAGAGGGGTTATGTCTGAGATGGCCATAAAAATATTTTATTCCTTACACTTTTGTCCTGAAAAATATTTGCATCACAATTATAACAAAGGCCTTTGAGTTGGCGTTTAGCGATTTTGGCCTTGGTCAATTTATGGATCTTGAGTGGAGTAGAAGGAGGAGTGGGATTTACTGGTTTAGTGCGAGGAATAAAGGAGGGTTTTTTATTTTGAGAAGAGACAACATGTTGTGATTCCCTAGCTCTTTTAGTTGTGTCCACCCAACTCTAAGGTCAAGCCATGAGGACATGAGCATGAATATCATCGTTGAGGCCACTCATGAAATATTCTCAAAAAACAATCATTAGACATGCCCTCTATACGAAAATCTCATCGCTCAATTAGAGTTATAAAGTTTTCCATTGTGCCAGATTGTTTTAACTTTGTCAAACGTCCTAAATGGTTAGTGTCAATGTCAAAGAATTCATAAATATATACCACAAAGTGTGTCCAAGACACATACACTTGGCGGGATTTTTTTCTCCATTACCACCATTGCCAACATTCTTAATCTACATGGAGAACACCATATCGGAGTTTGGACAGCTCATATGTAATGCAATACAAAGAGAAATAATGTTTCATTTGAGTTACCCAACCAATGGGATTCAATCCATCAAATTTGGTGACATCCACCCATGGAAGGCATAGGTCACACTGAAAGTGATGGGGCTACAAATTCTGGGAATGAGAGGAATTTTCACCTTTGGTATGCAAAGGTGGGTCAGATAAGGGAAGATCTGCAGGGATATGCAACTTAGCACAGATTGTCGTAGCGACAAATTAAATATGGGTAGTAATGTCTTGTTCGATATTGTGTCTGAGTTCCTTGATTGAGGTAGCGACTGGAGCCACAATGAAGGAATGCTTTTTTTGATTGATGGAGAGAATATTGGCATTGATTTGTCACACTTATTATTTTGTTTCTGTGAAATTAGAGTGCAGTGTATTTAAGTGAGCATTCCAAGTCTTGGCTATAGGTATGGGCCATGATGACTACAGAACAAGAAAAGGGGTAGGTGGGACCACAAAAAAATGGGTGATGGGTGAAGCGTATCACAACGATTAGGGCGANGACTGAAGGTGTATTTTTTCCATATACCACTTCAAAAGGAGTCATCCACGTAGATGTATGGTACAAAGTGTTCTACCACCATTCAACTAGTGGTAACCATTGAGCCCACTGATTCTTTCTTTCTGATGCAAAACACCTAAAATATGTTTCCAAAAATTTGTTCGCAACTTCAGTTTGACCATTAGTCTAAGGATGATAAGTTGTGTTGAGATGCAATTGGGTGTCGTGTAGCTTGAACAGTTCTTGCCAAAAATTGATGGTGAAAGTTGGGTTGCGATCAGAAACAATAGAATGTGCCATGCCATGAATCTTGAAGACTAGATCCATGAAAAGTTGAGCCACAATAGATTTTGTAAATGGGTGTTGAAGAGAACAAAAATGATCATACTTGGAAAGACGATGAACTACCACCATCATGACTGATTTATTGCCTGATTTAGGTAAGTTGGCAATAAAATCCATAGAGATATCCCGCTAAATAGCAGGTGGAATTGAAAGCGGTTGTAGTGTTCCAAGAGATTTTACAGTTTCACCCACACATCACATTCAACCATGTTGCATTGACACACATCACATTCAACCACAAAATTATGAATGTCTTATTTCATACCCTCCCAAGAAAAAAGAACATTTGACCCAGTCATAGGTTTTGGTAAACCCAGAGTGCCCAATTGTGGGTGTAGCATGAAGCTCAAAAAGTATCGCGGATTTAAGTTTTGACTGTTTACTTAAATACAAATGATCTTTGTATTTAAGTTGATCATTGAGCCAAGAGTACCTTGGGGAAACTGGGGAATTGGACTGCAATTGTTGTATCAGATGCTAACTTTTGGGATTCTATAGCCATTCTTGGTGAACAACTTGGATCCAATCTGGTACAATGAAAGAGAGAGAAAAAAGAGACCCTTCATCTTCATATTTTCTGGAAAGTGCATCAACAACCACATTGTCTTTCTCTTTTTTGTAAATGATATCATAATGATATCCAAAGAGCTTAGTCAGTCATTTTTGTTGCTCAGGGGAGGAAAGGCATTGTTCGAGAAAATACTTGAGTCTTTGATGATCTGTCTTAATTTGGAAGTGTTTCCCCAACAAATAAGGTCCCCAAAGATCCAGGACATGTAGAATAGCCAACATTTCCTTTTCATAGATTGATTTGCGCAAATTTCTCTCAGATATTTGTTTGTTGATAAAGGCCAAAGGCCAACCCTCTTACATAAGGACAACACCAATTCCTTTCTCTGAAGCATCAGATTCCAGGACAAAAGTCTTTGTGAAATCAAGAAGGGCCAGAACTGGAGTGGTGCACATGAACATCTTCACGGTTTGAAAATCCTGAGCAGCTGTTGGAGTCCAAGTGAAAGAATTCTTTGTAAGGAGTGCAGTGAGAGGTGTCGCAATCTTTCCATAATTCTTAACAAACTTTCAATAACAACCTGTTAAACCCATAAATACCCGCAAGATTTTGAGAGTCTTGGATGAGGCCAATCTTGCATAACTTCAATCTTTTTAGGATCCACCCCGACGTCATCCTTGCCAATAAGATGACCCATGTACTCTACTTTTGAGGCACCAAAAACACATTTAGATTGTTTCAGGAAAAGTTTGTGCTGAGAGAGTATATGGAGAACTCGACCCACATGAGAAATATGGTTTGTCTAGGTTTTGTTGTAGATGAGGGTATCATCAAAGAAAACTAACACAAAATGATGGGTAAAAGGACAGAAGACATGATTCATGAGGCTTTGGAAAGTGGACGGAGCATTACACAAGCCAAAAGTCATGACCAAAAAATCATAGTGGCCCTCACGAGTTCTAAAGGAAGTCTTAGGAATGTCTTCCTCTTTCATACGGATCTGGTGGTATCCTATACAAACATCAAGCTTAGTAAAGAACTCGACGCTACTCAATTCATCCAAAAGGTCATCAATGACAGGAATGGAAAATTTGTCTTTAATGATGAGTTTTTTGAGGGCACAGAATATAGGACACATGTGGCAATAACCTTCTTTCTTAAGGACCGTGACCATAGGAGAAGAGTAGGGGCTTGTACCATGGAGAATAACACTTGTGTTGAGCAGTTCTTGAACCATTTTCTCAATTTAATTTTTTTGGGAAAAGGCGTGACGATAGGGAAAGATATTGGGAGGAAGTATTTCTAGGACAAGGGAAATGGAATGATCATGAACACCATGGGAAGGAGGGAGTCCCTGGGGAGTGGAAAAAAACATTTAATGTTTAGAGAGGATGAATTGGAGGTCCTGCGACACATAGGGTGTCTTAGTGTCTTGGATGGCATGAAGTCGGGCAATAATGCCAGAATGACCTTTTTTTAGCATTTTTTCCATGCAATGGGAACTAATGATCTCTAGGGAACCGACGATGATGCCTTGGAACTTATATTTTTGGCCTTCCTGATTGAATTGCATGGTTAATTCCCTAAAATCCATGAGAATCGGACCCAAAGTCATTATTCATTTTGCACTCAACACAATGTCACAACCTCCCTTGTAGATAACAAACATATAATATTTCAAATGGTAGTGACCAATTTGGAGACACGCATTTTCATAATGCCCTCCACATTTCATGGACCCACCATTGGCAATCATGATTTGGAAATTATTGACTACACAGATATAGAAATTAGTTTCTTGGTCAATGCGGTGATGAATGAAATTATGGGTGCTTCCACTATCAACAAAAATCATGACCTTCATATGCTTGATGTAATCAATTAGCTTGAGGGTTTGGGGAGGAGAGAAGCCAGTGATATCATTTAGGGAAATGATTGGTTTGGAGAGGGGTTATGTCTGAGATGGCCATAAAAATATTTTATTCCTTACACTTTTGTCCTGAAAAATATTTGCATCACAATTATAACAAAGGCCTTTGAGTTGGCGTTTAGCGATTTTGGCCTTGGTCAATTTATGGATCTTGAGTGGAGTAGAAGGAGGAGTGGGATTTACTGGTTTAGTGCGAGGAATAAAGGAGGGTTTTTTATTTTGAGAAGAGACAACATGTTGTGATTCCCTAGCTCTTTTAGTTGTGTCCACCCAACTCTAAGGTCAAGCCATGAGGACATGAGCATGAATATCATCGTTGAGGCCACTCATGAAATATTCTCAAAAAACAATCATTAGACATGCCCTCTATACGAAAATCTCATCGCTCAATTAGAGTTATAAAGTTTTCCATTGTGCCAGATTGTTTTAACTTTGTCAAACGTCCTAAATGGTTAGTGTCAATGTCAAAGAATTCATAAATATATACCACAAAGTGTGTCCAAGACACATACACTTGGCGGGATTTTTTTCTCCATTACCACCATTGCCAACATTCTTAATCTACATGGAGAACACCATATCGGAGTTTGGACAGCTCATATGTAATGCAATACAAAGAGAAATAATGTTTCATTTGAGTTACCCAACCAATGGGATTCAATCCATCAAATTTGGTGACATCCACCCATGGAAGGCATAGGTCACACTGAAAGTGATGGGGCTACAAATTTTGGGAATGAGAGGAATTTTCACCTTTGGTATGCAAAGGTGGGACAGATAAGGGAAGATCTGCAGGGATATGCAGCTTAGCACAGATTGTCGCAGCGACAAATTAAATATGGGTAGTAATGTCTTGTTCGATCTTGTGTTTGAGTTCCTTGATTGAGGTAGCGACTGAAGCCGCAATGGAGGAATGCTTTTTTTGATTGATGGAGAGAATATTGGCATTGATTTGTCACACTTATTATTTGGTTTCTGTGAAATTAGAGTGCAGTGTATTTAAGTGAGCATTCCAAGTCCTGGCTATGGGTATGGGCCATGATGACTACGGAACAAGAAAAGGGGTAGGTGGGACCACAAAAAAATGGGTGATGGGTGAAGCGTATCACAGCGATTAGGGCGACGAGGTGAATCCAATGGGGTAAATCCCAAATAAGGGTGTTGGAAGGAGGTTGGGTCCACAATTTCTTTTTTTGCTGAAAAATGATATGTATGACTAGGATCAGGGAGAAGAGAGAAAACCAATGGAATAAGTATGAAATAATAGTGGCAATAGGATCCATATTTTTTTTTTTTACTCCTACAAAGTTATACTTCAATTTGAAGAATACTGCAGTGATGAAATATCTAAATGCTTAACACGAAGAAATGTGTAGTAATTTCACAACTCAAATGCAGGAGACACAGTTGCACCACAACAAATATTATCTATTATGTTTTCATTTCCGTCCCAAGGGTTCTATAGACAAGGGTTTTCCGTATGCTATAGATATTTGATATACGTGCAGGTTCCAATAGTAATACTTGGCCCAATATCTTAGGGCATCAACTAAGGAGGCTAGACCATACCCTTATCCATACTACCCGACTACCCAGGTACTAGAGAGTATCTTCCCAAGTGTTTTTCCCAGTGGAACTATAGTAGTCAGGAGGCCGATCAGTTTATCTACGGAGGGCTTCAGGAGATCTAGTTCGATTCGTATACAGGTGATGTCTGATGCGCTACCACTCGGAGGGGTAACAATAGGGGTTACAAGGGTGGCCAACAGATGTGTTCTTAAGTAACACTTATATTTCCTGCATGTATGAATCCATGACCGTGGGTTTATGCGCATAACGATAGATCTCTATAGCTTAAATACGTCGCAATACATCTCTAACCTGAAAAAAATAAATTAAAGCACAATTTTCTATCGGGGAAGGTGCTCTGATACCACTTGTAATATTCCAGATATAAAAGGTATTCAAAATAGAAATAAATAGCTAGAAATGGCAGATGAACAACAACATAACCAGAACAACACCACGATAATACCAAGATGATAACAAAATAACACCAGAAATAACACTTTGATTACTGAGAGTAATGTTCACTTGCCTCTTCGTGGGGACAACCTCTAGCAGAGCAGAGCTCTATTACAATAATATACAAGAAACAAGTTCTCATTCCCTTGACTCCTATTTATACTTAATATGTCTGTCAAAAGAACCATCTAGAGGAACATCCTTCTAGAAGATGAATCTTCTATTAGGTCTTCTTACATTGGACTTATTCTTCCTTATTGTCAGGGCTTGTTAATATTGGCCTTTATTACATGGAAATATATTATTCTACCTAAATGATGGGTTAGGTCCCTAACATAAAATGTAGCACTCCAGTGAGTTGGGATAAGCCAATAGATATAGAAATTTTTAGGCCATATTTGTTGAAGGAAATTGAAGAGAATATGACAAGGATAAAGAGGAATTTAAAGGATACCCAGGATAGGAAGAAAATTTATGCAGAACACAGTTTTCAGAGAATTTAAAGTGGGATAACATGTGTTCTTATAAGTAAAGGAAAAGAGAAGTTCAATAATATTAGGAAATTGCCCGAAGTTGGAAGTAAGATATTGTGGACCTTTTGAAATATTAGAAAAGATAGGTCTAGTTGCACACATGATAGAATTTCCTGCACCCATAATAGTGAATAATGTATTTCATGTATCATTATTAAAGAATTATGTACCTGATCCTAACCACATAATTGATTGGAATGTGATCCATGTGGAGCACGGAGTAGATTTCTGGGTGGAACCAGTACACATCCTAGACCGGAAAGTCAAAGTGCTCATGAACAAATCCATAGGGATGGTAAAGGTTCAATCGATATACTACAGTACAGAAGATGCTACACGTGAGTATGAAGAAAACATGCAGGAAGAGTACCCACAAATTTTTGACAATTTTGAAGAAGACAAAATGCAAAACTCCATTTTGGAAAGCTAGAGTTCTAGAACCACATCTTAGAGTCCTAGCCAACTGTGTTTGGGACCTTGATAAATTAATGGCTCATTCCTTGGGTTATACTTGATAAATGGCTAGTGCATCCCTTAGGTTAACCCTGATAAATGAATGGTGCAATCCTTGGGTTGGTGAGTTGAGAGGAACAAGAAATTGATGGTCAGAGTTGTTAAATTGTAGAATTTTTTTATTTCTAAGTGTTATGATGTAAAATTTCATATATATATATCATCATAGAGTGCACCGAGGACTACACATAATTTTAGGGGAGGGGAAATGTAACATCCCGATTATAATCCCCAGTTTAATTAATTCTTATGTGGATATAATATGTGGCTACGACCAAGCTATGTAATATGAGAATTGTATTTCAATGTTTTAATAATAAAAATGTGATGCCAATTTCTAAGGGACATGGAAAACAGATGAGGGATGAATTAATCGACAACAGAGGGAAGTGTCTAGGATAATGGCCAAGAGGGGTCAAAAGTGGAATTATCCATGTATATTAATTCAACCCAGTTTTCCTAAAATTATTTATTGGATACGGACATTCCACTTTCTTATTGAGTGTTGTCAAAGCCAATCATTGAATACATGTAAGAGGGTGGATGTGAGTGCTCACATCCCAGATTTATTGGGCACATGGGGGTTGAGTACAATCACCTTGGGGAAGAGTGTGAGTCAATAAAGGAAATCCACAAGAGAGGAAATTCGTATGGGTTGGGACAGTAGTTTTAGTAAGTCAACTTTGTACAAGGGATGAAAGGGGAGAGAGAAAGAAAGATATCTTGGAGCTGGTGCAACCATGGAGGGAAAAATCTGGAGCAAATTGGAGCTGGAAAACTGAAGAGCCATGTTGTTAGGCATGAAAAGTGAACTCTTGTGTGAGTTTCACTAAACAACAAGTGTTGTTGTTGGTTTGTTGATATTTTTCCTAGCAACAAGTTCCCTTGAGTTCCCAACTAATAGATTCCTAGTTACTTGTCCCAAAGAGACCCTCATAAATGAATGACACATTCCTTGGGATATCCCTGATAAACAGATTGTACATACCTTGGGTTAACCCTGATAAATGAATGGTAGATCCCTTGGGTTCCCTGATAAACACATGGTACATCCCTTGGATGATCCCCAATAAATGAATGTTGCATTCCTTAGGTTGGGAAAGTCAAGAGAAAGAGAGCTGGTAGAAATATGAGGAGAGTTGTAGGAGAATATCAATTGGGTTATGAGATTTATGAGCTATGAGTGGACTGTGAGAGATAACCCTCTTTTATGGATTACTAGCCTTGTCTCGAAGGTGACTGGCTATTGAGATTTGGAACAGTCAGTCTATGGTTGGGTGGAACGTCCATCCCAAGAAGTTGTTTGCATGATTCTTATTTAAAAATAAGTGTTTTATCCTATAGTGAGTTATTTACATGTGTTATTGTTGTGCATGAAATCTGCGTGAATGAGAATGGCTTATATGTTGTTGTAATGAATAGTCAAGTTGTATTTCTTGTTGATTATTAGCATGCCTTAGATGCATCTGTTTTATTTTTATAGACTGTATCTAAATCCATTATAAATTTGTAGTTGTAAGCTACATGAAATCGACTAACACTAAAGGAATTAGTTTAGTTAGTAGAAGTTTCATTTTTATGTCTATTCCTCATGTAATATTGCTTAGCTGGAGGCTAGGTACATTACAAAAATGGTATCAAAGCTGATAATGGGAGAGTTTTGCATGTTTTGGCCCAGCCTGGGTGGATAGGTATGTTACAGTGTCGTTCATTTATTGATGACAATGATGTTTATGAGTGCCAATCAATTGTTGATGATATATAGGAGAGTTGGGCTATATATTTCCCTTTGAAATAATATTATTATGAGGAGGAGGTGTAAGGTTCCATGGACCAATAAGTGGGATGCAGTGAAAGCACCTGTGAGGGGACATCATGTGATGTTTACCTTGTTTGATGTCCCTCTTCATTATTCAATGGGGAAACTACTTTAACTACAAGTGTTTTAGGCTTGAAGTTGAAGTTCCTCATGTGTATC
>JZKD02S0887091.1:210600-221699 GCA_000966675.3 Picea glauca | reverse complement strand
GTTTGATGGATTACAAACTATATATAAGCCAATTGGTTGGATGCATCAATGCCTAAGTTAAGTTTATTTGACATTCTCTCCTATTTCAAAAAAATATTCAACTCATTCATTAGTACAATAGGAATACATTCAAAGAATTTCAAACATAGAGAATTTATTAAATGGTATGAACAAATTTTAAACAAATAAAATTTTGACTATGGGTAGCAAGATTTCCATGTAGTATTATGTCACTTAATCCCAATAAAAAAAATACGGTTATTTTCTTTTGCATGACTATCTTTTCAATGACGTGAGAAAAAACTTTACTAGTAGACATGTGAAAAGTATAAAATAATAATCAATAAAAAAAATCCCACAATAGAGTGTGCATATGGAAATGTAATGTCAGTTAAACAATGTTATGTGTCTAACGTCGGTTAAGTGGTGTTTGTTGGAGGAAACATAAAAAAAAAGAGATGGATTTCACATTTTTCACCGATATTCAATGTTAAAAAGTTTCTTTTCAACAAATGTCGATTCAAAAGTCATATTTTGTCCCCAAATATAGTAATGTAATCACCTACACTGCTAGGAACTATCATGGACAATATTCCAAGGGTTTCTTAGTTTAATCCTAAAATCGAGTGGTGACTCTACTCTCATCTTTTCCCCTTTTAATTGTGTGTGTCTCTTATATCACTACCCCGCATCGCATGTTGCAGCACAAATGCATTCATATGCTACAACAACTTGAGACTTAATAATTCCAAACCTTTTAAAATAGATTCTCAAAGTTCAATCACACTAAATACTAAAAACATTCAATACTTAATAATCCAAACCTTTTAAAATAGATTATCAAAGTTCAATCACACTAAATACTAAAAACATTCAATACTTAATAATGTGAACTTAAAATGTTATTTCCTTATTGAATAATATGAATTTAAAGGCGGTTTTTTTCTTGAATGATCAAGGTGGAAATTATATGAAATAATAATCGCAATTTTAAGTGACATTGTAACAACTTAAAAATAAAATAATAATCGCAATTTTAAGTGACATTGTAACAACTTAAAAATAATGTTAAATTTAAATAGGAATTTCAAGCTTTCATTTAAAATCATTTACAAATATTTAGAGCCAAACATTCTATCCAAATGACCAAGCATGTAAAAATTGAAACAAATAAAGTTTTAAATAAAGTTGAATCAATAAATGTGTAAAAATTAAATAAAAATCCACAATAAATATATGTAGTGTTGATGAACAAATACGAGACACACTACCCTTAAGATGCATCCCTCACCTCTAAGAATGTGATTTTATTATATTTTTAAATATACCCTATCACAAACATTTCACATGTCTTTGGTTCCTCTAAATCCCCCTCACAGAATGTTTGTATTAATTGCACATACCCTTAATTTATTAGATGTCAAACATGGATTATTATATACCCCAAGGCCTTCTGCAATAATGCCAATGAGAAAAATAAAACTTGGACTATCTCAAAACGAAAAAGATTAATAACTGACAAGTATGTAGATTTGTCGCTTATGCCTTCATGCAATGAGATCTAGCTATATGAGATAAAATCCTCCCATATTGCACAAGCAAACGGAAGCCACATTTCTTATTTTTGTTCATTCACTTGGTCGTTGCTTCATCATTGCAGGATTCTTTTTATAAAATAAAAAAATTAGAATAATAACTGTAATTTTGGGGCGTTGTTTAATTATTTTATGAAATAGTTTGTTTTTTTGAAATCCAGCGACATAAATCTGTTTAAAATTACTATTTTTTTTTGTTTAAAATTTTTTGGGTACTTGGATTATACATAAATAATCATTAAAATCTACGAATTTAACATTTTCTTGCTATATTTTGGACAAATGTTCTCAATTTTTTTTCGGAGAAGAGTCATTTCATAGAACGTTTAGACTACAGCTTTTGGATGGCTATAAGCTCGTGAGTTTGTTATCACATGAACTTGTCAGAGTCCTGTGGGTTTGTGGTTTCTACCTAAGACTGTATTTTTTCCCGATCTTTCTCCTTTTCGAAGACCAAGTCGGTTGTCCAAATCCTCGATCACGTTGGCCGCAGCCACAGACACAAATCACAACTTTTCTAATAGTCCATTTTGGTCTTGAAGCACAAGCGGAAGGCAGTTTTAAATTTTCAGTGGCGGAGATCCATTAGGCGAATCGATCGACGACGTCCATTCTTTCGGAAGGTCAAAATTCTGTGAAGTATAATGCCAGAGCAAAAGCCCGAAGATCAAAGGTTGGGCAAAGATTGAATATGGGCCGTGGATCTTATTGGGAGAGATCAATGGTGGAATATTATTGTGGGAATCGAGAGTTCGAAATGTTGTTAAAATTGTTCGTCAAAAATCCGACGTTCCGAAGTCCCGAAGCACCGAAGTCCCAAAGCGTCGAAGTCCCGAAGCACCGAAGTCCCAAAGCGTCGAAGTCCCAAAGACCCGAAGCGCCAAAGTCCCAGAGTGCCAAAGCACATGACACACTCTCATCAGGCATGATGTGTGGCACTCTTTCCAGGACATTCTGTCATGGCCATGTCACCCTCATTATCATGACACATCAGCAAACATGACATCATATGGCATCATCTGGACAACCCATCAGTGGGGACATGTGGCTGAAATCCGTGAGCTCCGGATAATGGCCCAAGGTAATCCTCGACCGTTCGATTCATGGGGAAACACATCAGTATATCGCTAGCTCCGGGTAAAGGCCTTTGGGAGCCCAGGTTTGAGATTTTATTTTCCCAAAGTCCAAAGACTCGAAAAGCGTCTCAGTCGTCGATCTCAGGGAGCCATGTGTCATCATATTCTCATCTCTAGAGGTTTTACTTAGAGGGAAATGGAGTTTGAGAATTGAAATTCCCGAAGGTCGATCCGCGAACCAAATCTCGGTCATTGTTTTGAAGTGGAAGATCTGATCCGTCAATCTAAAAAGCACCATAGTTGATCCGTTGATCAGAGGGCCTAATATTAGATCGCAATATCAACAATCGTGCCAAATTGTGGGGTTAGAGGGTGCGCTGTTTTAAAATATCAGGGGCAGGCCGCAATCAGAACCATGGTTTTTAGAAAGGGACATGTGGCGGTTCATGGTGAATTGTGGGGACAAAAGCGGTTTTCTTTCAGACCACCCTTGGTAGTGCCCACAATCATGCAATTGCATAGGGTCATGGCCCTAGTTCATAATGAAGATGGAGTGATGGAGAGGAGCTGCGCCAAAGGCCGAAAGTGCCCATATTGGTCACAGAAGAAGATCTGCATAACCTCTAGGCACTAGGATTGACTCGAAGAAGTCGTGGGCACCGCCTCGAACATTCATGGGTGCCATGACTCATCCTGATCCCGATAAAGGTATTTATTGAATATGGGGGCGGCAGTTGAGAACTCATCTGACCCCATAAATTGAAAACATGCAGAGAGCGGGCGTAAATGTTGGGTGTGTGTTATATTCTTTGCATGTGCCGTGTGCGCCGGGCGCTTTCCTAGGGGGGGCAGGTATGCCCCCCCCTGGTTACGCGCAACGTTTGGCACCGGACGGTAACCCGAGGCCGATGGGGTTCGGGGCAACGCCCCGAAATTTTTTTTTTTTGGCGGTTTTTGCTATTTCTAGTGGATTTTGCTATTTTTAGCTTATTTGTAAATTAAAGGGATTAGGGTTTTGGTATCTACGGAATACCTAAAAACATTGTATATATTGTATGGCGAATGGTGAAATTCGATATAATGAAAATAAGAAAGGTTTTCCCGATTGAGGGTTTCCGGTAAAAATCTCTGTGTACTCTGTGTATGAGCCATTGATTAATTTATGTATTGCTTAAGAATCTATTTGCATTGCTTTACTTCGCAGGTTTAAAACTTACAGTAAAGGCATACTATTAATCTGAAGCTTCCTTATGGACAAATTTTCCTGTAAGGCACATAACTGCACTTGGCTCGCGTCTGACATAAGGAGGCCTACACAATCTGACGGAGTAGACATCGACCGAAGCTTTGAATGCAGGGATCCAATCACACTCCTATTGGTTGCAACAATCCTGAGTATATATAGGCAGTTTTGATATTTTGTTAGGGTCGAATGGTTGAGCTAGGCTCCCTGCTATTGTAATGTTTTGATGAAGAACATTGGTTCTCTGGTTATGTACTTGATTTGAGACTTCTTGATTAATCTAAGTCATCTTTCTTACCCCATATTATTTACCTCTGATATTGAGAGAGTTCATGAATGACTAATTCACATGAATTGTTGTAACTGTATTATGATGAATGTTTGATTATAGTGTTGTTATGATTTCTTTCATTTTCCTTGAAATTTGAATCCAAGAGGATCTTGTGCTTGAGTTTTTCCTCCTTAGGCTGCTTGAAGACCTGACATCCATAGCAGACCTCTACACCTTTCTCACCAAAGTCTTCCTTCTACTCACCTTTACTCCAACTTACTGACTGAAGTTAATCCAAGACCTCAATTTCTTATGCATGCTAGTCCAGATTTATGAGTTAGAACGTTATTATCATTGAGTCTTCTCCATTTGACCTCTTAACACTCAATTACACTCACATAAATTGATGGGTACTGGGCTTAACTTCTATGCAATTTGAAAGTGACTTCTAGTGCTAACATTTCTGGCACCGTTGTCGGGAAACGAATTGAGGACATTTCCCCGAGATAGAACAACAAAGAAACTATGATTCTGAAGGTACATCAGATATCAGTACCATTGAAGACTACATCTTGCACCTAGCGACTCCACTGTTCATTTCTGGCTCCTAAAGGCAGACACACGAGGTCCACTCCACTACTGCCTCTAGCAACGCCTAAAGCTAACCCAGAGAATTTTTCTCGAGAAGGCTTTTAGCAGCTGCTTTCTCAGCTTGAAAGTTCCCTGGGAGATTGACAATGATTAGATCTGGTCTTTGATGGTGAACAAAGACCAGCCACATTGAGACTGCATATCATTCCCCTGGTGACTCCATGATTAAAGGATCCAGTGGTGAATCCACTGTTTTGAAATGGAAAAAATCTTGGCTCGAAGGTTTGCTCCCTTCAATTTTTCTGTTGTTCCTGGTTTTCCTAACATTGTTCCTACTATGGATGAATGGGGTGATTTTTTGCCAATATTTAAAAAGCGTAAAGAGGACAACCCTGTAGAGCATCTCCGTGAGTTTCATGAACTCATGCATCAATGGGAGATACATCATGAGGATGCGTTATTAAAGATGTTCATTTTCTCATTGGCAGGAGATGCTCGTGAATGGTATCACTCCATACCCGTTGCTAACATCTCCTCCCTGGGAGAATTTCATGCAGCTTTCAATAGGCACTATCAAAAGTTTTATTCTTCTAAGTTAATTTGTCATAATTGTTGTGAAGAATATAAAGACTGTGTTCAAGGTATGACTGTTTCAAATGAAAGCTGTGAGAATGAAAGCTATGAGGACGAAAGCTGTAAGGATGAAGGCTGGGAGGAGGAAGAAGATGCCCTGGCTAAGTTGGTGTGGCTGCCAAGATCACTTTCTGCAAGGATAGATAAATTGAAGGCAGATCGTGTTCTCTTCTCTTTTGAAGAAAGCGTAGAGGATTTTCCAGTCCTAGGAGCAAATGTTCTTGGCAGCCTTGCTCATGATGGTGAGGATGAGGATTGCATAGCCATAGAGGCAACACATTCTTCCCCTGATGCACCTACTGTCTCATATTTAAATGAAGATATATTTGTGTATTTAGATGAAGAGCAACAGATCCCTACCTCATATTTTGATGACTCAGGGAGCAGCCAACTTATGTATAACAACTATGAATTAGATTCTGAGCTGAATATGAAGGATTTCCAAGAGCATGCAATAGATCCTTTTCCATTATACATTAAGGAAAAACATTGTGTGGAAATCGGCCATCTTGAGCTTGCAAAAGACCAAGAGCAGAGCTTTCCCATGGTTCATGTGTATGATTATTATGAATCTGATCCTTGGGAGAGCCATGAAGGATAAATGGAGGAGCTAAAGGTGCATTTTATCTATTGTCTTGAACCTGTAAATGAGAAAGTATCTCCTGGGATCAACCGACCCGCATCATTCCTCTACCCACCTATACACTCTGAGAACATCGAACGACGAGTGAGTAACCATGAAGAGCAGGAGGTAATTTCTACCAGTCGAGCTTTCCTGATTATAAATTTTGTGACCTTGTGAGGTTATATATGGAACTATGTTTTCCAAAATAATTGGATCCTGCAAAATTGTTCATATTATCATCATTTGGAGGTATTTCCAGTGTTCCAATACATGTTTTCTTTATGCTGTCATACTTCCCTTACCTTTTATGGATTATTTGCAGTAAAGAGAAGAATTATATTACCGAACAGTTTGGGTGGTTATGGTGGAAGTTTTCTTTCACCTGACGCTTTGTAAAAATCAGTTAGCCTAGGACTGTACATAAATAAGCTCTTTCTAAAGCATGTGCGTTTGTTTTCCTTTTTTAAGTAGAATAGTGTACATGTCGAACTTCGACGAAATGTTTTGAGCTCGACTCCATAACCCAACAGCTAAGGCACTGGAACTACTTGTTCCTGGTAGCTCGCAGGGAGCATGCCATCCCCTGTGGAGCCAAATGTTATCACATGAACTTGTCAGAGTCCTCTGGGTTTGTGGTTTCTACCTAAGACTATATTTTTGCCCGATCTCTCTCCTTTTCATAGACCAAGTCAGTTGTCCAAATCCTCGATCATGCTGGCCGCAACCATGGACACAAAGCACATCTTTCCTAACAGTCCATTTCGGGCTTGAAGCACAAGCGAAAGGCAATTTTAAATTTTTAGCGACGGAGATCCATCAGGCGAATCAATCGATGACATGCATTCTTTCAGAAGGTCAAAATTGCATGAAGTATATTGCTAGAGAAAAAGCCCGAAGATCAAAGGTCGGGCAAAGATTGAATCTGGGCCGTGGATCTTATTGGGAGAGATCAACGATGGAATATTATCACAGGAATTGGAAGTTCAAAATGTTGTTAAAATTGTTCTTAAAAAATCCGACATCCCGAAGTCTCAAAGTCCTGAAGACCCGAAGCGCCGAAGCGTCGAAGTCCCGAAGACCCAAAGCACCGAAGTCCCGAAGTGCCAAAGCACGTGACACACTCTCATTAGGCATGACGCATGACACTCTTTCCAGGTCATTCTGTCATGGCCATTTAACCCTCCTTATCATGACACATCAGCAGACGTGACATCATATGATGTCATCTATACCACCCATCAGCGGGGACATGTGGCTGAAATCCGTGAGCTCTGGATAAAAGCCCGAAGTAATCCTCGATTGTTCGATTCATGAGGACACGTGTCAGTATATCGCCAGCTCCGGGTAAAGGCCTTTGGGAGCCCAGGTTTGAGATTTTATTTTCCTGGAGTCCAGAGACCCAAAAAGTGTCTCAGTTGTCGATCTCAGGGAGCCATGTGTCGTCAGATTCACAGGTCCAAAGGTTTTAATTGGAGGGAAATGGAGTTTGATAATTGAAATTACCGAAGGCTGATCCGCGAAGAAAATCTCGGCCGTTGTTTTGAAGGGGAAGATTCGATCCGTCAATCGAAAAAACACCAGAGTTGAGCCGTTGATAAGAGGGCCTAATATTAGATTGCAAGATCAATGGTCACGCCAAATTGCGGGGTCGGAAGGTGCGCAGGTTTTAAAATCTCAAGGGCAGGCCACAATCGGAACCATGGTTTTTAGAAAGGGACGCTTGGTGGTTCATGGTGAATTGCGGGGACAAAATCGGTTTTCTTTCATACCACCCTTGGTAGTGCCCGCAATCACACAATTGCGTAGGGTCATGGCCCTAGGTCACATTGAAGATGGAGCAATGGAGAGGAGCTGCGCCAAAGGTCGAAAGTGCCGGTATTGGTCACAAAAGAAGATCTGCATGGCCTCGAGGCGCCGAGATTGACTCGAAGAAGTCGTGGGCACCGCCTTGAACATTCATGGGTGTCAAGCCTCATCCTGATCCCGATGAAGGTAGTTATTGAATATGGGGGAGGCAGTTGAGACCTCGTCTCACCTCATAAATGGAAAACATGCAGAGAGAAACCGTAAAGGCAGACTGTCAATCTGAAGATTCCTTATGGACAAATTTTCCTGTAAAGCACATAATTGCGCCTGGCTCGCGTCTGACATAAGGAGGCCTCCATAATCTGACAGAGCAGACACCGATCGAAGCTGTGAATGCAGGGATCCGATCACAATCCTGGTGGTTGCAATAATTCTGAGTATATATAGGCAGTTTTGATATTTTGTTAGGGTCAAATGGTTGAGCTAGGCTCCCTACTATTGTAATATTTTGATGAAGAACACTGATTCTCTGGTTATGTACTTGATTTGAGACTTCTTGATTAATCTAAGTCAGCTTTCTTACCCCATCTTATTTGCCTCTGATACTGAGAGAGTTCATGAATGACTGATTCACATGAATTGTTGTAACTGTGTTATGATAAATGTTTGATTATAGTGTTGTTATGATTTCTTTCATTTTCCTTGAAATTTGAATCCAAGAGGATCTTGTGTTTGAGTTTTTCCTCCTTAGGCTGCTTGAAGACCTGATGTTCATAGAAGACCTCTACACCTTTCTCACCAAATTCTTCGTTATACTCACCTTTACTCCAACTTATTGATTGAAGTTAATCCAAGACCTCAATTGCTTGTGCATGCTAGTCCAGATTTCTGAGTTAGAACATTATTATCATTGATTCTTCTCCATTTGACCTCTTAAAACTGAATTACACTCACATAAACTGATGGGTACTGGGCTTACCTTCTATGCAATCTAAAGGTGACTTCTAGTGCTAACAGAGTCTACGTATCTTACATAAGTATCTGACATAGGATAGGCTCATGTAAAAGGAAAGTCTATTTGGTGTAGAAGCCTTGCAACCCTCCTTTCACCAAAAAGGTGAGACTGTGGTGTAACAGCTTCCGTCGGGACTGGTTATAGGATCGCTAGAACGTGAGAGGAATAATAACCAGCCTGTTGCACAGTATTCAAAACAACGACAACTAGTATATACATCATTAGACCACTTTAATATATAGATATATTCGATGTGTATATACCAATTACCACAACATTAAATACTGCGCAATCGACTGATTATTACTCGCCCAAAACATGACCCCTTAATTTTTAATTTGTAAAAAGACAACGTTGTCACTCTCGGGCGCAATCAACGTTGTCACTCTCGAGCGCAGTCAACGAGGGTGAACATTATCCACCCGTCAAGGAGGTCCAACCAAGAAGAATCCAGGTTGTAGCATGAATGTACGTAATCATTGGTAAATCCTATTAAATCCTATTTGTCATATAATTGACCAGTGGAATAAAGTTATACCATAAAGTTATATTTGTCATAAAGTTATACCATAGGAAATAAGAGTCCATGTTGGTTAAGAGGGAAGTAAACATAATGGTAATGGAAATTTTATAAAATTAAAATTTTGGAAAAATGTTATGCGAGTGAGTGAAAGTTATGCCATATGATGTTTTTTTATTTTTTTTAACGGTTGAGATGATAATTGAGATTCCATAAAAGTATTTACAAGATTTCAACCAATAACCAACTAGGTAGAGAATACAATAACTAACTAGGTAGAGAATAAAGATTAAGATGAAATATATGAAAATTATTTAAAAGTAAAATTTTGGAGAGTTGACTGGTATTAGTTTACAGTTGAATTTAATTTTTATTTTTTTTCCAATGTTAAACATAGAAAGGTTTAAATAATATATTTAATTTAATTAAAATAAATTAAAAAGACTTGTTTTTCTGCAGTGTAATTGGATCGCAACTTCCACCTCTTATTGCAGTTGTCGAGGTGACCACAGAATGTATATATCACATTTATATTACTTGGGTAGGCACTCATTTATATTACCTACTGGATTACTCTATGTGACCACGAAATGTATATATTACATTTATATTACTTGGGTAGGCACCCATTTATATTACCTACTGGATTACTCTATGTTTGATAGTAACCAACAGGTGATCGTGGTGTGACTCTAATTCATTGACTTGTAGTGAGCGTTAACACCTTTTCTGCATTAATACTTCTGTCAGGGTTTAAAATGTAATGTAACTATTTCTCTGAAAAATGCAGCCAGGTTCTCACCGCTATCACCTAGACAGGGCTGCCTTCACAAGATGGGGAAATCGACCCATACTACAGCCACTGTCTCCACTACTTAGATAGGGTAAGTATTATTCACCATGCACTAAGCTAATCATTGGTTTAGCTCATGGTTTCCTAGGTAATAAAAAATACAGGTACAGTTTATGCAGTTTTTATGCCCATCCAAATTTAATGATGATGCCTTAGTCATCCATGCGAACATCGACAACTCCATTCCCGTCAACCCTCACTCATGCGCCCGCAGCAGAGCTCTATCAGTAGGTTTTTTGGGAGATCTAAGCTAACAGCCGAGCTCTATCAGTGGGTCTCTCGATAATCTGGTAATCCATTAAACGTTTTCATTCTCTTTCCCATAAGCATTGATGCTAGTTTTTTTATATCAATATGTATCTTGGATTTATCTCTGCATAATTTTACATATCCAGCTGAACATATGCTATATGTTTGACGCTAATAAAGCCCTCGATTGAATACTGATAGATAGTTAAAATTGTTGTTTAAAATTGCCCTGCCCTTCCCTTCCGCCCAGAATCTGTGCTAGCCATGCCACACTACCTATGGAACGCGTGGGAAACAACTTATTTGAGTGCTTGCATGAGATTTTCTGGGTTGAATTCCCARTCAATTTGTATGAATGGCTGGAAAGTCTCACAGAACAACCTCGTCGTTGGTTTTCACGATCGAGAATTTCACCCACAACTTTAACTTGCCAGGTACCTGTTGGAAATGGTATCTTAGATCGAATTTTAGGGGTCATGGAGGGAGAATTGGCTTCCATAATTATACGGAATTACAACATTTGGTGCCATGTCTCGACTGAGCTAACTGGTACAGTTACACAACTGTCGGCTCCATGAGTTGTCTACTTTTCTAAATTCTGAGTTTGAGCATATCAGAATGT
>JZKD02S0887091.1:141028-167263 GCA_000966675.3 Picea glauca | reverse complement strand
CAAATGAATGTATAATGATGTTTATTTATACCATTTATGTCACTTCCTTTTAACATTAGGGCCAACCTGACACTTTCTTATTTTGTAATTCTTTTCTTTAATTATCTTCAGGGCCGACATGTACTTTCTTCTTCAATTCACTTTGTCATCTTCAAAAATTCATTTCTCCTTAACCATGAGGATCCACGTGATGTGCCACATACCACCAAAAACAACATGATGTATACTATCCATCCATGGGTGTTGTATCTGCATGTTCATTTTACTTCATGTCCAAATATCTTCATCACTATTGCTGTCCAAAACCTATGGCTAGGGTTGACATCAATGACAACAACCAATCTTCCAACAGCTCATACACACAGGCATCCATTCCCTCCCAAAATGATCAGTAAATCATTACAACCATTCAATTATGGCTCTCCTCTTCCTGCCATTCATTTCCATGCTCATCCCAAGAGCACATGAACTAGCAGTAGTGAGTGAAGAGGAAATAATAACAAGGGAACAAGGAGAAGAAGATGAACCATGGGAATAACGATCCCCTTGTTGGAGCATAAACCTAACTTATATTAGTTTATACCTAGCTTAGACTCCTATATATTGGTTAATACATTCATTTACACTTTATTTCACCTAATTTGGCCACATAGAGAATAAGGGCGCCTCATTCCTATATTGTAGAGAAAATTGCTAATTTTAGATCAAGACTCAACTCCCGGTTCTTGATTTTCTTGATTTATTCTTGATTTTCTTGATTTATTCATGATTTATTCCAACTCCTACATGAAAAAAATCATCTATTATTGGGGAGTGCACACCTCCTCTTTGAGTGAGAGATTTATTCCTTAATTAATTATTTTTGTCATTACTATTATTAGTAACTACTATTTCGGGTCAATAAAGTGAGTTGGAACTGCTTCTCTTGTTAGTTAAGTGAGCTTAAGTGAGATAATGCGCATCACTTGAATCTTTTGGACATCAATGAGTGTGTGACATGTATCTTTAGTGGTCTAGGTCGAACTATGTGGTCTCCCTTAGCTTATGACACCTATTTTAGCTATTTCTAGCTTTTTTAAACTAGAATTTCTATGTTGGAAATTCTATATATTCACCTCCTCTCTTCTTTTTGAGGATGGTTGCTCATGTATATTCATTTTTTATTCATATAATTCTCTGATTTATGGAGAAATTTTTTTTCGCATCTCTTGAATATCAACAAATTGTATGTGTTCAATTTAACTAGAATTCTAGATCTATCAGGGTTTCTGCAGGAATTCTACATGGTATCAGAGCTAGATTGAATCTAGTGGATTGTACACGGTTTTATTTGCAAGTATAGATCATCAAGAGGCGCAGAAAGAAGCAATGGATTATCTCTCTCATCCCACATAACTCATTCTAAATCCTTTCAATTACTTTGAATGGAAGACAAAGATCTCTCTGCTCCTTCGAAGCAAAGGGCTTTACCGGGTAACAATGGGAACAAAGAAAGAACCGACTGCTGCAGTGGAGAAGATAAAGTATTTAAATAAATTAGATGAAGCAATTGGGCTGATATGCCTATCAATTTACAGAGATCTCCTCTTTCATGTCAGTAGAGCCACTACTCCCGATGTGGTCTGGACCACATTGGAAGGACTATTCGGCAAGCAGGATGCAATGAGAGTGCATCAACTGGAGAATGAACTCATATCCCTAAGTCCAATTCATTTCAACAACTTGCAATAATTATTCACCAATTTCAAATCCCTCCTCATTGAAATTAATGCATGTGGAGTCACGAAAGAGGAAGAACAACTCATTCTTTCAATTCTCTCAAAATTAGGCCCTAAATATTTCGTATTTGTGTTGTCTTTTCAAGCATCTAAATTGACTCAGGAAAAATGGAAAATGTCTCCATTGAATGATTTTATTGCAGAATTGAATCAAGAGAAATATAAGTTAGTCCAAATGGGTGCCATCAATTGTTCCAAGAACCAAGCACTTGTGGCTACTAATGCTCCAAAGAGCAGTGGAAAAGACAAGAAAAAAGGAACGAGTAAATTTCCTCAATCGAAGAAGGATAGATCTGCACAATCTTCAGATAAATATTCTAAGCCTAAGGGTAAGAAGAAGAAGGAAAGAACAATTTGCAGCTACTATTCCAAAGGTTTTCATCCCGAAGAAAATTGCATGAGGAAGACTATCGATGAGATGGATAAGCAATTGCAGCAATACAATCTCACAGTGCCCAAAAATGCAAAGAAGAAAAATGATAACAGAATGGGAGGGAGAGCACGATATGGTCATGCTTTAATGGCTATCACATCCAATCCATCATCTTGGATCCTTGATTCAGGTGCATCAAACCATATGGATGCATCAAAAGATGAATTTTCCTCCATCGAAGAAAGCACCAGATCCCCAATTTACTTGGGAGATGCCACACCTGCAAAGGTGTGCTGAGAAGAAATTGTTGATCTTGAAGGGGGATGCTTCACAAATGTGATTCATGTTCCCTTGTTTTCCGAAAATATTCTCTTGATATATAAGATCACTCAATCCGGCTCTGGAAGGAAGGTGGAGTTCACTATGGACTCCGCAGTGATTACCGACATTTCCACAGGCTCACAACTTGCACATATAATTGCAAATCATGGTTCTCGTTTGTATTTCTTCTCCCACTTTGTTCCTAAATCTATTAGAACTGTATTTCTGTCACAATCTAATGATATTATCATGTTATGGCATGAAATATTTGGCCATCTAAACTATAATTACTTGCATCAACTCAACAAGGAAAACATGGTAGAAGGATTGCCAGCTATTAAATTCACAAGCGGTGTATGTCAAGGATGCATTCATGGCAAGCATCCAGAGCAAAATTTTGACAAAGGGAAGGCACAGAGAGATTATTCACCTATTGGGATGATTCACAATGACATCACGGGCCCATTCCCACAGCCTTCAATCGTTAAGGCTCGATATGTACTCACCTTCATAGATGATTTCTCTCGCTTTACTTGGGTATTTTTTTTTAAATTAAAATTGGAAATATTTGAATGCCTTATAGAATTTAAAGCAATTGCTGAGAATGAGTATGGGTGTAAGATTAATATACTTCGTACTGATAATGGGGGGTATTATGTCAACAAATATGTGAAACAACTTTGTATTGATGTAGGTATACAACTACAACACACAGTGCCATATACACCACAACAGAACGGTGTTGCAGAGAGGAAAAAATGATCCTTAAAAGAGATGGCCAATTGTATGCTATATTCGAAATCATTATATCCCAAGCTATGGGCTGAAGCTATTAATTTTTAAGCATACATTCAGAACCAAGTTCCTCACAAATCACTCAAAGGCACCACTCCTTTTGAATGTTGGACCGGTAAGAAACCGAAAGTGTCGCACTTTCGTATTTTTGGTTCACGAGCATGGGTTCACATTCTGACAAAAAAGAGGAAGGATTTGGAGCCTCGAAGTGTTGAATGCATATTTGTTGGATATCCTGAAGGTGTCAAAGGATATATATTTATGGACTCTCACACTGAAAATTTCATTCTAGCTCAAAGTGTGAAGTTTGAAGAAGAATCACTGCATGATTTTTCATAAGACCCTGTCGAGGAACCGCTTGTTGTCACTGATGAGGAGGAGTCAGAAAATTATTTGATCACTTCAGAGCAGCCATCAAAGAAGAATTTTGGGTCTGATATATAATATGAGGAGTAGGTCATGTCTGCTCCAACTTAGTTGCCAACTTGGGCAGAGAAAACCCTGCAAGCTGCGGGTGAACTAGTCGGTGGTCCTGCGGATACAAGAAGGACTAGATCACAGTTTTTTGGGGCTCCTCAAGAGCTGGCTGCCACAGAACCTTTGTTTCCCATACATTTCTATATGTCACTTGGTTCATATCCAAATTCACACTCTGAGGCTACTGAAAACCCACTCTGGGAGGCTGCCATGGATGAAGAGTACTCTTCTCTTATGGACAACAACACATGGGACTTGGTTCCACTTCCGAAAGGAAGAAAGCTTGTTCGATGCCGATGGATATATCGAACAAATATTTTTGAATATGGTGAGATCAAAAAGTAAAAATCTTGACTTGTCGCAAAAGGATACTCACAGGTACATGGCATAGACTACAGAGAGACATTTGCACCTGTTGCAAAAATGGGCTCCATTCGACTAGTTTTGGCCATTGTTGCTTCTCGCAGATGGGAAGTTCATCACATGCATTACATACGTGAGCTGATCCATGAAAGATTCACTTCAATGCAGTACTTCCCCATAGAGCAGTAGGTTGCAGACATCTTCACCAAGTCCTTCACTGAAAAGAAATTTTCAGAACTGAGAGCTATGCTTGGAGTGGTGGAGACAACTGAGTAGGTCACTTTTGGCCACTCAGCATTTGTTTTCCTCTTTTTTTGGGGGGGGTTCCCATGAATTTTTCCCTGTTTCCTCTTTTCATGAGGAGTTATTTTATGTAATGAGTACCTAAAATGGCCAAGTTGTCGGGACTAAATTTTTTTGTCATTACAGTTAGGCTTAAGGGGGGGTGTTGGAGAATAACCCTAACTTACATTAGTTTATACCTAGATTAGACTCCTAGATCTTGGTTAATACATTCATTTACACTTTATTTCACCTAATTTGGCCAAATAGAGAAGAAGGGCACCTCATCCCTAGATTTTAGGGAAAACTGCTAATTTTAGATCAAGACTCAACTCCCGGTTCTTGATTTTCTCGATTTATTCTTGATTTTCTTGATTTATTCATGATTTATTCCAACTCCCCCGTGAAAAAAATCATCTATTATTGGGGAATGTGCACCTCCTCTTTGAGTGAGAGATTTATTCCTTAATTAATGATTTTTATTGTTACTATTATTAGTAACTACTATTTCGGGTCAATTAAGTGAGTTGGAACTACTTCTCTTGTCAGTTAAGTGAGCTTGACTAAGATAATGCACATCACTTGACTCTTGTGGACATTAATGAGTGTGTGACATGTATCTTTAGTGGTCTAGGTCTCACTATGTGGTCTCCCTTAGCTTATGACACCTATTTTAGCTATTTCTAGCTTTTTTTGACTAGAATTTCTATGTTGGAAATTCTATATATTCACCTCCTCTCTTATTTTTGAAGATGGTTGCTCATGTATATTCATTTTTTATTAATATAATTATTTGATTTATGGAGCAAAAACTTTCTCTCATCTCTTGAATATCAGCAAATTGTATGTGTTCAATTTAACTAGAATTCTAGATCTATCGGGGTTTCTGCAGGAATTCTACACCCCTAACTTCTCCCAAGCCACCCTTATGTTGCCATTCATATCCATGATCTTACAAAGAGCATACGAATGTAGAAAAAGTGAGGATCCCAAAAAATAAAGAGTGGGAAAGGTGTAACAATGAATGAATAAGAAAAAGTGAACCCCCACCCAAACCAAAGATGGGTTTATATAATTATTTGGAAATCAAAAACCACATGGCCTTCCCCAAGAAGCTCATGTAACCCCTTATCTCCATAATATCAATTATGAGTAAATAAAATAATAATAAAAATACTTATCCCCTTAAGCTCCCTCTCTCGTGGAATCATAGCCCCCTATCTCTTTTGTCCTTGTCGATCTTCCAGTCAATGGTGTATTTTATTAAAGTATATGAAGTATTACATTTTCTAGACGCTCTGGCCTCTTTTTAACTTTACTGGCTCACCAACCTAATTCATATTTACATAATACATTATAGTTCATCAGGGTTAGAATCGGGATGTTACATCCCCCTCCCCTTATTTTGGCATTGTCCTCAGTGCACAACACCATTCCAATGTTATTAACATTACAAATCCAGGCCCTCTGGCCTTAATCCACACAAGTAATCCAACCCAATCTTATATACATAGGCACTCTGGCCTAAAATTAAACATGTATACATATGAATTCTGACCCAAATCATGTATAACGATCTTCATAATTTGTATTTCTGGTAGCAGTTCCAACCAACAAGCTCTCCTTCCCTCTCAACCCTGCACAACCCAAAGAAATGAACCCCTTTCTCTGCCATGCAGTCCCTCAGGATTTTCCACTTCTCTCCAGGGCTTAAGTGCACTCGGCCAAGAATTTTCAGAGTTGTGGCTTCCAGAACTCTAGCTGCAACAAGTCCATTGGAATTTCTTCATTCTATGCCCTTGTCATTAAGTTTCTCCAGCATCACCTTCTTTTCTCTCATAGTCTGGTACTTTTCTAGATTTTCATCATTCATCATTTTCCTACAACATTTCAGATCACCAAGCATATCAATTCACAATTTCTGCATAAAATTATCATTCTTTCTCATAATGTAAGAGTAAATTTTCATAATCTAATACAATACTTATTTGTGTGGTTCATGGATCTGCATCCATATGGTTGTATCGTTAACTTGGCTCACTGTTTTCCCATTGTGTGCATGATCCCAACCAATAGTTTACAAGAACTATCAAAGTCTCCTCTTCCTCATGGTCACTAACCTTTCAGGCCTAGGCTTAGGCATCCCCTTCTCTACTATACAGTCCCTCAAGTGATCCATCTTTCCTGAACAAGGCTTCCTTGCACAAGAATATTTATAGGGACACAGGGTTCTCATGTCACAATGGTAGCATTTACCATTCTTTCCATCTTTCATATCCAACATATCATATGTATTATACACATACAGTCATCATGAGATATCATTATAACCATTTCCAATCATAAATGTCAAATTTGTTTTATACAGGAATTTTTTTTTTTCCAAGCATGAGATTTTTGCTCATAATGGTTGGCTCTATAGCTGTAGATATCAATCATCCTTATGGGATTACATCCTTGCCATATCCAAGAACATTCTACCTGCAATTTCTTCAATTTACATTCAGCCAAAACAATTTGTTAGTAATTATCAAATCATAATTCCTAAAATTGTTTTATATAGGAAAAATAAAACTTCTAGTCATGAGCTTATGCTCATGACAATTTGGCTCTTTGCAGCAATAGGCATTCGTATTCTTTATTTTCTTACAACACTTCCATATCTAATACCCTTTCCTCCTGCAATTTCAACATTCCTCAGTCAAACAAATTGTCAGTATCTCATGTACAAATCAATTGGAATGAACTCATCATTACCTACACATGTATTATCAGCCAATATTTTTTTTCTTCTATCCAGAAATATTTTTATCACTCTGTCCCCTCAACAAAGATTTTCTGTAATTTATCATTATGTAGCTTCTTTGACCTGCAACTTTCTTGTTGTAATATCTAATATCTCTTGAAGTGTTTTCAACTTCATGAGTTAGAAATACTCCCATCATTTCAGTTGTTAGCATAATCATTTCTATGTTATATAATATATACGTGCATTCACCCAATGCATTCAATGATTCATGTGATACCACTTGTAACATTTTTAATAGCTCCAGAACAAATCTTGGAATTGTAACAACAACAATCCAATCACCTTCAACTAGTATTCGTATTAAATATAATGCATCTATCCATCATTATGTATTTTCAACACCACAGGCTTTTCATAATGCAACAATTATTTACTAAATAAAATAACAATCAATGTGTCAATACCCATGGCCACATCTACACAATGCATTCYTRCATTGGMTACATAATACCACATAGCTATGTCATGCATTCCACCATGATKAKTTGGAAGKTMTGGCCAAYRACTCAACACATCATCCACACACTTCCTAYTGCTTGCCTAACTATTTRGTTACCTTCCTTTTCCACCCAAACACAACACCAAGAATATAATCCTTAAGTGGTCTTCAGTGTTGGCAAAGAGGTTGCAATCCAAACATCAGATATATAGTAGATACCATTGAGCACTCACATAGCGTTATATCCCTTCCATATCCAACCATATTATGGTCTCACATATAACTATCTCTATGGATATTCATTGTTATAGAAGGAGTATGTCTCCTGAATTAACCTGGTTATGATCCCATAACCAATCATAGCATAATATGCAACCAAACTTTTATCTAAATGCATTCTCGCATCAACAACACTTACTCAATTTAAATACTGAAAATTAACTGAGGGAATTCTTACCTCAATCCCCTTCAACATGTATGCATCAACAACAACTAACTGCATACTTTCCTGGTTGTTATCAACCTACTTGCTGTTATCCAACCAACTGATATTTGTAGAAGCTCAAAAAATTCATCCTTCATCATTTTGATCACCATTCCTGCCACCCTCTTGGGTCTTCACCTAGATGGAAATCATAAGCAACAACAACATTCACGTCTTTAACCCTGCTATATCATTTTTCTTGAATACATAATCCATCATTAGTCATACTCAATCATTATCTCATAGTAATAGACCATTCTAAGTTCACAAGCATGTTATATGCATATCCAAGCATGTACATATTGAAAGTTACACCTCTATATGCACCAAGAATTCACTGTCAATGTGCCTACTAATGCATATGAAATTTAACTTTATTGTATGCCTCATGCACTCTAGTGCATTTCTGTTTTAATTCACCTATTTATTTATCTATTTTTGTTGTAGTTGGTTGTCCTTGAATTCCTTCAAGTCCTTGCTACCTTGGGTGCTCCCATTCTATTCATTTGCACTATGGTTCTCTGGTCTGAACGCTTTCCAACCAAGTTTCGCTTGGTCATTCTTCAATCCAACCAGTGTACTCAAATTGCGACAGCTCCCCTTGGGTAGTCATGCACAAAATTCTTGAATAAAATACTCTTACTCCTAGTTCTTCATTAGTTTACTTCATTAACATTTCCCTGTGAAACCACACCTTTCACACTTAATATACCATTCCCCAATGGAAGTCCATTTTCATTCAATGACACTTTTCAAGTGAGAGAGCATTCCAATTCCTATGCATTGGCATTCTACTTCCACTGTGAACTATGATATCAAAAGTGTATTTCTTCACACTTAAGCTTTGCAACTGCCTACACATTTCTACCTTCAAGGCTATGGAGCCTTAATTTTCCTTTCTATGCCCATTAATGAGATTATTCATCTGCTAGCTCCATGTCCTACGTGAGGATTATTTCTTTTGTAGTACCTTATCCAACTTATGTAAGCTTTGTCATGCTTCCATGACTCTAATATCTTATATTGTTCTTGAATTGATCTTGTTATACCTCTAATCCTGCCAAACCTGCAAGCAATCATTTGGTTAGAATTATACATATTATACAAAAATTGTCAATTAAATTTACAGGTACCTTTTTTGTTTAGTTCATTAAGAATACATATATCAATTATAACAGTTATCCAAAAATAGAATGATTCCAAGTCATTCTCCTCTGAATCATCTTTCCAATGACTGAAACATTGCCCCAATCAGATATCAGAGTTGAAAGTTAGGGCTCCTTGAAAAACCACTTTCATCCCTCTGAGTTGATACAGAAAATCGAAAACTGCAAAGGCACTTCCTTCAAACCAAGTTCCACGTGACCATGGATCAAAATCATGGGATTAATCACCCTTAAGCACCTTGCTCCATGTTCTTCTACACGGGAGCTTGCACGAACACCAATTCTAAGGGTTGGTAGCTCCCAATCCATTTTTCCCTTAGCATGGGATCGACGTTGGGACCAAGTCCTCTAGACTTTGGCCTTCGACTGTTTTCCCTTGTCAACTTTTGTTTTCCCCAAAGTTGCACTTCGCTAAATCCTTTAATAACTCCACTAGAAAAATGGACGGCCGAGATTTAATCCCCTGCCGAATGGACTTCCCTGCCCCCCATCTGGAGGCTTCAACGAGATCAATGGCTACGAATTAAGCAGGCATTGAGATAGATGGTCCTTACACACTTCGAAACTTCGGTGCTCCGAGGCTCCAGGATATTTCCATTCCCAAGTCTTCTACTTCCCCGAAGTGACAATCCTCTGAAGTACTTACCTTTGCTCCCTCTGTTGGATGCAACGGTCACAAGAACTCTCGGATGGTCTTAGATCAATGGACTGCATCAATTCACTACTTTGGGACTCTGGGACATTTCAAATCTCGAGTCACTCAACTCCCTAGAGTGATATCTATCGAAGTGCTTATGCCATCCTTCCACTGCTTGATCTAATAGTCGAGAAAGGTCACGAAGGGATCTTAGATCGACGACCTACATGCCTTCGCAACTTCGGGCTTCAGTACATTTCACTCGTAGAGACTTGAAAATCCCCGGAGTACCAATTCTTCGAACTACGAGATATACTGCCGCATTTCTTCTGGGAGAAACGGTCGATATGTACTTCAGCCTTAATGATTTGTTGACCCAATGCAAACGGTTACATCTTTTTCCTCTAGAGTTCCCATTCTTTGGACTGCACGATATGTCTCCACGTGGTGAAATACTAGAAACGGACACGTGGCCCAATCAACCGGTTGACACGTGTCACACTCTAATTGACATTTCAATATTCCATAGGTTCAAAACTCACTGACATTTGGAACACATCCCATGTTTCCATGTCATCCATGGTGACGTTCGCGAGCCACGTCACTTCATATTTTCGTGCTTCAGAATATTTTACGCTTGCATTCCTAAAATCTCTCGAACTTTGAATTTATGAACTGCTTAACCTTTCAGGGTCCAAATCACCTCCAGGTGATGTCATCATGCCCCACCACTTCGAGTCTTCGGGCTTCAAGAGTTTCCACACTATCACACCCCAATTCTCCCGAAATTTGAATTCCCAAACTAGCCAATCTGTCGACACGTGTCTACCTTATTGGATGATCCGTATTAACTTTGAAATTTGGGACTTCGGGAGATACTGCTGCAAATATCAATGACCATGAGTGATTGCAGAGACTCAACTCACTTACTCTTTAATTTCCTTTCCAATCTTCACAAAGAGAAGATGCTCATTCGTAGTGGGATTGATATCCATTGTTGATCTATTGATCTAGCAAGATCAACAATCCTAAGCGATTCCGGGCTCACAACTTGCTCGCGCTTTAATTTCCTTCCCAATCCCCGCAATGCAAAGATGCTCATTCATATTGGAATCGATATCCACCATTGATCTGTTGATCTATCAAGATCAACGATCCTGAGTGATTGCGGGCTCACAACTTGCATAAACTTTAATTTTCTTCCTGATCCCTGCAATGCCTCCCCACTGTCGATTTCTCTCCAATGAGATCCGACAGTTGTGACTTAACCTTTTCATCACCTTCATCGGGCGGCCCTTGCTCACCTTACCTCTAATCCAACGATCTCAGATCTCTCTTTATCCCATAGTGGCGATCTCTCCTGAATTCAAAAGGGATGGTCACGATCCTTCAAACCCTAACAAAGGATCTCTAACGTTCTAGCTCCTCCATAGATTCTGCAATGACATTCCTCCTGAGCTTTTCGACTTCAAGGTCATAAATTGATCTCAACCACAAGACTCTGGCCAACAGACCCAGCCCATACTGACCCAGTGTTTCAACCAGAAGCTATGATGCCAATTGTTGGCCCTTGGTTATGGAAGGAAGTGAAGACCAAGGAAGAAAGGCGAAGTCATGAACTGTGCGGAAGGCACATTGACTGAGATTGGGTCGAAGTGGGTCAAAGAAGCAGAAAAGAAAGAGTGAAGTATAGGAGAGAAAGACATTGGACAAGGAGATTGAGGAAGATAGATAAGAAAAGGATATGGATCATGGACAACTCAACAAGCGGAGAAAGAGACTGATGGATTCTTTGGAGCATCACACAGAAAAGAAGGAAAGACAGGCTGGCGAAGCCCTGAAAGTCTGGGTCAAGTTGACCTAGGGTTTTATATGCCTAGGGTTTTAGAATCTAGGGTTTTGAAACCTATGTTTAGGCCTAAGGGTGTATGAGAGTCCGTGTAATGTATAAATAAAGACCTAGATGAGTCAGGTGGGGTTGGTCATTATTGGTCGAGAGAGGATATGATTTTTTAAGTTGTTGAGCACGATTTATTGTTAGTGTATTGAGAGAGAGAGCAGTGCAGAGTGAGAGCATTCTCGTATTGTAATATATTCATCTAGGTGTGAAGATCAACCCTGCAGTTGGGTGCGCAGGGAGGGGAGATTGAGAGGAGAGAAAGAGAGAAGATCTACAAGCTAAGAGCGCAGATAGAACTGTATGCTTTCACTTAATATATCATAAATCACAGTTCTGTGGACATAGTCCTAGAGAGAGGGTGAACCATGTATATATTGTGTTGTGTGTGATTGATGCTATGTTATTTGTCATCTGCTATATTGTTATTGCATTGTTGTGTTAGATCTGAGATATATCTGCGAAGCGAGCTTAAGAGTTTTTTTGTGTTATTTTTGTAGATCCACTTTACATTCCTTCCGGTTTTAGACACCTGTGTCCTACAACCCCCTATTGCTATTTCGGGTGAGACTGCATCTACTTCGTAGGTGTTTCCGAAAGGGCCAGTAGTTAGGGCTTATTGGTGAGATGTTAGAGTTGAACCTTGGGTCTGCCCCTGTGCAAACAAATGGTTCCGTTTTTGGGACCGAGATCTTCTTGAGGGAATTTCAAGGTGGTTTCCATCAAAGACAAAGATTCAGAAGTGGACAGAAGAGAAAGAAAAGGACTTCACCAAAGCACAGAATAAAAACCCTAATATTAGTACAAAGAATTGGCTGGGAAGGTATATATTTATTGATATACACGAGATCTTCTTTGGATGAATCCATCAGGAGCTATACGAGTGGCTATCCAAATTAGCAGATACTCAGTTTGAGATTAGACTCAGACCACTTGTGGTTTGGACGGCGACGCTGGTCAAGAAGGTCAAGAGAGTTGACAATGTCGTATCGAGAGCAGTAGATCACTGGTTCGCTAGCACCATTGGAGGGTACATTACTGAGTTTGTTGTTGATAGAGTCAAGTCATATAGACAAGTAGAGAGATATTTCTTTAAGGGACCCTGAGGAAAATTTTTACATTTTCTGAAGTTGAAAATCAATATGTTATTACATGAGAAGAACATCTTGAAGATACAGTAGTTTGCCAGATTGAAAAGCTAATGTTCAAGAATTAAGACAGTGACAACGACACAGAGGTTGGACATACACGTAGTGGGAGATCGTTTAGAGAAGTACCTCTGGTGAACCTATTTGAGGAGGATCACAAGCCATGAGCACAGGATGAAGGATTTTACAGTGGAGAAGAAGAGGAGCTATTGAACGAGGAACATTCAGAGTCCGCTAGGGTAGAGGAAGGGAAGACTGAAGAAATTCACCGAGAGGAATCGGGAGCTTCAGGAATTGTGCCTAACGTCAAAGTAAGTACTATTACTCCTCCCATTATTGTAGTGACAGTAAGTAACCAGAGTAACCTAAGCCATCAGAGCACTCAAAGAACTACTACAAGCAGTTTAGTACCCATCCAGTGAGTAAACCTAGGGAGATCTATGGCAGACGAGATGAGGTTTCCCATTTTTAGAGGAGATGGATCTGAGGATCACGATCGACATTTTTTTTTGTGCAAAGCTGTATGGAGTATTAAGAATATCACTGATGAATATTTTAAGAGGACTCAATTCAGTACTACCCTGAGAGATCGCGCACTGAGTTGGTACATGAAATTTGTTCAAGGACTAGCACAGCCTAAACCGTTGGGCGAAATCAAGACTGCGTTGATTGATGCATTCAAGAAAGATAAGTGGGAATCACAGTGCATTATAGTGCTGAAGGATATTAAGAAGAAAGTAGTTGAGCCTATTTGGGAGTTTGATCATAGGTTTAAAACCTTGACTGGTTGCTTGACTTTCTGAATCCCAGATGAACAAAACAAGGAATGGTTCATTGTTGGACTCTTGCCACACATCAGAGTTCCTCTGATGTAAAAGAAGATTGGTTCACAAGCTGAAGCACTAGACATCTCCATGAAACTAGAATCTAGCCCCTATGGCAGAATTCAGTGCAGGTATGAGCCAAATTTTGAGTTAGCTAACTAGCTTGTGCTTGTAGGTCGAAGATATGAAGAAATAAAAAGGGAAAGATAAATGAGAAGACATATGGTGCATTAGATGAAAATCAGAGGGCCATGATAAGGAGCATTGTCCCTTATTTAATGAGTACTTGGGCTCTGGAGCTCTGAACCCATTGAAGCTGGTCACTCTACCTTGGTGCGAGGTATGTAGAAATCAACATCGCCCTGGTGAATGTTACTATTTGCAAAAATATGTCCAGACCCCCACAAAAATGTATTGCACATTCTGTAAATCCATGGGGCATGATGAGAGGGATTGCAGAGATTATGAGATCTTGCATGAAAGATCAATATATATATACAAAATTCAAGGCGAAGTATAGAAAGAAGGAAACACTGTGTAGCATAATTCTCTAGGAAGAGGAAACATCAACCCTCATGGTGGATTCAGAGGAAGAGGAAGAGAATAAGGTCAGGTTCAAGGTTGGGGATAGATCATCTGTTATAATTGCGCGCATCCAGGTCACTTGGCAAGGGACTGTCAGAACCCTTGTACAACTTGCAATTACTGCAACTCATTTGACCATGTTATTGAAGATTGTCCAGCATTGTTGGCTAAAATTCAGGAAAGACGGGGTACAAATGCAAAAGTACAATTGATATCAGTTGAACCTCATGAAGAGGATCCCATAGTCGCTATTATCACAAGAGGAAGCGTTGCTACAGGAGAATATAGGGAAACTCCAGAGAAGAATACAAAAAGATCAAGGGTCAGAAGAGTTGCAAAGAAGACACAGTTGTTCGATCCAAGGAGGGAGAAGCAGACATTTGAGGAGACTCAAAGGGAATTTGGAGGGGAATGGGCTTCTTCATTGAAGGTGCAACCATAATTGAAAGAATGTGGAATGCCTATGGAATTTGACCAGTCTGCCTCACCAGGAGATGGAAAAGAGGTAAGTAATATTGTAGGATTCTTATATACACTTATTGATGTAATTAAAGATGGGAAGGTTGTACAAGAGATACAACATTTCTTAAGTCAGTATGAGATAGGAAGAGTGGACCCTATGCTGAATAGGGTTGTGAACCAAGTATCAAGGAAGAGAAGGACAAATAAGGAGCTACACCTGAATGTTCAGATTGGATATTATGATATAGATTATGTGGTCCTTGACTTATGGTCAGAGGTCAATGTCATGACGAAGTAGACCTGGGCACTGATGGGGAAATCAAAGATTATTTACTCCCCTATCAGACTCAGAATGGCTAATCAACAAGTAGTGCGTTCTGCAGAATTTTCACTTATAGATAGACAGCTATACAATATGGGACCTAATGAGATATTGAGGAGATGTGTTATGGAGGCAGAGAGGCCATTGATCCTCACGGAAGCACACGAAGTCATCACAGGAGGACACTATGCAGGGAAATCAACAACGCAGAAGATTCTTAGAGCTGGCCTATGGTGGCCTACTCTACATAAGGATGCCAAGGAATACTATAAGGCCTGTGTTGTATGCCAAAGAGTTGGGAAACCTTCCAGAAGAGATGAGATTCCCTTAGCACCACATCTCATTTTACAGGATTTTGAGAAATGGGCCATTGATTTTGTGGGACCTATCAACCCACCAGGGAAGTGCACATGAGCTCGCTACATCATCACTGCGACATAGTACTTAACCAGAAGGGCCAAAGCAAGAGAAGTTAAGGACTGTAGTGCAACTACAACTGCACGACTTATATTTGATGATATCATAACCAGGTTTGGATGCCCGAAGATCCTTATGAGCGATCAAGGTACGCATTTCATTAACAAGACTATTGAAGCTTTGACTCAGGAATTTGAGGTTCACCACCAGAAGAGTACACCCTACCACCCACAAGCGAATGGTATGGTCGAAGCCTTCAATAAGATATTGGAGACAACGCTGACGAAGATTTGTAGTGTAAATAGAGATGATTGGGATCTGAGAGTGCTAGAAGTACTATGGGCATACAGAACTACTTGCAAAAAGCTGACAATGCAGACTCCCTTTAAGCTAGTTTATGGCCTAGAAGTGGTTGTACCTATGGAGTACTTGGTTCCTAGCCCGAGAATTGTAGCATTTATAGACATGGATGACACTGGCACTGTTCAAGAGAGGCTTGTGAAGTTGATGGAACTAGAACAAGACAAATTTATTGCAGGTTTTCATCAGCAGGTACAGAAAGAACGAGAGAATGCCTACCATGACAGGCACATCAAAAAGAAGACATTCAAGCAAGGTGACTTGGTATTGGTATATGAAAGCCAGTTTATGAAGAATCCAGGGAAGTTTAGAAGACATTGTCTTGGGCCATTTGAGGTTGCCTATGTTACAGAAGGAGGAGCTGTGCAGTTAAAGACATTGAATGGAGAGTGGAAGGAAGTTTTAGTGTATGGGAGCCAGTTGAAACTATATTATGACAACCAACTGCCTCACAGCTCTCGGTAGAAACCAAATATGAAGGGTCTAGGTACCAGATGCAGTTGAAACTGGGTACTAGACACAGAAAAGATAGTATTCACATGACAGGGAGGGACAGAGCATAAATCAAGTCGAAGTGATACAGAGAATTCATTCCTTCAATGACTCAGGATGAGTCACAGGTGAGTGTTGGGGGCCTATTGGCCCTTGGTTGTGGAAGGAAGTGAAGACTAAGGAAGAAAGGCGAAGTCATGAACTATGTGGAAGGCACAGTGACTGAGATTGGGTCAAAGTGGGTCAAAGAAGTAGAAAAGACGGAGCGAAGTATGGGAGAGTGAGTTTTTGGATGAGGATATCGAGGAAGATAGATAAGCAAAGGATATGTATCATGGACAACTCAGCAAGTGGAGAAAGAGACCGATGGATTCTATGGAGCACCACGCAGAAAAGAAGGAAAGACAGGCTAGCGAAGCCCTGAAATTCTAGGTCAAGTTGACCTAGGGTTTTAGACACCTAGGGTTTTAGAATCTAGGGTTTTGATACCTAGGTTTCGGCCTAAGGGTTTCTGAGAGTCAATGTAATGTATAAATAAAGACCTAGATGAGTCAGGTGGGGTTGGTCATTATTGGTCGAGAGAGGATATGATTGTTTAAGCCGTTGAGCACGATTTGTTGTTAGTGTATTGAGAGAGAGAGAAGTGTGGAGTGAGAGCATTCTCGTATTGTAATATCTTCAGCTGGGTGCGAAGATCAACCCTACAGCTGGGTGCGCAGGGAGGGGATATTGAGAGGAGAGAAAGAGAGAATATCTGCAAGCTAAGAGCGCAGATAGAATTGTAAGATTTCACTTAATATATCACAAAGCACAATTATGTGGATGTATCCCTAGAGAGAGGGTGAACCACGTATATCTTGTGCTGTGTGTGATTGATGTTGTGTTATTTGTCATCTGCTATATTGCTATTGCATTGTTGTGTTAGATCTAATATATATCTGCAAAGAGATCTTAAGAGTGGTAAATAAGATCTAGCTGCTGTGTGTTATTGTTGTAGATCCACTTTACATTTCTTCTGGTTGTAGACACCTGTGTCCTACAACCCCCTATTTCTACTTTGGGTGAGACTGCATCTGCTTCACAGGTGTTGCTGAAAGGGCCAGTAGTTAGGGCATGTTGGTGCACTATTAGAGCTGAACCCTAGTTCTTCCCCTGTGCCAACACTAATCTTTAACATACCCAACCACCCATAGGTCAGGCTATGCCACTTAAACAAGATGCAACACACCTAGCCACTAGAAAGTGGGGCACATTGTAGTCCCAAGATGAAGTTCTCTTAACTCATCTCGAAATCAAAAGACTTATCATTAATAAAAGAGGCATGAAAACCACATGTGTAAGACAAGATTCATGCCACAACATAAAAGAGATAAACAGTGTGCCATGCACAACACATAGCTAGCAGACAAGAACATTAAAAATACATATCTCAGAGATAATTAAATACACAACGGAAATCAACATTACACGGAAAACACAGAGAGAACTTATCTTTGCAAGTAAATGTTCACCAACTGGCTATAGACCAAGGAAGTTCCTCCCAACCATAGACATTGTTGTTCTTTTACTCTCAACAACAGGTCACCCCCGAGCCTCCATCTCTCTTTCCCCCTCAACCTGCACAACCCCAAGAAATGAACACCTTTCTCTGCCAGGCAGTCCCTGAGGTTGTTCCATTTCTCTCCAGGGCTCCAGTGCTACTGGTCAGGAAATCTCCCTACTGGAAACTCCAAGAACTCTTAGTTGTGGACAGTTCTATCTGAACTTCCATCAATATCATGCACACAGGCATCCATTCCCTCCTGGAATGATCAGTAAAGCATTACATCCATTTAGCAATGGCTCTTCTCTTCCTGCCATTTGTTTCCATGCTCAGCCCAAGAGCACACAAGCTAGCAGTAGTGAGTGAAGAGGAACGAAGAAAAAGGGAACAAGGGGAAGAAGATGAACCAAGGGAAGAATGATCCCCTAAATTTCCCCAAGACATCCTTACGCCACCATTCATATCCATGCTCTAACCAAGAGCATAGGAATGTAGCAAGAGTGAGGCTCCCAAAAAATGAAGAGTGGGACAGGTGTAACAATGAATGAATAAGAACAAGTGAACCCCCACCCAAACCAAAGATGGGTTTATATAATTACTTGGAAATCAAGAACCACATGGCCTCCCCCAAGAAGCTCATGTAACCCCTTTTCTCCATAATATCAATTATGGGTAGATAAAATAATAATAAAAATAATTAGCCCCTCAAGCTCCCTCTCTGATGGAATGATATCCCCCTATCTGTTTTTTCCTTATCGGTCTTGCAGCCAGTGGTGTATTTTATTAAAGTATATGAAGTATTACATTTCCTAGGCACTCTAGCCCCTTTTCAACTTTACCGGCTCACTATCCTAATTCATATTTACATAATACATTATAGTTCATAAGGGTTAGAATCGAGATGTTACAAATATCCCTAAAGTTAGTAATCCCAGAGTGACATAGCTTGCTAACATCACTGGTGATGTGGCACTAGACGAGTGGCTATCACGTGTCACTTAGATTCGTGACTTACCCATACCTAAAATTCCAACTGGACCTTGACACTTTTCATCATCTGATTACGCCATGTGTCCTTGCCGACATGGTCTTGTTGACATGGACTATGATGATGTGGGATCTTAATGTGTGTGCTACGTGTCTTACTTCATGACTTCAGAGCTCCGGCCTTTGGGTGAACTCATATGTTATGAACCCTTTTTCGTCGAAGTGGTCAGAGACAAAGTTTACCACCATTGGATCCGCCTAACCTCATCCAATGGTCACTATGCATTGCCCATATATGATGGCTCTAATTCAGTTTAGGACGTCGGGGCTCCGTCCTTCGGGTAAACTTACTTGTTCTTGGATTCTTTTCGCTGGAGTGGTCAGTGTCGAAGTTGAACAAAATTGTACCCACCTATCCTGATCCTATGGTCATCATGCATTGTCCAGATCTTACGGTCCTTGTTCACTTCGGGACTTCATGGTTCCAACCTTCAGGTAAACTTACATGTTCTTGGCTTATTTTCACCAAAGTGGTCAGTGTCAGAGTTGACCGCCAACTTTCCTTTGTGCACTCTGAATAGATCAACGGTTGTGGGGATTTCATGATTCAATGGTCGACGAGAGTTCATGACTCTAGGGATTTGACCTTTGGGTAATTTTACCTATTCTAGATTTTTTTTTCCGAAGTGCTCAACACCGGAGTTGACTACCTTCTAATCTGACGGTTCAACTTTTCCATTCCAAATTGACGGCTAATACTTAACTCTAGATAAAATCTTGATCTAACGGTTGGGAAACCATCTGAATCTCCTACTTCAGATATGACGGTTGATATTTAATCCTTCCCAACTTATAACTTGATATCGATCTAACGATCCTGGATTGTCCCTAAATAAGAATGAATGACCCATGTGTGTAATCTCTTATGATCTTTGAGTAACATTCTTCCTTTTGATCTATTCATCGCTCTTTCTCCTGAGATTTTAATAACTATTTGTGCATTCTTTTATGCACTAATATTCAGTCGCTAACCCTCATGAGCTCTGAATTCCTTGTGCTTTGTTACTCCTTCTGTACATGGATTCTCTCCATTCTACCTCTCTTGATATTTATATTCATAGGATCATTTTTTATCCTATCGTGATCAACAATAATCACGAATTTCTTCTGCCACAAGGTGATCTTCCTTTTCCCCAAGGTGATCTTCCTTTTCTCTGATTAATGTACATATTTGACTCATGTTTCCATCAATGACAACACACAATAAATAATTCCAACACCAAAGCCATGAAGTGCCAAAATCACGCAGGTCGTCAGATCTAGAGAAGAAAAATGTGGATCGTCTGTTTGGTTGATCACATGTCTTATGCCACATGGTAGGGGTATCATGTGGCGACACATGTCACATGAATTTAGTTCCTTTTGGACCTCAACTTGTCCATTTCTGGGTGACACGTGGAACACATACCAAGGGTCCACATCACCATAGGTGACATCAACATGCAATGCCATCTCCAGGATTATGGCCTCCGGGAATGTCCATCATCTCTACCAGCAAAAGTGTCGAAGGAAGAATTTGTGAATTCACACATACCATCGATCTAATATTCCTTCAAGAATTTTCTCAACTATTATATCAACCAGTGGAAGGATGGTATAAGAACTTCGATAGGTATCACTACGGGGGAGTTGAACTACTCGGGAGTTGTAATATCTTGAAGTCCCAGAGTGCTGAAGTCCTGAAATGAATAAGGATCATCCATCCCAACGCTTGATTATGTCATGGTCATTGGATTAACTAGTGTAAGAAGAGTTGTTAACCGACGGTAAGTGGTCATCGTCACTTTATGACCACTTCGGCAGGTAAAACTCCGGGGGAGTTGAACGAATTGAGATTTGTAATGTCCGAGAGTCCTGGAGTTCCGAAGTCCCAAATTAATTAAGGATTGTTTGTCCTAACACCCGATTAATTCATGATCGTCGATTTCGTGGAGCTTCCAGATGGGTCAAGATCGTCCAGTCAACGGGAGATTAAATCTCAACCGTCTGATCTACTAGTGGAGATAATATAGGTGCTTCGGTGAAGTGTACTTTGGGGAGTATTAATCTAGAAGAAGGCATGAATGTCAAAGTCTAGAGGACCTGTTTCCAACATGGGTCTCATGCTAAGGTGAAGGGGTTGATTAGAGGCATGAAAGGCCTAGAAGTAAACAAGCTCATGAACACTTTTTCAAATGAGGTCATGTGTGGAAGAATACAGAGAAAGGCCCTAAAGGGTGAATAAGAATGTGGGTTCGAGCCTGCGGTCACAAGGAAAGTGGATTGAAGGAAGTTCCTGTGAAGAATTCAAATTTTGTACCAATTTAAATGGGATGTGGATTAATTCGACAAGATCCTGTTGCAAAACAAAAAAAAAGGGTGAAAGTGACTTTTTCGAGAAGCCATAACTTTCAGCTCATATATCAGATTGGGGCAAGAGTATAATCATTGGAAAGATGATTCAGAGGAGAATAAAATTGAATTGTTATAATTTGGAGAATAATAATATATTTCTTCATTAATTGAGAAAAAATAAGACATGTAGCATAAAAATTTATAATATGCATAATTCTAACAAAATGGTTGCTTGAACATTTTGCAAAATTAGGGGGTATAAACATATCAATTCAGTATAAGAATGCATATTCAAGAAATGGAAGAAGGAGAGGGAGTTTACAACCATGATAAAGAGGCCAAAGGGAAAAATATCATTGTTGGTAATGCAGAGACATAATCAAATGGGCACAGGAGTAGAGGGGAGCAAGAAACATTATTAGAGACTGTGAGAAGCCTGAAAATAGAAGTGCAGAGTTACAAAGAAGACAATGAGAAGTTGATGAGAGAAAAAAATCATATCAATTCTCAAGTAACGCAAAGCTTAAATTATTTGCATAGGAAAACAAAAAATGGATCAAACTTAAGACGGGAGGAAGAGGGAAGATATCGTGAAAGAAGAGATAACTACAGCAGAGCTAGTTATTCAAGAAGTGTTAGCAGAACTCATAGACATCACTCACCTCACTTAGCAAGGAAGTTTTATGCATCAGAATATTTCATAAGAATCCCAAAAGTGTCTCTTGTCAGGCACCAAAGAACAAGACATGAATTGGACAGTTTGCAAGGAGAGCCGAGGAATCTTAAGCCACCATACTTTGATGGTGAAAGAGAAATGGAACATGATGTTGAAGAATGGTTTATTGGACTCAAGAGGTATTTTCAATTGCATAACTACTCATCAAACCTAGAATCCATAATTGGAACATACCATTTACATGGGAAAGTTTCTATGTGGTGGGATCAGCTGAAGAAACTTGAGCACGTTAATGATTTTCAGTTCAAGAAATATTTTCAGGAGTACCCTTCCCAACACTTCTGTGATAAGAAAATGCAGGAGTTATTTGAACTCAGGCTCAGAAGCATGACCATGGAAGAGTATGAAAATAATTTCTTTGGATTTCTAAAGTATGTGGGGTTTATAAAAGATGTGAAAGTTAAAATACAAAGGTTTTTAAGTGGACTTCCATCATTTTATAAAGAGAATATTCAATATGATGAACCCAAGACTTTGACTGAGGCCATAAGGAAGGATAAGTACCTGTATGAGCAAGAAAAGGGCAGAGAGTCTTTGCAGAAATATTGGAAGGATAAGAAGAAGGAGAATTATAACCAGAGAAAGAAAGGATTCAAACCTCCTTTCAATAGAAATAGACCAAATAAAAATCAGCCAGACTAGCCTGCTAAGGATGAATCCAAGAGAGATGACTCCTTGGTAAAAAGGGGAAGACCACCAATCCAATATTGGGGATGCAAAGAAGATCACCTGTACAAGGATTGCCCTCACATAAAAGACAAATTGAAGACCTTGCACAACATCCAAGAGGATACAATAAAATAAGACATGTGAAGAATATATGCAGCCTTAGATGATCGACAAGCATAGTATCAATCCAATATGATCGAGGTGGAACGTAAGATCATTAATCAACCTATTTCTATTTTAATTGATTCAGGAGCAATTCATTGTTACATTGATCCTAAAATAGTGGATAGATTACATTTGGAAAAAAGTAAGCTTGAAAAATCAAGTTTTGTTCAGCTAGCCACTGGAACCAAATGAAGGATCAATGATATGGTCATATCTTCTTCCATAAGTTTGACCGAAGAGAATACTAATATTGATCTAAATATTATGCCATTGGGGTATTATGATATTATAATTGGAATGGATTGGTTGGAAAAGAATCATGTTGTCCTAGATTGGCATAACAAGACATTTACATGTCTTGATGAAGAAGGAAAGCATAGCACTATGAAAGGAGTTCCAAGACCCATTTCTATAAGGGATATTTCAGCATTACATCTAAAGAGATGTTTCAGAAAAGGATGGAAATTGTATGCATCCCATGTGGAGGAGACAAAAAAGATAAAAGGGCCAAGCCTTGAATAATTTTCAATACTATAAGAATTTGAAGATGTATTCCAAGAAATACCAAGGTTTCCACCAAAGAGGGAGATAAATTTATCTATTAATTTAGTGCTAGGAGTTGCCCCGGTATCAAAAAAACCTTACAAAATGAGTACACCAAAATTAAAAGAATTTCAAATGCAGTTGGAATAATTGTTGAAGAAAGGATACATACATCCAAGTGTTTCACCTTGGGGAGCACCAGTACTCTTTGTCAAAAAGAAGGATGGAACATTGATGTTGTGTATTGACTTTAGACACATGAATAAATCCATTGTGAAGAACAAATATCCTCTACCCAGAATTGATGACCTCTTTGATCATTTAAGAGGGGAAAAGATATTTTCGAAGATAGACTTGAGATCAGGATACCATCAGGTAAGAATCAAGGAAGAAGACATTCATAAGAATTCCTTTAGAACTAGGTATGGGAATTATGAATTTGTAGTGGTGCCATTTGGACTGTCCAATGCACTAGTTGTCTTTATGTGCTTAATGAATGGAATATTTATAAATTATTTGGATAAGTTTGTCATAGTATTCCTGGACAACATAATTATATATTCTAAGTAAAAGGAATATCATGAACAACACCTAAGATTGGTATTGCAAGTGTTGAGGAAACATCAGTTGTATGCCAAGTTTACTAAGTGTTCTTTTTACCGAGAACATATCCATTACTTGGGAAAAACTATTTTAGAACAAGGTATAGCAGTGGATCCAAATAATATTGAAGCCACTAAGGATGGCCAACACCCATGAATTTTTCATAATTTATGTATTTTATGGAATTAGTTGGTTACTACATAAGGTTTATAGTGGGGTTCTCTAAGATTTCTCATCCCATAACTTCTTTGTAAAAGAAGGGAATTAAATTTGAATGTACAGCTGAGTGTGAAGAGAACTTTAATTTGTTGAAACAACTACTTGCTAGTGCACCTGTTTTAAAGATTGTTGACCCAAATCAAAGTTTTGTGGTATCTACACATGCATGCAAGGAAGGACTTGGTGGATTCCTCACTCAAAATGGATATGTCATTGGTTATGAGTACATAAATATTAAGGAACATGAGAGGAAATATGCCACACAAGAATTGGAACTTGCTGCCATTGTTCATGAATTGAATATGTGGATTATCTCGTGGGAAAGAGATTTGAATTAAGAAAAGATCATATTGGTCTAAAATATCTTTTTGAACAACCAACTTTGAATGCCAGGAAAATGTGATGGCTAGAATTTTTAAGTGAATATGATTTTGACATCAAGCATATCAAAGGAAAAGAAAATAAAGTTGATGATACACTTAGTAGAAGAGTACATCTCATGCATGCTACAACTATTAATATGCATCAATCGGATTTAAAGATCAGAATTTTAGATGTTGTTGTTACAGATCAACATTACCTACAGGTAAAAGAAAGCTTATAGGAAGAAAATGTACAACAGAAAATTAAGGAAAATGAGATGAAGGAAGATGGATTACTTATGCATAAAAATAGAATTTATGTTCCTAGTTTCGGAGAACTTAGGAATTTGGTATTAAAAGAAATGCATAATGTTCCATATGTTGGACATCCCAGTTACCAGAAAATAATTGCAGCAGTAAGAAGCCAATTCTTTTGCCATGAATGAAAAAATATATTGTTGGTTACATTTCTAGATGTATGGAATGTCAGAGAGTGAAGGTTGAGCTTAGGCACCCAACGTGTTTGCTACAACCATTACCAATTCTAGAGAAGAAATGGGAAGTCGTAACCATTGATTTTATAACTAAATTTCTTAGGACAACAAGACAAMCCGATTCAATCATGGTAGTGGTTAATAAATTGACAAAGGCTTCTCATTTTGTTCCTGTAAAAATGACTCATACAATAGCTAATATTGTATAAATTTACATGAGGGAGATTGCTAGGTTGCATGGCATTCCTAAGGCAATTGTTTTAGACAGAGACACAAACTTTACTTCAAATTTCTTGAGGGGATTGTTTAAAGGATTTCGTACAAATATGAACTGTAGCAAAACATACCATCCACAGCCAGATAGGCAGAAAAAATGAGTTAACCAAGTAATTGAAGACATGATTAGGATTTATGTGTTGGACACACCGACCACACTTAGAGGGGGGGTGAATGAGTGTGGGGATCCTTTTCAAAAATTTTCCTCTTCACAAACTTCTTATTTATCAATCACCATTTACTCATTACTTATTATTGTCATGCATAACCAATCAAATGTAAATATACATCAGCAATAGATAACGACAACATATATCATCAATAAACCATCACCACAAGGAACACAAAGAACACAATATGTATGTACAATTTTCTTTTTATTACAGACTAAAATCCTTGGGTTATCAACAACAACTGAATAGAGTACAACTCTATAAGAGCATCAACTCTATAATGCAAGACTCATCTTACACACTCAACACCAACTGAGATGAGGCAACAATCCTCAACAGATACCAATATGTCAACAGGTACGTGACATGTCGGTAGTGCAACACGTGTAATGCACCCTATCAACAATACATCTCACGTATGTACGCGGCCAGTCTGTACTATAGCCTACGTAACTCTTCTGAGTTACTTAGGGTTTTCTCTTCAAGATAAAATCAAATCCTCTGCAGCCTTCAATCACATTCACTTATGTCTTTCATTGTCCAATATGAACCATAACCAATCACAAGACATCCAAGCTCTCCAAAAACTTACTTATGCTTCTCAACCATACAATATGAATGCTACTCAATCATGTATAAG
>JZKD02S0887091.1:103199-121776 GCA_000966675.3 Picea glauca | reverse complement strand
ACAAAATATCCCTTGCCCATATATCTTTGTAAAAGGCTCACTTTCGGGTTTTGTTCCAAAGACCTATATTTTCCTATTAAGAATTCCTCTTGTAACATCTTTAAATCAAGGTTTTTAGGTAAGGCAAACATTTGGGAAATGGCTATGGGGATTATATTAAATATGGTTGTAGACCCATCTATTGATAACACATAGTGTCATTGAGGATTATAGCATTGGGCATAGAGGGATACTAGCTCAATAAAATCATAGGTCTCATGTATAATATATTTGGTGAGGTCTATCTCCCGGGTTCAAATTCGATCACGAGAATCCATGAAGCTACCATAGGATGCTTGTCTTATCTTATAGGGAGTAGTTCAGGTCATCTTAGTTTCATAAATTTCCCCATCCCTATCAGATAAATGTTGGTCTTCAGAAGGGGGTTTGGCTAGACATTTTGGTTTTGCAAGCTTCTTTTGAGCATTCATTTTTGTTCACATAGGAAAATAGAATAGTAAAAGATTCAATGAGCTTTAAAATCTATGAACAATTTACCTGGTGATGTTTCCACACAAACTTCCAGTTGGCAGAGTCGAAATACCGATGGAGATTTATTTCCCAACAACCCAAAATTTGAAGCTATTTTGTTTATTATTCCTTCCAAAACTCGATATTGTACCGAGTAGGCATGTAATTTCAAGTTCACCCTCCCTGTCAAGTGATTCTTTTATAATGGGTAAATTTTTCAAGTACCTTTAGAATTTACAGTTTACCCAATTTTATAGAATGTAATTTGCTTTTGTTATACATCAGAGTGCCTGTGAAATATAACACAGACACACATATATGTATCACTAGAACACTTCTATAAAAATTATGAACAAATTCTTATTAATGAAACATTTATTACATAACACAATCCACATTTATCAATAATGCATATGATACTTTTATTGTACTATGTATCAATGGTACAACACTTTTAGAAATTATTCATAAATTCTTATTAAATACAATACTTATTACATGCCATGAATTACGAGATACAATATTGTGAACATGTCCAACAAAATGATCAAAGAATCCTAATTGTTTTCAACAATCCAAAATTATCACTATAATCTTCCATGGAGGATTTAGAAATTACACAGAAGTAACCATAGTTGAAAAACAGAGAATGATCAATACTAGCATCATACAATCATAACGCACTTAATCAGTCCACTTGGAAACACCTCAGATATTTCATTTTCGGGCCCATATTTCATGATGTATAGCGCACTAACCAGCCCACTTGGGAACACCTCATTTGATATTTCTTTTTTGGGGGCGATCTATCAGTCCACTTGGCAACACTGAATTTGATAATTCATTTTCGAGGCCCATATTTCATGGTGGCATAGCGCACTTACCATACTAAACCACGTTTGAAGTTGAGTGGTTTTACTTTTAGTAGCGCATCATTACATAAGTGGTAATACTTTACCACCTAGATGATGCGTGATAAATGAGAATCTGCCATGTCAACATAGTGGTTTCTACTATGTGGATCGACAGACCAAAATTAAGTGACACATACATTCATGACCCGCGTTAACTAAGAACCCTTGATCTGTTGCAATTTAAATCATCAGCTCATTGCCATACCATGCTTCCAAATATTTCTTTGTGGTCACACAAGCACACTTAATTAGTCCACTTGGAAACACCTAATTTGATATTCATTTCCGGGGCCCATCTTTCATGACCTCATAGTGCATTAACCATACTAAACCACCTCTTAAGTTGAATGGTTTTACTTTTACTTGAGTGGATAATTACATAAGTGGTAATACTCTACCACCTCAATGATGCACACTAAATGAGAAGCCACCACATCAATGTAGCGGTTTTCGCTATGCAGATCCATGGACCAAAATTAATTAATAGTAATGTTTAAAACCCATGTTTTATTACAACCGTTGATCTATTGCAATTTAAACTGTCAGATTATTTCCATACCTTGCTTCCAGGGATATTTGATGATTGGAGTGATCGTAGTGTGGGATTAACCAAAAATGCTACCAAGACTTTTCCAAAGAGTTGTGTCTTCACTGGGGAAACTACAAGGTTTCATCAAGTGCATCTTGAATCCTCTTCATCTTCCATATTTTCCTTTTCCTCTTCAATATCATATTTGTTTCCTTGTTCTTGGTAACATACTAGGGATGAACTCCCTTAAAAATATAATAATAATATAGGAAGGAGGTAACAAGCTCTACCTCCTATAGTTGGATCCTCTTTTAGGTATCAAGATACCTTGGTTCCTCTACCTGTTGCTTCCTAAACTCATGGTCTGAATGTGCTTTAGGTTCACTCAATTAAGATTAAACTCTAGCAGGTGTTACATTTATGAAAATAAGATTTGGGCTGACAAGCTTTTTTATTTTTTATATTTCAACCACCAATCAAAGCTAAAGCCAACACCATTAGCCCCAACCCATGTTTATGCACCCAATTTTGTGTTGACTAAAGGAAACCATATGTAATTGATTTGTGGAGTTATCATTGGTGCTATGTTCACTAGGTATTACACTTATTTATGCCCCCATTACCAAGGTGATGCACCTAAGGGGTTATAAGAGGTAATGTGTAATACCCCAAGGCTAAGCCCCTGATTTTTAATCATGAAGTGTAAACATGTTTCATAGGTTGGTGAGACAATTAATGATAAGATAAGAGGCTTATGTGATAGTTGGTCCAGAGATCCTAGGATGCTAAGGCCAGGAGCCTATTTTGTATATGTAAATATTCAAATCATTAATATAAAATCATCACTGGGTGTAGAACGACCACGCTGAAAGAGTATGGGGGATTAGGCTCCACTAGGCTGGGTAAGGGATAGGGTTGAGAGGCTGGAAAAATGGGATAATCTTAAGCGATTAAATCTGAGAGAATAATATATATATTATTATTCTAAATGCTATGAGGAGGATATGAATTTATCCTAAGTTCCTTTGGGAAGGGGAACGACTCCCAAATGGAGAGAAACATGCTTCATGAGCGCCATGTGTCATCTCAAGCACATGCAAATATATGTGGGGATTTTGACTATTTCAGGATCTTTATCCATTCCTTCCACTCACACATGTAGACAACAGGAAAGCAGTAAAACCATGAATGCCATTGTTGAACCCTCGACCATATCAAACCTCTGCAATGAGCCCAAACTGATATCCTTATTGAAAATGTACCCTACAGGTTGCTTGTGTTTCATTATGCCATTACCATGCCCCACATCCAGTTTTTGTTGTTGCCATCACCCTTTCCCATGTGTTGAGGAGATGGGTTGAAGAAGCGGGTTGTCAAGCCTGTGAGAAATTATCTCTAGGTGAGAGAGTTTGTTGAGGAAGTGAGTTCTCCTAGAGGAAGCCCAGTAACAGCTACAGAGCTCTAAGAAATCCTATCCAACATGTTTTTTAAGCCCTGGAAGGGAGGTGGAGCAGTCGATGGATTGTGTGACCGTGAAGGTCTATACTCCTGGGGTGGGACAGGCATGTGGAGAATGAGAGTCTGTGAGTGGTGGGGGTAAGTGGCTCTTTGGAGGGAATCCTTCCTATGAACTAGTGAAACATCTTGTTGTCCTTTCCTAGCCTAGGAATCCCTTGCCCGGTGGAGTTTAGTCCCAGCTCGGGGGTACCCACTAATGTTGGCCCTCCACCAAGTTTTGTGGAAACTTTGGTCGTGTTTGACCATTTTTGGGACTTCGACAGGCTAGTCGAATATGGAGCGCCCATGCAAAGCAGAGATCATGGGATCTCGACCCCTTTTATAGACCTTTTGGGTTTAGGTTTTATGTAATGGGTATGGGATGTCGAACCATGGGTTTACCCATGATGAGGCCTATTTTGTAATGTATAAATAGATAGCTAAGTGATGTAAGAAGTAGTAAGTACTGCAATCTATGTGATTGTAGTCTGATTGTGCTAAGTGCAGATACTTGTGAATGCTTTGTGCATATTGTTGAGACTTATAGAGCTAAGTGCAAGTGTTTTGTAAGTGCTTTGTGTAGACAGATTGTAAGAAGGATTTGTGATGTGACCTACTCAGGGAAGGAGGATCTAGTGAGGTGCGTGTAGATCTCCTATCCTATGCAGAGTTGGCTATGAGGCTTTGTGCATGTAATATGATTAGAAGAAGCTAATAAAGAAGAAGAAGAGTTCGTCGACGTAAGCCCACACTGGGGTGAACCATGTATATCCTGTGTTGCTATGCTTTGTGTGATGTATTGATGTTGTTCATGTATTTACTTGCTTAGTGAATTGATATTGATGAATGATAGATAGATATGTTAATGCTATGTGCTTAGTATCTAAATGAATGCTAGATCTAAGTTAATGCTATGTGCTAAGTTACTAGAAGTATATGATCTTGGTTGTTACTGTGTTGATCTGTATTTAGGGTTTATCCTGTGATGTGAACAAGGGTTAACGAATAATGAATGTTATTGGCTAAGTGTTTTGTTAAGGTACTGTGATCATAGATCTGTGTCCCAGCTAGGTTGTAGACACTTGAGTCCTGCAACCCCCCCCTTCTCCTACCTCGGGTGAGACTTCATCTGCTTCGCAGGTGTTGTCGAAAGGGTTGGTAGTTAGGGTTTTGTTGATGCATTGTTGAAGCGTTGAACCTTGGGTTTTCCCCTGTGCCAACAAATGGTTCTGTTGCCAGGACCTGAAACTTTGATTGCTAGGAACTGAAGAAAAGAGAAAGCTCTGTGCGTAGATCTGTTACTGTAGTGCACAGTAGTCTACTTGACTTGTGAAGCTCTGTGATAGGAAAGGAACTAGATCCGAAGAAATGAGGTAAGATCTTGAAGCTTTATGCTCTGATAAAGGTAAGACAAGTGAAAATTTTTGTTTCGAAAGAATGAATCTAGATATGTTTGATAGATTTTGTCCTAGCCTGAAAACTAGGGCACAACTAGAAGAAAGAAGATTTGATATGAATAGATCTGACAGAAATAGTGAAAGATATGTTATTCCTGTGCATAGAAAGAATTTTTGGACTAAAAAGTGGATGCAGGATCCTAGAAAGAATTTTTTGCAGGTACATCACTATGATCCCAGTGCGCAGTACAGGAAAGGTTGGGGATCATTTAAGAAAAAGAGAGGATTGACTCTTTGTTATAGTTGTAGAAGACCGGGACATCTTGCTAAGGCATGCCCTGGTACAGGTCCTATTTGTCTTTGTTGTAAAGCTATTGGTCATGAGGTTTTGGATTTCCCAAGGATTATTGATAAAGTTGAAAAGATGAACATGAGACAAGAAAACCATGAAGAAGGTCAAGAAGCTAAGGATATGACAAAGAACCAGAAAGAATCAGAGACTATATTATTACATATGAAAGAAACATTGAATGATCACAGAGATGACAGTTTATCGGAGATCTTGAAATACAAAAAGGAAATCGAGATGAGAATAGGATACTTCGACATAGACTGTGTTCTGGATGAGGAAACACAGGTGAATATCATGTTAGAAAGCACATGGAAAATATTGGAAAAGCCTGCTATGGTTCCTTCATTGGGAGGGATAGGCTTGTTTAAAGGAACGATGATAACCCTATGTGGAAGACTTACTCATGTACCTATGAGTTTTCATGGAACATTGGGAGAATAAGAATTTGAGGTTATTAAGTTTGTTGAGAACAACACTCCTTTTTCACTTTTGTTAGGAAATACTTGGATTGAGAGAGATCAAACCCGAAGTAAAGAAGAAGAGGAAGCTATAGAACAGAAAAAGAAAGAATTAAGGGATTTCATGGCTAGGAGGATAGCATGATTAATTGAAGAATAGGAGGACCAGTTGAAGCAGCTAAGGCCTAGAGACCTAGCTGTCGAATTTGAAAGAATGCAAGAAGGATTAAAGAACCTATCCATGCAGGAGAGAAGATCACCTACTTTAGAGACAATAAGAGAAGAAGTATTACCCTTGAACCCTATGAAATATTTTCAGCAGTGTGAAGTTACTATGATAAGCGAAGATAAAAACAAGAATGGAAAGAGGAATCTAGAGACGGATATCACGGGAAAGAAGGCAAGAAAACTCATTAAGAAGAAAGAAAAGCTAGAAACATTGCAGGAGGTTCCAGAGAGGACTTTGTAGAAGGAAGGCTTGCAGAACTTGAACCTCGCCGGAATAGCAGAACAATGCATACATACACTTCACCATGATGAATCAATATTACCGTTGGAGGCATCCCGACCATTAGAACGACGCTCTAGAATCCAAGTGGGGAAGCTCATTGAAGCCATTCAGCAGATTCAAGCAAGAGTAACAGAATTAGAATTGCAAATAGTGTCGAACACTCCGCAGGAAGTGCGAGATTAGAGGGAAGAAACTTCTAGGGGAACAGTCGAAAGAATCAAGGAATTGGACTTAGAATCAAAACAACTAAGTAACTGAAGTGTGCAGACCTATGAGCGCCTAGCATAGGACCCAGAATTGAGAACATTGGAAGCACAGCTCCAGGGAGTGAAGCAACAAGCATCGACAGTACAAGCACAGCTGAAACCGCTTTCAGCGGCTGAGAAGATGAAAAGGTCACAGGAATAGCGCGTAGTTCAAAAATAGATCAATGTCATCCAGAGTTGAGTCATGGAAGTGACCCAGAGACTCCAACCGATGCAGGATGAAGCCTACACACTTTTTGAAGAAATTGAGGGACAAGGTGCACAGCTGGAACAAGTGATCACCACAGTAGAACAACGCTTAGAAGTACCTATCACCGAGACAATAATCCAGGAGTTCATCGAGAAGGAGGCTCTAGAGAAGCAGTAAGTCAAGGCAGCTTGAGCCAAGCTCAATGCCTTCGAAGCAACATTTCCCAGATCAGAGTGACTCAGAATGAGTCACAAATGAGTGTTAGGGGCATGTTGGCCCTCGACCAAGTTTTGTGGAAACTTTGGTCATTTTTGACCATTTTTTGGACTTCGACAGGCTGGTCGAAGACGGAGCACCCAGGTGAAGTAGATATCGTGGGATCTCACCCCCTTTTCCAGACCTTTTGGGTTTATGGTTTATGTAACGGGTATGAGATGTCGGCCCATGGGTTTACCCATGCTGAGGCCTATTTTGTAATGTATAAATAGATATCTAAGTGATGTAAGAAGTATTAAGTAGTGCAATCTATGTGATTGTAGTCTCATTTTGCTAAGTGCAGATACTTGTGAATGTTGTGTGCATACTGTTGAGACTTGCAGAGTTAAGTGCAAGCGTTTTGTAAGTGCTTTGTGTAGATAGATTGTAAGAAGGCTTTGTGTTGTGACCTACTCGGGGAAGGAGGATCTGGCGAGGTGCGCGCAGATCTCATGTCCTATGTGGAGTTTTCTCTGAGGCTCTGTGCATGTAAGAAGATTAGAAGAAGCTAATAAAGAAGAAGAAGAGTTGGTGGACGTAGCCCCACACTGGGGTGAACCACGTATATCTTGTCTTGCTATTATTTGTGTGATGTATTGATGTTGTTCATGTATTTACTTTCTTAGTGCATTGATATTGATGAATGATAGATAGATATGTTAATGCTCTGTGCTAAGTATCTGAATGCATACTATATCTGAGTTAATTCTATGTGCTAAGTGACTGGAAGTATATGATGTTGGTTGTTACTACGCTGATATGTATTTAGGGTTTATCTTGCGATGTGAACAAGAGTTAATGAATAATGAATGTTATTGGATAAGTTCTGTGTTAAGGTATTGTGATCACGGATTTGTGTCCCAGCTAGGTTGTAGACACTTGAGTCCTGCAACCCCCCCCCCCTTTCCTAACTCGGGTGATACTTCATATGCTTCGCAGGTGTTTCTGAAAGGGCGAATAGTTAGGGTTTTGTTGGTGCTTTGTTGAAGCATTGAGCCCTGGGTCTTCCCCTGTGCCATCAACTACTGAGAGCGATGACTAGCATGGTCTAAGGCTGGGAGGTTCGTGGAAGGTCTGCATGCATTCGGTGCACTACAATTAAGAGATAAGTATAATTTATGTGCTTAATGGTTAATGATGTATTTTAGTGCATGTATGTGATTCTTATAATAATACCATGTGTTTCACTGCATGTATGCTTTCAGTTTATCTCAGTTTATTTCTGTTAAGTTTATATGTGATTTATTTCGCAAAGAGATTTGTCTGCCATAGCCCAGCAGGTCTATGTCTGGGAATGGAAAGTTTTAATTATCTATAACAGAGCTTGAGACCGTGTGTGTCTGAGGTAGCGTGGTTTGGCCTTTGGGTGGTTGGGGACGTTACAATATGGTATCAAAGCAGTTTGATTTTGGAGTAGTGACGTTGTCTCCGATGAGGGTGGACGAGGAATTTTACAAGCTGTTATCATAGCCCATGGTTTCAACACTAAGCTTGGATGGTTGGATAAGTGGTTATTGAAGCAAAGGCTTCAGAGTGAACTGTTGTGAAAATGGAAAAAATTCATTCTCGGTGCATTTAGGATGTCAGGACAGTGTTGAGGGAACACATTGGTTGTGTTATGAAGCTCAAGAGGTATAGTGGTCCAAGAAATTTAGCAAGGAAGAAAACCACAGTAATCGTGGTTGATAACCACAAGAAGGAATTTGGGCAGCAGGATCTGTATGGGGAAAGGTGTACCTTTCCCATCCCTCGGATCTATAGAAGGTGCATGAAAATTAACCTCCAAGTCCTTCAGACTTCCTGACTTTGGCGAAAATTATGTGTTGTTAAGAAAAAAGGACCAAAGCCCGAAGTTGCAAAGTTTCGAAGTACTTTTCAACTGTATATCATCCAGGAGAAGGAGGTTCGTGGATTCTCCCCCAAAGTAGATCGACTAGTTTGGGAGTTCGGCGTTCGGGAGAAATGGAGTGAGCTAAGGTGAAATATCCCGATACCCAAAGTTCCAAAGTGACGTGGCATGATAAAGTCACCCAGGGTGATGTGGAATTCCCTAGTCCTGCCACGTGTTAGTCAGAATGGTACTTGGATGACCTTGTTGGACCAATATCAGTCTAACACATGGGGCCACATGTCACAATATTATATGAGGATGGGTGTACTACGTCGACCTCAGAAAGATTAAGCGGTTTGGGAATTCGGTATTCAGGAGAAATGGAGTGTGCTAGAGAGAAATCTCTCAAAGTCTTGAATTCTGTAGTTAATCTAGACCGTTCATTAAAGGAGACACGTGCTCTCAGATCAACTTATTTGGGAGTTTGAAATTCTGTATAAACGGAGTGTTTTGATGTGAAATCTCCTGAAGCCCGAAGTCTCGAAGTGATGTGGCATGTCGACATCACCTGAGATGACGTGGGTACTCAGGATGCATGCTACGTATCAGTCAGATTTGTATTTTTATCAACCTTGTTGGACCAATTAGTAGTACAACATGTAGGGGCCATATTTATATGATGACAACAGTATTACATGGTCCTCGGAAAGTTAAAAAGGTTCGGGAGTTTGGCATTCAAAATAAATGAGAGAAGAAGGTGTGAAATTCTTTGAAGCTAGAAGTTCTGAAGCATCGAAGTTCTGTATAAGCACCTGTCACCTTAGTGCTTGGCCAAAGCCTATGGTCACATGAATTTGGCGACCGAATAAAAGGGGCTAGCACCCAAAATTTTGTTTTAAGAACAAGAAAAGTCTTAGAGAAGGAGCCTGTGAGGTCCTTGATTCAACAAACCTACATCAAAAGAAGTGAGGAAAGGATGTAAAGCTAAAGAAAGAATCTAGCACGGATCTAAGAGCCAATTCAACTCTGAGAATTAAGAATAGTTGAACATAGATCACCTTCCAGGAAGCACCATTGCTCAAATAGTCATAACTTCTTGCTCAAAACTCATAATTGAGCAAGGGAGCAGTCGTTGGAAAGGCCTGGAACAATAGAGGACAGATGTTCACCTAGAAATTGTCTATGGATAGTAAAATCTCTCCTAAAATCAACAGAAGGAATTATGATCCTTTATAAACTTGAATTTTACATGTTTACATGGTTTTTCTCAGACATTTAGCCTTACAAGAGTTCTATTGGCCACACACTTTTGCAGAGTTTTCAGCTACAAAAACATAACAGAATCTTTCTGGAGTGCATAGATATGGAGGATGCACAAGAGTCTTACAGTCAGGGAGATGAGGTTAGAGGAATGAATGTCCATCTGGGAATTGAAGAAACAAATTCCAATGGACATGGAGAAGGAAAGGATGAAGACAACAATCAGGTGGAGACCATCAAAAAATTGTAGGAAGATGTCCAGAGTCACAAAGCTGATAATGAAAGGCTTATGAAGGCCAAAGAGTAGCATGAAGACTTCAACATGAAGTTAATGAAAATCCTAGACATAATTGAGAAGAAGTTAGACAAGGAGAGTGGCTCCAGCAAGTCAGGAAGCCACAAGTCCCATGATGAGAAAACAATATCAAGGAGTGTCAGCAGTCACCACCACTCTCAAAGGAATTCAAATAGGAGGACACATAGAAACTCAGGCACATCCCCTACCAGGAAGCATAGGAGGTCTAGGGTGGATGAATTAAAGGAAGAAATGAACAAGATCAAACCTCCTACTTTTGATGGAGAGCACAAGAAGGATGAGGATGTTGAGACATGGTTGATGGGCATGAGGAAATATTTCCAGCTGCATAATTATTCCTTTCATGCAAAAGGAAGAATTGCAACCTACAAGCTGAAAGAAAAAGAATCCACGTGGTGGGACCAGCTTGTGCAGGTGCAGCACATTAAGGAGAAAAATGTGACGTGGAAAGAATTCAAGAAGTATTTTGAGAAGAAATACTTGATCAAGAGATATTATGACAAAAATATGAAAGAGTTATTTGAACTCAAGCTTGGCGGCATGACCATTGATGAGTATGAAAAGAGATTCCTGGAACTGTTGAAGTATGTCTCCTTCATCTAATATGATATAGTTAATATTTAGAGGTACCTTAGTGGGTTGTCATCTTTCATTAGTGATAAAATCCAATACGATGATCCTAAAACTTTGGAAGAAACCATAAGAAGAGTTAAGTGCTTGTATGATCAGCAAAAAGGAAAGCCTAACTTCTAGAAGGCTTGGGAGGACAAGAAGAAGTTTAACATAGATCTAAGGAAGAAGGGGAGAAAGCCTCCATTGTTTAGAAATAATCCTCAAGGACAACCATCCTTTAGAGATCCCAATATGTCTGAGGCAGGTGGGAAAAGGCCAAGGAAACCACCGGTGTAATGTTGGTTTTGTAAATGAGATCATAAGTATAAGGATTTTCCTCAAAATTATGACAAAGTGAAAGTTGTACACAATATCCAGCAAGTAGAAACAGTGGAGGACATGGGCATAAGTGTGCCAAGGATCTATGCAACCCTGGACAACAAGAAAGAAAAGTTTCAATCACACATGAATGAAGTAGAAGGTATGATCAATAACCATTCCTTTACTATTTTAATTGATTCAGGGGCTAGTAATAGCTATATAGATCCTAAGGTAGTGGAAATATTTCAATTTCCAAGATGAAAGCATGAGAAATCTTGGTTGGTGCAGCTGGCTACAGGAGCCAAGAGAAAGGTTGTTGAGTTGGTTAAGTCATGTTAATTGGGCATGAATGGGTTGAATACCAAGAAATATCTGAACATCTTTCCTTTGGGTTCATATGACTGTCTAATTGGTATGGATTGGTTGGACCAACACCATGCCATATTAGATTGTCATAACAAGGAATTCACTTGCCTATATGAGGAAGGAAACTCAAGAGTAGTCCAAGGAATTCCTAGCACAATTATTGTCCGAGAAATATCAACAATGCAGTTGAAGAAGGGTTATAGGAAGGGATGCCAATTTTTTGCAGCTCATATGGAGGAAACACCTAAAGATAGGGTTCCAGATATAGAATATCAAGCAATCCTAAAAGAGTTTGAGGATGTGTTTAAGGATATACTAGGACTACCCCCAAAGAGATTTATTGATTTCTCTATAAATTTGATGCCTGGAGCAGCTCTAGTGTCAAAGACTCCCTACAAATTGAGTACTGCAGAGCTGAAGGAGTTGCAAATGTAGCTTTAAGAGATATTGAAGGGTTACATATGCCCAAGTGTGTCACCTTGGGGTTCCCCAGTGTTATTTGTGAAGAAGAAAGATGGGACCTTGAGATTGTGTATTGATTTCAAGCAGTTGAATAAAGTAACTGTGAAGAACAAGTATCCTTTGCCAAGTATTGATGATCTCTTCGATCAATTGAAGGATGAAAGGATATTTTCGAAGATTTATCTCAAGTCAGGATACCATGAGGTGAGGATTAAAGATGAATACATAAAAAAGAATGCCTTCAAAACAAGGTATGGTCACTATGAGTTTACAGTGGTGCCATTTGGGTTATCAAATGCACCAATTGTTTTCATGTGTTTGTTGAATGGTGTTTTCTAAGAGTACTTAGACAAGTTTGTCATTGTCTTTTTGGATCACATCCTTGTAGATTCCAATACAGAAGAAGAACATGAGCATCACTTGAGGATGGTGTTGCAAATGTTACGAGAACACCAGTTGTATGCCAAATTGAGCAAGTGCTCATTTTATCAGAACCAAATTCATTATTTGGGGCATATAATATCCAAAGAAGGGATAGCAGTGGATCCTGAAAATATTGATGCCATTAGAGGATGGTCAACACCCAAGAATGTGACAAAAGTCAGATCCTTCATGGATCTAGATGGCTACTACAAAAGATTCATTGCATGGTTTTCAAGGATTGTTCACTCAATCACTTCCTTACAAAGGAAAGGGGTGAAGTTTCAATGGATAGTATAATGTGAAAAGGTATTCCAGCAATTGAAGCACTTGTTAACTAGTGCTCTGATTCTGAGAATTGTAGATCCTAATGATAAATTCATGGTTTTCACATATGCATGCAATGAGGGACTTGGTGGAGTCCTCAGTTAGAATGGTTTTTATTATTTTTTGAATCCATAAAGTTTAAAGAGAATGAAAGGCCCTATGTCACTCATGATTTGGAGTTGGAAGCCATAGTACATGCCTTAAATAAGTGGAGGCACTAACTCATGGGAAAGAAATTTTAATTGAGGAAAGACCATAATGGTCTGAGGTATTTGTTTGATCAACCAACTTTAAATCCCAGGCAAAGAAGATGGTTGGAATTCCTTTGTGAGTATGACTTTGATATCAAGAACATCAAAGGAAGGGAGAACAAAGTGGTTGATGCACTCAGCAGGAGAGTGCATGAGTTACATGCTACATCCATTAGCATGTACCAAACAGATCTTAAAGGTAGAATTTCTAAAGCTGCAAAAGCATATTTGCAGTACATAGAGATGGTAACAAAATTGCAGTAAGGTAAAATGCAGCAGATAGTTGAAGATTATAAATTGGGAGATGATGGAATGATCCTGTACAAGAACATAATTTTTATACCCAATTCTATGGAACTGAAAGGTATGATCTTGAAGGAGATGCATAATGTGCCTTATGCTGGACACCCAGGATATCAAAAAACAATGGCAATAGTCAAGAGCCAATACTATTGGCTGGTTATGAATAAATAAATTGTTGAGAACATTGCCAGATGTATGGAGTATCAAAGGGTCAAGGCTCTGCATAGACACCCAGATGGGTGGTTGCAACCATTACCCATTCCTTAGTGGAAGTGGGAAGTGGTGACAATGGATTTCATCACCAAATTTTCAAGGACAAGCAAGCATCGTGATTCTATCATGGCAGTGGTGGAAAGGCTTATCATGGATGCCCATTTTATTCCATTGAAGAATAATCACAAAGAAACCAATGTTGTTGATATATATGAGGGAAGTGGCCTGATTGCATGGTATTCCCAAGACAATTGTGTCTGATAGAGACCAAAAATTCACTTCAAAATTTTGGAAGGGATTATTCAAGCGGTTCATAACCAATCTGAACTTCAGTACAGCCTATCATCCCAAGTCTGATGGGAAGACAGAGAGGGTAAACCAAGTAATAGAAGATATGTTAAGAATGTATGTGATGGACAATCCATCAAAGTGGGAAGACTATCTACACTTGGTAGAGTTTGCTTACAACAATGGGTACCAAGCATCTTTGAAGATGAGCCCATCTGAAGCACTTTATGGAAGAAAGTGCAACACCCCTATAAGATGGGAAAATCCAACTAATAGGGCAGTGATTGGGTCGGAATTGCTTAGAGAAATGGAAGAGAAAATGTTGAGGATTAAACATAATTTAAAGGCTACCCAATATAGGAAGAAAATCTATGTTGACAAGGGTAGGACTCACATGGAGTTTAAAGTGGGTGATCGTGTATTCTTGAAGCTTAAGGCCAACAAAAGTTCAATGAAGTTGGGAAACTGTTCCAAGTTGGCAGATAGATATTGTGGACCATTTGAAATCCTAGAGAGGATTGGTCTAGTAGCTTATAAGATTGCATTTCCTGCATCTATTCCTATTCATAATTTATTCCATGTATCATTTCTCAAGAAATATATACATGATGCCTATCATGTAATTGATTGGAATGTGCTTCAAGTGGAGAAAGAAGGCGTTATCCAAGTGCATCTGGTACACATTCTGGATCGGAAAATCAAACAGCTCTGGAATCGATCGATAGGTCTTGTAAAGGTTCAATGGACCTGGTACAATTCTGAGGATGCTACTTGGGAGCATGAGGATGCAATGCAGGCAGAATACCCACATCTTTTTGAAAATTTTGAAAATATTGTTGATATGGTGTAAAAAAATTGCACTGAGGACAGTGCAAAAATAAGGGGATAGGATTGTAATAACCCAAGGTAGAGCCCCTAATTTTAATCATGAAGTGTAAACATGTTTCATAGGCTAGTGAGACAAGTAATGATAAGCTAGGAGCCTTATGTGATAGTTGGGCCAGAGAGCCTAGGATGCTAAGGGCATGAGCCTGTTTTGTATATGTCAATATTCAAATCATTAATATAAAAGAATCACTACGTGTAGATCGACCACGATGAAAGAGTATGGGGGAATAGGCTCCACTAGGCTAGGTAAGGGAGTGGGATGAGAGGCTCAAAAAAGGGGATAATCTTAAGATCTTAAATCTCAAAGAATAATATATATTATTATTCTAAATGATGTGAGGAGGATATGAATTTATCCTAAGTTCCTTTAGGAAGGGGAACGACTTCCAAATGTAGAGGAACGCGCTTCATGAGAGCCATGTATCATCTTAGGCACATGCAAATATATGTGGGGATTTTGACTATTTCGGGATCTTTTTCCATTCCTTCCACTCACACATGCAGCCAACAGGAAAGCAGTAAAACTGTGAACGCCATTGTTGAACCCTCAACCATCTTGAACTTATGCAACGAGCCCGAACCGATATCTTTGTTGAACATGTACCTTGCGGGTTGCCTTTGTTTCATTCTTCTATTACCATTCCCCACATCTGGTTTCTGTTGTTTCCATCACCCTTTCCTGTGTGTTGAGGAGATGGATTGAAGAAGAAGGTTCTCAAGCCTCTGAGAAACTCTCTCCAGGTGAGAGAGTTTGTTGAGGAAGTGAGTTCTCCTAGAGGGAGTCCAGTTACATCTACAGAGCTCTGAGAATTCTTGTCTGTCCTATTGTTGAAGCCCTGGAAGGGAGGTGTAGTAGTCAATGGACTATGTGACAGTGAAGGTGTATACTCCTGGGGTGGGATAAGCATGTGGGGAATGAGAGTTTGTGAGTGGTGGGAGTAAGTGGCTCCTTGGAGGAAATATTTCTTGTGGACTGGTGCAACTTCCTGTTGTCCTTGCCTAGCCTAGGAATCCATTTCCCGGTAGATTTTATTCCTAGCTCGGGAGTAACCCACTACTAAGAGTGATGATTAGAGTGGTCTAAGGCTAGGAGGTTCGTGGAAGGTCTACACGCAGTCGGTGCACTAAAATTAAGAGATAAGTATCATTTTTGTGCTTAATGGCTAATGATGTATTTTAGTGCATTTCTGTGATTCTTATAATAATATCATGTGTTTCGTTGCATGTATGATTTCATGTTATCTTTGTTTATTTCTATTAAGTTTATATGTGATTTATTCTGCAAAGAGCTATGTCTGCCATAGCCCAAAAGGTCTATGTCTGGGCATGGACAATTTTAATTATCTATAACAAAGCTTGAGACCGTGCGTGTCTGAGGTAGCATGGTATGTCCTGTGGGTGGTTGGGGACGTTACAATATGGTATCAGAGCAGTTTGGTTTTGGAGTAGTGGAATTGTCCCTGGTGAGGGTGGACGGGGAACGTTACGTAATGAGTTAGGATATTGAGTTAGGTAATGGTTTAGGCTATTTTAGGGTAAGACATGCTAGGTTAGGATAGGTGAGTCAGGTTTTGATAAGTAATTCTAAGATAGGTTAGGTTGGTTTATGTTAAGGTAAGCTATGGTGGGGTATGATATATTAGAGTAAGATAGGTTATGTTAGGATAGGGTAGTGAAATCTAGTTTAGGTAAGGTAGGTTAGGATAAGGCATTCTAGTTTAGCATTAGATATGTTAAGTTACTCTAGCTTAGTGGAGGAGATGGTAGGATATATTGACAATCTTGACAACAAAAAATCTAAGTATGCGTGACCTATGATAAAATATTGGTGCATATATTATAGTAGAACAACCACATCCATGACTAGGTGAAAGTCTCAAAAACACAATCCTATCTAAGAGATAAGGTAAGATAAGGTAAGATAATTTTATTATTCTGCAAAAGAGTCACCACAAAAAGGTTGATGGGACTACCGAGTACAATATTGTGTAAACATCCAAAACTAGGTGAAAGAAACGATGACCTTCATAGTCCACAAATGATGGACTAGGTTGCATCTCATAAATGAATACAAATTGTTGAGGTGATGCCCATCTCATGCAATTTGGACTATCAATATTATTTTCCATCCCAAAAAAAATTCCCTGATCTTTGAACAACATGACAACCACTTTTGGTCGCTTCGGCATTCCCTTTCCCTCACTTTGGAGTATACTAATTACCACTATGTGTGATATGATGCTAATTGAGAACCGTTGATCTACTACAATGTAAACCGTTGGACTTGTGCTGATAAATACCACTATGTGTGATCCCCCATAATTCTAGACATGTGCCACATGATTCCAGAGATGGGTTAGTTTTGATACCAAAAAGCATATTTTTCTAGCTAGTCTTAAGTAATTATTTGACACACAAAACATAATCTTCATGAAGAGAATACAATTTACAACTTACATAATTATTTGGAAGTGAATACACTTATAGGAAACTTCAATGGCTTGTTGAAGGTCGGTCACATCTACAAAAAAAAGCGATAACAATCCTTGAAAAACAATAAATAAATTAAATGGAGAAGGTAGAAAAGTTAACATACAGATTTCATACCTTGCACTTGTCCCAACTCCACATTCAGAAACATCATATATCCTATGCTTTATACTTATCTCTGATTATCTTATCACTCTATGAAGCTCAATTATTTCTAGAATTTGGTGTTTCTTCTTAAATCCAACCATTTTGTTCCTATAAATTTCTTGACCCATTTTCACAAGAACATCTAAATGATTGGAACGCCCCTTTCTGTGTGTATCTATGGTAAATGGTACGAGCTATATTATGTGATTTCTCCATACCCTATGTACCCTAAATGACCAAGCTTCCATATTTTTCTGCAAACCATGGCCCGTGTGAAAATAATTGATCCTGCAAAAATACATAGTTCAATCTATCTTAGATTACCAAACAAATGTACCAAATTATGTTAATTTACAATAATAATATGTAAAGTAAAGATAAGTACAAAGGAAAGTACTAGTGGGATGAAAATTAATACGCATACTATATAATGTGTCATATGTCTCTCTCCCCGGGATTCTTTTATTGCTCTTATGAAGTCTGTAACAACTTTTTGAAAGGTTGTTGTATCACCTTCAATGAATTTTTCCTTATCCATCAGCACAGATAAATATGAAAGTGACCTCCAAGAACATTTATTCTTTCTATATGATTCACGGCCTCCACTAGTGCGATCATCTTTTGCATCAATCAATTCTTCATAAAATCTCAAACATCCATGTCCACATTCCTTTTCAAGAAAATGACGTGCCTTGACACCTAACATCGATGGCTTTGTTGGTAGATTACCTCTTGTACCTGACCTCTTAATATCTTTTTCAATTTTAACATTTCCACGATGCAAACCTTCTTTTGAAATAACTTGTGCAATTGTCTCAATCAACTCAAACAAAATAGATAAATACACCATATTATAAAAAATTCTCACAAATGCATGCAAAATGCACATGTGCACCCTAATCAAACATACAATAAGTATTGAATCTATATTTGGATCAAGCTGATCACGATCAGGAGGAAGGTCTTGAGGACAACTCAAGATACCACTATTCCAACTTTGATCTTTTTGTTTTTTTTCCATGCAATATAAGCAACCATGTGTTTCATTTGCACCATGAGAAATGTTGTACATACACTTGACAATTTTCAAATCAGCTGCAAGATGTCATTCCACAAAATATGAAACATATCCTTCCACATATAATTTTTCACTTGCATCATGTGAAGACATAATTAATGGTAAATATGTTTTGCTGAAAACAA
>JZKD02S0887091.1:76977-87743 GCA_000966675.3 Picea glauca | reverse complement strand
TCTCTAGTAATCACTTAAAATACTAAATATAGATATAAATGATCAAATTAACAAGAACATGTACACATAGGGTTTTGGGACAAAGATAATCTCTTTTATTCAAATTCAATATGAACGGTTACAACATTTTCTTGTGAACGCCGCTCTATGAACCAAGTCTAGGCTCCTCTACCATGGCTCCAAGTGCACCAATCCCACATAGAATGCTCACAACCAACATGCCATCAAGGGAAGAAGGAAGGGTTGCATAGGAAGAATGGTTGGAGAGGAAATTTGAGGCTAAAACTCAGAGCAAGATGCAAAACTTGGGCAATGAGAGGGAAAGGATTTTGGCATAGTATTCTTATTCTCTTGTTCATATGTCTAAGTGACTCACCAAGACCTCTTTTTATATGAGAAAAAAATGGTTATTCATTTTGGGGATGGAATACAAGGAGTAAAATGGTTAGGAAACCCTCCATAGCCTGTAAACTTCGTTGAAATACATGCAATTTTATATTTTTTGTAGCTTTTGTAGGTAAATGCGGGCTACTTATCATGAAACAAGTGTATGTATGCAGGCTAAATAGTATGAATTGAACGTGTGTACACAACCTATTAGTGAAGTAGGCAACGTATATCATCCAAAAAATGTTTTTTTAGAAGGAAACCTCAGTAGTGTGTTTGGAAAAGTATGCAAATGGATGGGACAATGTCTTGGATGCATAGATGTGGAATTTTTTGACTATAACAGATGACCCCCAATGTGTGAGGTTAGAAGAGAAATTGATGGCTTAAATACATTACAATATCTTTACACAGTGGGAAGGCACAAAGTTGAGTGAGCCCGAGACAAGTGTTTGTGAGTGTGTCATTTGCAAAATAATGATAATATCTCTAAGGCGGGCATACCCATGCTCAGGATAAACTAAGCATGGATTCCAATCCAGTAAACCACATATCCATGTCATATAAAATAATCTTGACTACAAGACAAATAAGAATTTCTATATAAAGTGTAGCCGCGACCAATAGACAACAGATCTACATCTCAAAATCATCTGAAGATATACAAGTACAATGTGATATACATCCTCAGGAAGCATCAATGTCTGTGGTTGGAGATGATAACTTCATAGCTCGAGAAACAAATTAAATATATTCAAAACTCAGGTATGAGTACAATAGGAGTGTAATACTCACTACTCTAAGGTCTTTGACATGCCGTAAGGGAAATCCTAGAGGACCTTGATCATCAGGCACAAAACTTCATTGATTCTGAATCCAAACTTGATTGGACTCTCGGGATGGCCAACTCATGAAATTCAAGAGATCAACTACATAATGGATGACTCAGGTGGGATAAAATTTCCCTTGGACAAAAGAACGACAAAATGATGAGACTTAGGCAACATATTATTGACATAAGTCTGTGATACAGGAGGCACCACAATCTCTCCATATGTTTGGAAGAGTAACTAAATGGAGGAGGACACAACTCTATGTAACGAGAACAACTTCCTAAGGTCATACTAGATCCCAATGCTTGCAAGACAAATGAAAGGATGTTCTTTGTCCAAGGGTGACTATCTTGATTCTGAAAAAAAATAATGTATATCATGTCCCCTCTTTTTGGAATATTTGATTTTTTGTATTTTTCAAATGTTTAACAATCTTGAAAAGGAATAAAATAATGCTACGTTACTAAGGAGGAACGAGTGTCACAGGCAATAAAACTAGTTCCAAGTGCATGGAACATATTGATACTCAATGCAAGGAGACATGTGCAGGATAAGGACACTTGGGAAAATTCCTCCATGGGTCAAGGTGTCATATCGCAAGGAAAAAAAGTGCTACAAGGCTTGCACCTTAGGAATTCTCTACATGTTCAGTAAGAGCAGCATGAAGTCAAAATTAGGCCAAAGATGCAAGGATGAGACATGAGATGTGATTACAACGTGACACAACAAAACTCGTTTCATGTGAATTTTTACAAGCCCAGGGAAGGTAAGCTCGGTGGTTTTTCACATTTAGAGAAACTGAAAAACACTAAAAGAGGACTCCAGAGAGATATTTTTCATAAAGTTAGTCTCCAGGGCCCAAAAAATAATTAAATCATACCAAGGAGAACTCTTCTGGTCACTAGGGACAGAATATTCATTTTTTGTAATTAGTCCAGTCAATCTGGAAAAGGGTTAAACTTATATCGAAAGGATGTCTCTTCAAAACCATTTTAATGAGTGTGATAGAGACAAGATCACTCGGATATATTTTCAATTTTAAGGAGTCTGGAAAGAGATTAACTATAGACTCACTTCCTTTTTCGAAATTTAGTCCCCTGAGCCCGAAAAAGTATAAAACATAACTTAGGAGAACTCTCTCGGTGAGACATGTCTCCCGAAGTGTACCTTTTTCCTGGTAATCTATTGGTCAGAAAAAGGGTTAAAATTATGCCAAATAGATATTCCTTCTGGACCAATTAACGAGTGTGAAAGGAACAAGGTCACTCGGTGATATTTTCATATTTACGAAGTCTAAAAAGAGCTTAACTATGGACTCCGAGGGGGTTCCTTTTTCGTAGATAATCTCCAAGGCCCAAAAAAGAGATAAACCAAAACCAGGGAGAATGGCCCTTTTTCACAAATTTAGTCCCTCGAGCCTGAAAAAGGGGTAAAATTACACCTGAGAATACTCTCCTAGCTAATCGAAGCTCCTAGGACATACCTTTATTCGTAAATTAACCATTTGGACCAAAAAAGGGGTAAACTACCGCTGGATAGATGTGCCTTCGAATTTGAGTTTGAAGAGTGTGAAGGGAAAAAATATCGCTCGAAAATATTTTCAATTTTAGAGAGTTTGAAAAGGGCTTAAAGAAGACTCTAAGGGGGCTTATTTTATTAAGTAATCCAAACGATACCGAAAATAATAAATAAATTCTCGTTAGATTTTGTTTTCAAAGTTTAAGCGAGCTTGAAAGACAAAAAACCATGCTCTTAAGGAGTCCCTCGAGTATAGGCCAGAAAAAGATGAAGAAGAATGAGGCTTCAACACACATTCATGGCGAGACTAACAACATGGACGCCAAAATGGAAAAATTGCAAGCCTATGGAAAAATCACAGCTTGGACGCCAAAATGAAGAAAAGGATCTACCTAGGGAATCCATGTAGAGGAATGCTCTACCACCTAATTATGACACGTATTAAGCAGCATAGAAAGATTCGTGTCGCACTTTGGTGGATCGATCCTATGGAAAAGCATAAAAAGTCAACGAAATGTAAGATGAAAGGTGATGAGAATCTAACATACATGCAAGTGTCGAAAAAAACAACTTCGCCATGGGATGATGTGAGTGTAACCCATCTCAGAAAAACACCAAACCAAAAGAAAATTTTCATAAGAATGACCCAAAGATCCCCCAAAAATAAACCCAAGCACCCACCAAGCCAAGAATATGGAAAAAGAGGACCAAACTGGGAAAAAAGGAGCCAAAAAAGTCTATAAATAGGGGTAGACATCTCATTTTAACCATTGCAAATTGGAAAATAACCAAAAAGTAAAAAAAAAAAACTCTTCCTTTAAACACAGATTCAAGGAGCTACGGTGGACAAAAAGTATTTAAACCTGAACCAACTAAGTACAAATGACCTCTCACATCATTTGAATTCATCATTTATTGTTTATTTATTTGCTTAGAGGGTGTGCGCCCTAAGAAAAAGTTGGGTCTGCATGTATGTGGGCTATCTATGCTCAGGGTGCATATATATGCAGGAAAAGTAAAACTTAGCATGCTTATATATGCGAATGTCTTAACTATATCCCGTGTACATATCCTTAACTCTTTCAAAAAATATGAAAAAGGGACTAACCTCAAAAAAAATTATGCAACAGGATGTATGTTCAGTGGCGAGACAGAGAACATGAGGAGTTAGACATCTTGGTCGAAGAGGATCCAAGGGCCATTGCCATGCTAAAGCAGTGTGGTATGTGGAAGTTATTTCAGTGCCCATTTATGAGGGAACAACAAATGTTCTTGAATCATTTGATAGAGTATTGGCACCCGAAAGCAAAGGCATTCATTCTAGAGGGCCAATCATTGACTCTGACTACTGAGGATATATATTTTTTGACCAAACTCTCCAGGAGGGGGGAACCGGTTAACTTGAGGACTTTTCTTCCAGGACTGCACAACATAGAGGATTATATTGGAATGTACTGCGCGGTTGGCACTAAGAAATTAGAATCTCAGGTTCCAATTCATAAGATAACAAGCCTCAACCTATGGATAGTATTGTATATGATTGGTAGGATCATGGGATCTGTAACACTTCATTAGGCTTCGCGTGCACGGATGCATTGTGCAGCTTAGTGCCTACAAGCCACCATAGTTTACTGGAGCACCATGATGCTCACATGTATGAAAACAAAATTGATCGTATGTCGAAGATGAACAAACAAGAACTTTAGGTTTAGGACCGTGTTGTACGCTTTCTATTTCGAGAGAGTGCCAAGCCTTATCTGGCGAGAGACAGTACGAGGCCATATTTCCTCCTTTCCAACATTATGCAGGTGGGCGGATTTGTTTCCTTAACAAGGTGCAGGGAGAGTGCAGGAGGAATTCGACGACAAGTTCTTTGACTGGTGGTCTTGTCAAATTCCTGTGATTGAAGACTACCCCTACACAGGGATTAGTTTCCTGAGGGATATTGATATGCCTATGCCCCCTGGTGAGGAGCGTGGAGAGATAGGTACACATTACTATTTTTATTTAAATTTATTTTATTTTTATTTTTTTAAATATTATCCTTCTTTATGGTAAAGTCAAAGTACTAACTCAGTAATATGTTATATACAGACGTGGGACCAGTACGACCAACCGACTTCGTCGGGACTAGGTGTCGTCCTCGAGAGGATGGCGAACCATCAACAATGGAAGGATTGGTCGTCGTGGGAGGGCCACCGGCCGGAGAGGCTGAGAGAGTATTGAGATGAGTGGAGAGGAACCTGAAAGCTCTCACTCATCCAATGTCAATGGAAGAGATTGAGGACCTACCCCCAACCATGCAGCCACATGTTGTGGGTGTACCCAAGACTTGGGTTCAGTTGTTCCAGTGTCTTGAAAATGCCATAGTACATTAAGCTAGGGCCAATAGGCCTAGACCATAGTTAGAATTGCACCACATATGTGCTGAGGGCACTCTTTTTTGTACTCTCTTATGTGGTGAGGGCTTGAGCCCAACGATGTATACCGACTCTATTTGAGGATTTATGGCCCACTTTTGTACTTATGACATTATGTTTTGGACATATTATTATATATATATATACATCTTTTTTCCTTATGGATAATTTTATTTGTACAAATGTATTTACATATGCGTGTATGTGTGTGCTTTTACTTTTATGAGTGAGCAATATGCCAATCTAATACATGATTTTCCAATGTATCAGTTAGTTGATTAGAACTCCTAGGAACATGAATATAAGTAATATAATCAAAATAGTGTTCTAAGCGACGTACCCTAAGTAATCATCGGTGAAGTGTGGGATAATAAACACAATACACTCCATTTAACTAAGACACAACTATTTGATCATATAGGTAAACCCAGAGGTGACAAATATCATGTGACAATGCATCACGTAATAACTCTCTCACGATATTGTACTCGGAAACATTATTGGTTTCTTCTCCTAGAAAAATACCTCCAAAAGACACCAACTGACCAATGTGCATGAATATCACCCAAGTTGTGGAAGAAAGCCTCCGAGTGTGTTGGGTTGCACCTTCCACGAACCCAACATAGACCTCAAACTCACTTGACATCTGCCATAATGAAAAGAAACACAATAAACTACACATCCATAGGACAAAAACAAAAATGTATAAATAAAGCTATACACTATATACAAGAAGTCACACTCAGGTGACCGACCTAAGAGTAATACTTCTTAATGTAGAGCCCATTTTTAGGCTCCGACAAAGAATTACCCTTGAATTCAACCAGTTGATAGGAACCCTTTTTTAAAACTTTCTTAACAATGAAAGGTCTAAACCACATGGGTTTGAATTTTCCTGCCTCCAAGGGATCTTTATCTTGGTCATATAACAAGACAATATCGCCTTCAGATAAAATTACAGGGCAGATGGACCAATCATACTGACACTTGACACGTTGTTTATGAGCCTCATTGGCCAAGGTTGCATCTCGACTTTCCTCGTCGAGCTACTCGAGATATAGGGGACGCTCTTCAAGTGGAGTAGTGTCAAGCAGTAATTCCACTGCCAACTTAAGATAATAAATTTGGAACTCTATGGGAAAGACTGCCTCCATCCCATAAATGACTTGGAAGGGAAAAAAAATAGTAGCAATCTTGACTAAGGTTCGATAAGCCCAAAGTTTCGAGTACAACATCAAATACCAATTTGATTTGGTCGATCTGATCATCCGTTGGAGAATAGTCTTGAGATACTTATTAACAGCCTCCACTTAACCATTATCCTGTGGATAGTAGGTTGATGAATGTTCTTTCTTAAACCCCAGTTTTGATGTTAGCTCAGTCATCATCTTCTTCTGGAAGTGATTGCCATGATCTATGACAATATCCTTTGGAATACCAAACCTGGCTACAATCTGGTTAAAAATGAAAAGCGCAACCATTTCTCCATCATTGTTGAATGTTGGCATGGCCTCGACCCACTTAGTAAATTAGTCTACCACCACAATGATGTAACGATGCCCCCTAGCCGAAGCCAGGTGACATGTATTGAAATCAATCCCCCACTTGGTGAAGGGAACAACAACAATAAATGGAAACATGGGAGCATGGTGCACCCACATCTTCTGAGAGAATATCTGGCACGAGTAACACTTCTTGATCGCATCTACACAATCTTTGATCAACGAGGGCCAGAAGTATCTAGCGCGAAGAATTTTTTGGGTTGTTCCCAACCCATACAAGTGACCACCACATGCTCCAGTGTGACAGTCATTCAACACAATCTCTGCTTCTTCATGAGTGAGACAATGATGGAGAATTCAATCAACTCCTCGATGATATAAAGTACCATCGATGATAAGATAGTTTCACGCTTGATGACATATTCACCGATGCTCATCACGAGAAGCAAAGGAAGGAAACTTCAAAGTTTGAAGATACACAATTATATCTCCATACCAAGGGTCTAAACATGCAACAAGAAAAATATCCCCATTGATCAGTGACTCTTCGATCAAATCATTACCACTTTCGACCTGAAGTTCTGAAATTATTTCAGCAAAGACCAAGGACTTTTTAGATTTCGCTGAAACAAAATCCAAGTCCAATTATTGCAAGATGACTATCCATCGACTGATTTTCCCATTGATGACCCATCATGTCAACACATATTAAAAATGGTTCACGAAATATATGAAGGTGGTCTTGTGAAGTAAGATATAATGATGAAACCATTGGACATCATGGACAGCTGCCAAAGCAAGTTTCTCAACATGGGTGTAGTTGAGTTTTGGACCGACCAGGCCTCGGCTAAGATAGTAGATAACATTCTCTTCGAGCGCATCATCCTCCTGGACCAAGACAATGCCAATAGTAGACTCTAAGGAAGCCAAATAAAACAATAAATCCTTTCCATAATCCAAAGGACTGAGTAGAGGGGAAGACATTAGAGCACGGTTCAACGCTTCGAAAGAGAACTGAGTCGCTTCATCCCAACAGAATGGGACCCCTTTCTTCAATAGATGCATAAACCCTTTAGCAATATCAGCATAGTTGGCAACAAAAAACCGAAGAAAGTTGTCTTTCCCTATAAACTTTGAAGCTGGGGGATTATGCGCAGGGGAGGAAATTGAACTATTGTCTCAACCTTCATAGGATCGACCATGATCCCTCTAGTTGACACGATAAAACCTAACAAGCGACCTGATTTTATGTAAATGCTACACTTATTCGAATTAAGGAGAATTTGGTGGTGGCGACACCTATCAAAGATAAGTCGTAAGTGGGCGGGATGATTAGATCTATTATGAGAACGTGATGCCATATCATTAAGATACGCCTCGACTATATGTTTGAGGTCATGGAAGGAAAATTACATGGCCCTCTGAAAAGTGGCTCCATAATTCTTAACAGAAAAAGGCATTTTCCTGTATGTGAATGTACCCCAAGGACATATAAATGTCATTTTATGTTGATCCTCGGGTTTGATATGAATCTAGTTGTACTCAGAAAAATCGTCCATAAAAGAAAATACCTCACAACCTGCAAATTCATTGACAATCTGATCAATGAACGGGATTGGAAAATTATCTTTCAGGAAATCTTTATTCAGATCATGAAAGTACATACACACACGGATCGTACCTTGTTTTTTTTTTACAGAAACAGAGTTTGACACCCATTCCGTCAACTACATTGGATAGATGAAACCATCCTTAATGACTTTCTCTACCTCTTCCTTGATCGTCACTTCCTTGCAATGATTGACTAGGCGAAGCTTCTGCCGGATAGGTTTAGCATCAGGATAATTTGTAATCTCGTGTCCAACTATATGTGGGTCAATGTCTAGAATCTCCTCATAAGACTAGAAAAAAACATTGTAAAACTCTTTAAATAATTTAGTATAGATCTGAATCTCATTGGAGGAACAATCTGCTTCGACGAAGACATTTTCCACGACATCAGAGGTTCTATATATGTCAATAGGAATCCTTTTAGTTATACTTTCCATGTTACCCTCGGCATATATTTTTTGCATGGACAAAGGGTTAAAAAAACAAGTGGCATCTCCATTCACGATCATAGTGAACTCTCATGCTTCTACTCTCCTCAACTTAGGTAAAAATTAAGATATGTGGTAAATATCGTCCCAAGGTCTATCTGGCCCAGTCATTGCCTCCAAAATCACCTCGTCGAAGGGAAAGACTAAGTCCAAAGGATCATGAGTGGAAATAGAGTATTGAACCCAAATAGACTCGAGCACAGAATCTATCTCTTGTGGGGGAGTCATTTAGGGTTGGTTGAGGTTTGTTGGATAATGTTGTATGCAACCTTAGTAGCAGATAAGGGCATAGCCATTCTAGGATTCCCTACCCCTTCCATCGAATCCGATGGGGAAGGTAAATTCCAAGGGTCTTTAAAGTAACTCGTTCTAAAAGAAGCGACTTGAAAGATCACATCCCTCAGCAGGTCTGAGATAGCCGAAATAAAATTGACAGCATTCGAAGGTGGAAGATAATCAAAAGTCCCCATTAGAGATGGAAATAATCTAACACCTAAATTGACGGTACATGGTTGCGGGTTGTCAATCATCGGGATCATGGATGCTCCTGATGAAGGTTCGGGATGAGATAAGGATAATTGATCAACGATTATGATTTGACTTTCATGAGGAAATCATAAGACCCGAAAAATGGTGGATACAACCACTGTCACAATGTAGGTCCAAATCCACCCTACCAAAATATTGTAGTCGAGAGGTGCATTGACTAATTCTACCTCGACACACATGGTTTTTCCCTCCAACTGCATGAGGAATAAGGGAATTATTCCATGTGGTATAAATTATCAGTCATCAAATGCAGTTAGCAACGTCAGCAAAGGAGAAAATGACCTTCCAACATGCCAACGACATCACGCAATTCAAGTCACCCTTGTCTACCACCATACGAAAAATATTTTTTTTCAATGATTTCGTGGCATACACCACTACTATCTGAAAAGAGACGTGGTGAGGAAGACGATGTTTATAATCTGTAGGGTCAAAAACAATAATTCCCGAGTTATTAGTCTCTACATCTCCCAAGGCAGAAAACAATGCTTTCCTCTCTGAGGGGAAACTATAGAGAAATTCCAGAGCAGACATTGTGGAAGGAGTTTGTGTCAGATCCTCCACAACAGAGTAATTTTGAGGATCCCTTGCATTTGGTTTGTAAGAATCCTTCTTAAATGCACCCTTATGAATGTGAGTCATAGTTTCTCCCACATTCTTCTCAATGTGAAGAGGAGGCGATGGGTTGGAAGCTTCTTTTCCCTTCTTAGTATATTCTGGCATTCCATAATTGTGAGCCCTAGTCTATAGATGAGAATCTAATCTCATAATATAGATGTTTGTGGCTCTGTTATTAGCATTAGGTGCGAAGGATCCCTAATTTCCCCCAAGCACATTCGTGGATGAGGAATCTTGAGCCATATTTTTCCCTTGTGGGAAAGGGTTGTTTAACACAAAAGGTTGTTGTTGTGCCAATAGCTTTTGGGCTTCCTCAAGCCAAGGGAATTGGTGAGTCAATTGATCGTTCGTGCAAAGCTTACATGAAAAATTCACCTTCCTCTTTTCATTTTCACCCTCTCCATCATTATTCGCATCCTTCTTATCCCCTTTACCCCTCTTGTTTTTATATTTCCTCTTTACCTCGTATTTTTAGCTACTCTTGGGATTCGTCAACTCCACACTGTGTACATTCGACATTTGGGTTGCGAGGGAAGCCAAACCAGGAGTTTTTTGGCCACAGTTTGTTGAATAGATAATTGTTGCAACTGGTTAGTCAACTGATATGTGGGCTTACTTTGTGTTGATCCTACTATACCATTGACATGAGGCCTAGAGTTCTGTTTGGTCTTGCTGAAATTTGATCGTGGTGTATCCGGGATGATCTCATACAACATACCATATTGAGAGTAAATCAAATCCAGTTGTTGGGCTCTCATAATAGCCTCTTCTTCTGAAAAAAATCTATATTTCACAATATATTTGGATATACAAGGCACCAAGGACTTTAGGAACCACTCG
>JZKD02S0887080.1:0-14087 GCA_000966675.3 Picea glauca | reverse complement strand
CAGATCCAACGATCTGGAATGATCTCACTCCCTCTTAGACGGATCTTGGCTTATAACTTGTGAAACCTTTAGAGCTTCACTCCCTTTGAAGATTCCCCCGTGCTATCTCTCTTGAGCTTTGTTTCTTTCTCTAAACCCTTAACTCTTTTGAGAGTTTCTTTGACACTTATTTGAAATTTCAGATCTGTGCACTCCTTGCAACAGATCTTCAGTCAAGACTTAGCTTCTTTACAGATGAATTTGGACGCCTTGCACCAGTTCCTTACTCCTTTCTACAAATAACTCTTAAACTTATCCTCCCGAGATTTTTATTTCTTTCGACTAGGAAGAGTTTGTAAGTGTTCAAAGGCTGTGACCTTTATTCCTTCTCCTACGAGCCCGAATTCTTAGGTCTTGTCTGCGTTTATGCTAACACTATATCTTCCGATCTTTTGGGTTTACTCGGTCTCCTAAGGGTCTCGACCCTTCTACTCCCTTCAAAGGATTCTTGTGCCCTCCTGGAAACCTCTCGCTTAAAGAACACCTTGTTGAGCGTTTCCTATAGAGTTTTCAACAACTCTGTGAGTATCTTCCTCTGATACTCTTCGCTTTGAACTCGACAGAGAGTTCTCCTTGTGCACACTTGCACCTGCTCGATGCCCCCTGGCAGAGCTCTACAGAGTTCTCAGTAACTCTGTCTCTTTTTGCTTCCTCTGCACAGTTTCTCCTCTAAGGTATTCAACAACCTTGAGGTTTCCCCTGAGTTTTCATCGCTCAAGTGTGCCATCCTAGCATGTTCTTTTATGACTCCACGGAGTTCAGATGCGCACTCCATGCACTGGCTATAGAACCTCCAATGTTCAGTTGTGCACTCCTTGCACAGCCTAAAGAATCCAGAACGATATTTCAAACCCAACAAAGATAAAGTAATATATATTCCTACTGCAGATGAAACCTATCATACTTCTACAACATACATTCATGAAACACATAAACAACCATGTGTAGGAAAAACTGATGTCTTTTCATTTATATGAAAATCTGATTTCAATATGTGCAGGATGGACTACAACAGAGTCGCGGCTCTCTTAATCTCTCTCAAAGAACTATTCTACCTCCTATTCAGTAACAATATTCCTCCAGTAGTCTTATTTGGGCATACAATACCTCTACTTATACAAGAGGGTTCCTAGGGTTCCCCCCGACTATCTATATTCTCGAAGAAAAAAACTTATAGCTACTTAAGTTCTGTTACATTAAATTCTAGGAGTGAAACTCCCAGATCACTCATGATCATTCAATCCCAAGAGTTTTGATCTTCTTCAGTTTTCAATCAGTTCAAGAAAGATTTGCAGGAAACGCCAACATTTAAGATTATGAAATGATTCAATGGCACGCTAGTGCGCTGAGTTGTCTCTCCACATGTGCTTGTTGATGATGCTCCTGCATCATATATTCTACCAATCCATTACCTTGGGGATAGTACTTGGTTGAGTATTTCAAAATGATACATTTTTCTAATGCAAACTCGGAAAATTTCAAGGATGAAAAATAAGTAGCATTATCAAACACTAAACAGTTAGGAATTTTGAACCTTGTGATGATGTGTTGTTCAAGAAAATTAATTACTACCTCCTCATTTACTTTGACCAATGGTATCGCTTCAATCCACCGTGTGAAATAATCGGTAGCGGTTAGAATATACTTGTGTTTCTTGGAGGAGAGGGAATCAATCTCACCAATAACGTCTATCCCCATTATTCAAAGGGTTCTTGTATGGCCAAAGTTTGAAGAGGAATATCAGCTTTGTGTTCCCTTCATGCAACTTTCTAGCATGCTTCGCAACTTCTTGAGTATGCATGAGCATCTTTGAAGAGCATCGTCCAATAGTATATTTCTCTCAGCACTTTGTGAGCTATTGTGTTTCTTGAAAAATGACCACCAGCTGGTCCATCGTGCATATCTTTTAGAACCTTATCAACGTATTTATTTTCAAGGAATCTAAATAATACTCCATAATAATTCTTTCTAAATAGGATGTCGTGTAGCAACTAATATTATAAATATTTTAGTCGAAGTGATCTCTTCTGCTAAGCATTAAGGTGATATAGATTAGTACCATGTTGTAGGTAATATTTGAGATCATTATAATATGACCCTTCAATGGCTAGGACATATGGAACCTATTGGGTATACATTGTTGGTTCATCTTGCCAACCATCTCTTATTCTTAATCATCAGCTCCTTGTGTCACTAATTTGCATAATCCTTGATCTTTCGATATTGGCTAGTTTAAATTCAATGTCGTATTCTTGTAAGGTTGTCATCCAATTTCCTCGTCGCTCTCCCGGTTCTCTTTGAATGGATAACGATATTACTTTCGGGTGTGGAACGATAACTTTTGTATGATATTTTAGAATATAAGGTCCAAATTGTTTGATGGCTTTGTGTACAGCAAAATCTTGCTTATCCACTAGGGGATAATTCAGTTCAGCACCTTGTAATCCAGTGCTCATAAATGTGACAGGGTTCTTATCCCCTTGTTCATCCTTTTGCGTGAGCACTTCTGCTAAAGAATGATCAGACACAAATGTGTATAGAAAAAAATATTTGGAAAAATCTAGAATCTGTAGAGATAGTGCATTGGCTATAGTAACTTTAATATTTTCAAATGCTTCCTTCTCTATCGGTGTCCACTTAAACTGAACATATTTTTTAATCATTCTTTGAAGTGGTTTCATAATTTCAACAAAATCCAGGACAAATCTTCTTTCAAAATTGATTCTGCCACAGAATGATTGCATATGTTTCTTGCTTTGTGGTGGAGGAATCTATAGAATAGCCTTGGTTCTTTCTGATTCCACTGAAATTCCATCTTTAGAGATGACATGTCCTAGTAGAATGCCTTCCGAAACAACAAAAACAGTTTTCTTTGGATTTAAGGAAATCCCATGTTTTTTGCATCATTCGAAGATATGTTTCAGGTGCTTTGGGTTCTCTTCTCTTTTCTTTGAATAGACAGTAACATCATCAAGGTAGACCACCACACTTTGACCAATTAATCCTTTAAAATCTATATCCATCACCCTTTGAAATGTAGCTCATTTGTTCATCAAACAAAAGGGCATTCTCCTATAACAATATGTCCCCCACTTGGTCTGAAACATGGTTTTTAATCAGTCAGGTTCTGCTACAAGAACCTGATTATATCCTGAAAACCCCATCTAATAGAGAAAACAACTCAAATCCTTAAACGAGTTGAAGGATTTGTTCCATCAATTGGATGGGGTAGTTTTCCTTGTCGGAAGCACGATTTAGATTCTGGAAATATATGCAAATCTTGATTTCTCCCAATTTTTTTCTTATGGGCACCATATTAGAAACCCAGGTTGAATGTCAAACTTTAAAGATGATTCGAGCGTTCAATAGCTTCTTTAATTCTTTCTGTATAAGAGGCTCGAGAGTCGGATGTATCTTTCTAAGCTTCTGCTGAAATGGTTTGATACCCTCTTTAATAGGAATCACATGTTGTATTATTCAAGTATCATATGTTTTCAAATCATCATAAGTCTAAGAAAAAACATCTCGATACTTCTTAAACAATTCTGTGAATGTATGTTTTTCTACATCTGAACAACAGGTGCCCAGGTTGACATATTTGGGTTGTTCAGATGTTCGCAGATTGACCAAGAAATGCATCATAGTAGAACTATTTTTCTTTGGATTGGTTGGCCTCTTGATCTTGGATTGAATATCAAATAGTTTCTCAAGAGTCAAAAAGTTCTTTGGAACATAATTTGTTTTATCTTGTTGGTCTCTTCCCGATAGGTTTGTAACTCTTGTTGATATACTTCATCATCGATCATTGAATCTTGGAAAGTGTCCAAACTAGTAAGAAAATTGATAATATGTGTGTCGTTATTGAATACTCTCCAATTTGTGATGTTTTCCGGTATGGAGGGCTTGAACACCATTTCAACCGAAAAACCGTCGTCAAGGGGCATGAATCTAGATGTTTCATTGGCCAATATATCTGCATCTATGTTTTGATCATGAGGTATAGAATAAATATTAAATGCATCAAACAAATAAATTAGACTCCATATCTCTTGTTGATAAGCCCTTAGATGCAGAAACAAGAAATGAATAGTATTTCTTACCTATCAAACAATGATTTCAGAATCACCAAACACCTTAAGATATTTCACCTTGAGATCAATGGATTTTTTAATGCCCTAAACCAATGCTTTGTATTTCATAGTGTTGTTGGTGCATTCAAACTCTAAGCGGCATGATATAAGTGTTTTTCCTTGCCCGGGATCAACTAGGACACATCCTACCCCCGCTCCATCTTGTGTCTTGGAGCCATCAAAGAACATTGTCAACATATCATGAACTTTGGTTTTTTTAGTTGAACTAAATCCTAGGTTAGTTAATATTGTACAAGCGCTATTATGGATTCATGGGCGGAGTCCAGATTGTAATTTTGGCAGTATCTCATATGGTTGTGTTTCATAACAACCGTAGTGAGTTTAAAAAAATTAATTACCCAAGATTTAATGAAAAACTCATGGGCTCATTTTTACCTTCTAGTTCTATCATTGTGTGCTTCATGTGTGCTTCACTGTTTACACAGATTTGATTTACTTTACCTTTGTAAGGAAGGTGGAAAAGTAACCTTGAAGTTTTGTCGACCAATCTTTTCTTAACAACAACCCATAACTCTCTGGTATATCATCAAAGATGATATCTATCATTTGGTGCACCCTAGGATCAGATGATAGTCTGATTAAGACATCCTTGAGTTCACATTTTACCTTGATGTCTATCTAATCTAGTTGTATGATTATGGTTCTTGTTATTTGCGGAACGATGTTTTTTTTTGGCATACAGAAAAGGGCATTATGCTAGACGACACACCTAAATATGCTAGAAAATTATGCACATTGGAATTAAATATTTTGTAAGTGAGTAGAAAAGGTGGTACTTGAGATTTTGAGAAAGAACCTATACTAGCTGCATTTAAGGTCATTGTTACTTCTACCTTCTGTATTTCTTGTGCATCATTTTCTAAAAGTATATTTTCAGTAACAACAATCGTCCTTTTCTAAGCATCATCTGGACTAAAAGCATTGTGTAAGAGCTCGCGTTGTTGTGGTAAAGAATAGATATCGAACATGGAAATATTTTCTTTCATTTCCTTCATGTCTTCTATCACAATGTAGTCAAAGGCATTGGAGTCGTTCATTGTTTGTTTAAATTTTGGGTCACAGGTTTTGTTGTTGTTTGGTACCACGTTAATCTTGGCATTATTCCTAGTCAAGGCAGATGTATTAGGTTTATCTATGTTGGTAGGGGAAGCTTTTCTTGTTTTTTTATTTTTATTTTCCCTTGAGTTGTGTGATTTGGTTTTGGAGGAGCAGGGGGAGGGGTGATTTTCCTAAGAGGGATGCTATCTTATTTAAAGGAGGAAGGGGTGTTAGGTATTGGACCTTTGTTGTGTAAGTTATAAATTCTTGGAGCAACATCCTTGACAACTGGTGTATCCTTGATAAAGACTTATTCAATCTTTTCAGCATATGATTCTAGACACTAGTCCCAAAAAGGCATGGCAGATTCTAGGGGAATCCCATTAGTAGTATCAGTGGGAGCTTATGCGGGGATATCATCGCTTAAGCTCTGTTGGTCTAATAATTGATTTATCACAAGGGTCGTAGAGTTGACCCATTGGGGGAAAGTTCGTTATGGGTGGTTCTTTTGGCGATTAAAGAAAAAATGATCATTGTTGAAGCTATCTAAGTTAAAGGCCATGTGGGGTGATTCGGTTGGTTTTGGTGAACTATCTTGTCTCTTAAAGAATGGTCAGAATGTTCAAGGTTTTGATGATCCTTCATCGAAATTCCTTTTAAGATATACCACTTTGTTAGACAATTTCTTTATTAATTTAACCACATTATTGATATCCTTTCGTTCCTTTTTGGGTGTTTTAGTTAATAGCAAGGGTCTCTTCCCAATTGTTTTGGTTTCCTCGGTATACGGTTGATGTTCGTAGGAAGAGGGTTATTTTTCTATTGCTTCATCTTCATCAAAGTTAAATGCCAAAGTGTTTTTGTTAGCCCTTTTGACAAAGACCCCTATGGAAGGTGTTAATGTTGACGTATACTATTCAATTGCCAAGGATTGTGTCGGAGCTACGTCATGGGGAAATTTGATTAACACATTGAGAAACCTTTGGTTAAAATATTTAACCTTATGTTTCTTATCCATCTTGATGGCTCCTAACTCTTTGTGCAGAGATGCAGTCGTTTCCCTTTCCCTGAATTTCCTAATAAACATCCTTTCAAAATCATCCCACTCAGTTATAGAACCGGGTGGTAGGCTGAAATACCAAGTAGATTCTTTTCCTGAAAAGGTATAAGGAAAAATCCTACAAACCATGTCTTCATGTTGGACATTTATTAAGTGAGTGTCTAGGAAGAAAATTTTTAAATGGTCCTCTAGGACCCAGATTTATCTAGTTCGAATTTTGGAAGGACTTTATCAAATTCTCTTGGCATTTCATGTAGTTGTCCAGCCAAATTCAAAGAACCTTGGGCACTCCAGTGAGGTATAAATTCCCTATGGTTTATGTTTTCCCCCATTAGTTGTTCTAAAGTAATTTCTAGTTGTTCGCCTTCAAATTCCTCTTCGAGTTCAACAAGGAAATGTGCAGCTTGACTTAAGGGTCCAGGAACTTCTTGGAGAGTGTCATCTATGGAGTCTATGTAAAAATCATGATTTTTCTTAGGCCTTTCTACACAAGTTTCTTTTCTCCTAGGAAGCTCAAAGGTTTTTGGTAACTTTCCAAGTAGTTTTTCTTAAGCACGTGTAATCCTACAAGTTTCAGAAAGCTTTTATTGCGGTATACGAAACCAAGTCTTAGAGCGAGTTTTTTGGCTACCAATGGAATTTCTAAAATTAGGTCTTGAGTCTTCATAGGTAACTTCTTATTCAGATTCAACTTAAGGAAACCGAGAAGGAATGTGATTATTTCCTGAAGATTGATTTCACTTGTGTAAATCATTTATACAAGCCATAAAAGATGGCCCTCCTTCTAGTGCCAATTATATTAACGGGTCTAAATTCTCTCGACAACAACAAGGGGTACTCCCTGGTATGCAATCCCAACTAGACTGTGCATCATTTGGGTTAGGAGTCCCATCCGAAATTTGGCTCGGCTTCCATTGTTATTGTTTTTAGGGTTTTGGCTGGTTGCGGACCGGTTTGTTGATGAGGGTGGATGATGAGTGGATGTGCAATGCAAAGATGCAGATAAAGACTATGTGTGAAATGAAAACTAATCTATTACTAATCTACTTTAACCTATATTATCTAGGAGAAAAATAATATAACCAGTGAGTTGAAAATGGAACTGAATCCTACATAAAATCCTACACAGATAGTTGTAATAGAAGAGAAGAACCAGGAACAAGTATGTATACATACATATAACTAGATTATTCCAAATTACAACAATTCACACATTAACAACTCGGCAAGCTCAAGGCATAAAAATTATTTGAATAAATACTTTAAAATGTAGAATATCATAGATTGCATAAGAATTAATCCATAAACAAACTAGAATTCTTACAGTCCATATGAACAACATTCATCCTTGCTTAAAATAATCCATCGCTTAGATTTGCTTCACAGACAAAAGAATTCCTTATTCAAAAGTTGGCCCGGAGGGATTCTCCTTATTAGTAGTTTCAACAATAATACATGAAAACTCCAAAACAACTCTTCAATTTTAGTTGACACTATATTCCCAAAATAATTCAAAGATAGACAATGTTTGAAGAGTCAAAAGCCCCTCTCAAATGGGATTATATTCCTCTTTATACAAATTTTAGTAACTCCTATATGACTCTTCGTCTTCTTCTTGAAGAAGCGGTTACAAAAATGGTTCAGCTTCGTATTCCTAGTGACAAGTGTACTAATAAGAAGAAATTGAGGTTTGTTAAGAAAAAGACAAAACAAAAGGTAGGTATTGTACCTTTCTTCAAGGATTTGTGTTCCTGAGATATTTTGTCCAAACTTCCAGCTGGTCATATAGAGATTCAATCTTTTTGTAAGTCAGCTGCTCCAACGTTGCATTATTTAGAGAAAAATTATCTTCTAGAGTACTCATGTCTTTAGCCAGTGTTGTCATTAAGGCTTGTATCATGGTATGCAACTTAACTGGTTGTAATAGGTGTTGATCTATGAGGTATGTAGAGACTGTGGTGGTGACTTTAACTACTACCATTATTTGATTTGTGTTGTTGTGTACTTTGTCTTCCAGTTCTTCTAACACCAAGTTCTTTCCGAGTTCATCTAGCTTTGGCAATTGACTGCTTTTGATCAATTCTTTTGTTGCTTTATGGATCCTTAAGCATACCGCCATATATCTGGCGACTTCCTTATCATATTTATGTCCTAGCTACTAGAAATGATCCAATGCATACAAATCCATCTTTCTTTATGTCTTTAACGGTGGGTATAACTCAAGTGGTGCATATGGATTTTCCTCTATCCATCTGTCTATGTTGGTTATGCCTTCGCGAATGATGCTATACTTTGTCATATTTTCTTGTATCTGGTTGTTTTGATCAATGATTATTGCAGCTACATTTTGGAAGAGGTGCGGGTGAGCGTACATGTCAATGATTTCTCCTTCCAATTCGTTCCTGACTTTCTGAGAACCAATTTTGAAGCTTTGAAGGCTTCTTTCATCAATCTTGAGCTGTTGAAGTTTTAGCTCTTTGATCCTTACCTCTTTCTCTTTATTTTGATGGCACAATCTATGTATGTTGTCTACATTAGTGTTCATAAATGTGGAGTTGGTCATAGTTGTTACTATAGGATCTTCTCTGACATGTCACGTTATGGGAACATGGGTGAAAACCAAGATTGTTGCTCCTTCTGTTATCGACACTTTCTTCACCTTCCCCTGCACAATCCTACCTATATTATTTTCATAGGTGAAGCTCCTTAGGTTCAATACTTCGCTCGATTGAAATGGTTCCCAGAGCCCAAGTCCTAAGTCATGGCTTGATAGATTTGTTTCTACACCAGCGGTAGATGTTTCTGGAATGTCTGTTACCATGGGATGTGTGCCCCCTTCTCTATCTTCCATGTCTTTAAATTTCCTTTCTCCTTCAACAACTTTTTCGGCTGCCTCTTTAGATTCCTTTTCCACTTTTTTCATTGTTTCTATTTCCTTTTCTTCTTGTTCCTTTCATTTGGCCTCTCACTCTTCTATGGATTTTTCCTCTACTTCAACTTTAGCTTTGGCCTTGTTGGCCTCAATATTTTGTGTCTTCTTTGTCGCATCATTTTTATTTTTTTAAACCTTCTCTTTGTCTCTCCTCTTTTTATCAACCGATACTTCTTCTTCTTCCTCTACAAATCCTTAGTGCGTTGAGATGGAAATGGGGGAAGATCGCTCAACTTTTTCTTGCTCTTCCTTCTTCTTGGCTTATTCTCTCCATTTTTCTTCATTTGTGATCCTTCCTCTCGGTTGGCCACACATTTTGAATATGACATCATCATATGTCTGGGCATTCTAGTGTAATTCTTCCTCCTCCCAAAGATCTTTGGTATACTCCCAAGTTAGACCAATCTTGTTGAAATGCTCTCTAACAGTATTTTTGGGATCATGTCTCCTATATCTTTCTTCCTTGAAGTGATAGAACAAGAGGGTGTTTACTTTTTCTTGGTCCTTCTTAGTGTTTTCGAAGAAATAATTTCCCACATACAATGGAAGTGGAGGCCAAATTGTTTTCTTTAGTCAGTATAACATTCCCCCAACTCCATGTATGATGGTCTGATACGCCACTTATTGGAGCACAAGTTTTTTGGGTACGAACCAGGGAAGAAAATGGGGTGGTTTCATTGCGCCATATATTATTATATAAGTATCATGCTCCATGAGGTACCGATCCCCAATTCTCCTTATAAATTCCATGGCTTTGTCAGTTATTCATGGAGGAGGGGTGTAGAAGATGAACTCATATAATGGATCCAAAAAGTGCTCACATATCCTTTGATACTCCATACAATATTTGTGTTTCTAGAGCATTTTACAGTATATGTGGGTTGCAGGTTCAGATGGTAGCCAAAGACACCCCATATCAAGGTACTTGCGAGTTGTGCACATAATGTATGGGAGGTACGAGGACATATGGAAGCTCATGAACGTTCTTGTTTGGGCTTGCTTCACCACGGAGATAGTTGCAGTGAGGTTCTCAGATAGGATCTCATCCAAATTGAATAATGTCCCTGCATATGCACAGTATTATATTAGAGGCATATAGGATAGGGAGAATTGTGTCGCGTCAGATTCCCCACATAATCTGCACAACATGGCTACCAAGTACTGGTAGGTTCTTCTCAAGGCACTCGTGGGGTATCCACTTTTAAGTATGTACTTAAATTGCTTATCTTCCCTATACCACTTAGGGAGCAAGTCCTTAAGTGTGTACTCAAATTCCCTGAGGAGTTTTCTATCCAAACTTTTGATCCCCTCTTCAATATGATATCACTTGTCCAAATTCTCAAGTCTAAAAGAAGCCATGGGTTCTTTCCTTGCATTACCGACGTATATTCTGCTTACGCCAGTGTTCTTCAAAATCCATGAGATGGAAAGGGTGAAAACTAAGCATTGAAAGGAAAAATCGATGGTCCAGAGATTAACTCCTCCGATGCAAATCATAGGAGTTTGTATTAAGTGCTCTGAGGCATACAAGGAGTTGCTTGAAAAGGCGTTGACCACCACATTAAGAAAAACTCCTCTTATGTGCATCGGAGGATTTAATTCTAATTTTTACGATAATACATCAAAAGATTTGTTATTAAGTGTTCCCGAAGTCTTACAAAAGTTAGCGAAGTTAATTGAAACTCCTTCGATCATATCGAAGGAGTTACATTTAAGTGGTCCAAGTGATGGTCGTAAGGTTGGAGGAGTTGATTGGAAATCTTTCAATCGCATCAAAGAAGTTACCAATACCTCTCCTAATGGAAAACCTACAGGGATGAAAAGGTTATTTTTGGACTTAGGGACTTGAATACGATCCTCGCGCTAAGGTGGGGAACTCGTTTGTTTCCTTTTTTTATCAAAGCTGGCTAGAAAAGTGTTTCAAAGTTTGTGTGGGCCACGAAGGAACTTGTTATGGTGACAACATGAGGGCGAATAGTGTATTGGTATACACTACTGGAAGAGCCAACTAAGGATATGGAAGTGGGGAAAACAAGCTGGTAGCTGCAAGAAGGAGAGAAAAACGAAGTATGGAAGGAAAATATTCAAAAGAAAACCCTAACCCTAGAAAGACTAAAAAAATGTATGTACTTGTAGACCTAACGCCATGTGGAAGGCAATGATAAGTCGTGATCTTGGAAACAATGATTTTTCGTGCTCTTGGTTTAAATAACTCTCCTCTCCTTCACTTCTTTAGTAAAACAATGAAAAGTGTGAGTTGCACACAGTATAAATAAATCAGAGGAATTTGCAATAAATGCGGGGTTGGTGAGATAATTAAGGTCAGAGAACTTGATAGCAAGTTCCCTAATGAACATCAGAGAACTTAGTGGAAAGTCCTCTAATGTTCATCGGAGGACTTGCATCAAAGTCTTCCGATGACATCAAAGACCTTGGGGGAAACTCCTCCAATATGAATCGAGGGAGTTAGAACTAACTCCTCATATTCACAACAGAGGAGTTAATATTGACTTTTGCGATGGGTAAGGGCATCGACGAGGAATGCGGAAACTCCTTCGATGTGAATCGGGGGAGTTAGAAGTAACTCCTTCGATTCACATCGAAGGAGTTAATATTAACTTGGACGATTTCTTCTAACTTGCTTAAGAATCAAAATTCTCAAGTACTTATTTTTTCACATGATTCCTTATGGTGACCAAGAAATTTCAAAGAAACTTGATGTAAGGGTGGCAAAAGAGAAGTTCCTTCAATTATAAAAATGAGGGGCTCCATTTTCTAAGGGATATGCAAATGTGAATAAAGGAAAATGGAGGATTGTAGTTCTTGTCACAACACACACATGCCAAAAAAATTCAACCACAAATGTTTCCATTTAATCCTAAAAAATATGAAATGGTTGTATATGTATTTTGGCAACTAGAAGTTGATAACCATCTCCATGTGCCCTCCAAATTTTAGCATTAGAATCATCCATTTCATCCTCCAAAAGATGAAAACATAGTGGAGCATGTTGGTTGGAAAATGAAGCGAACCTCTTGGAATTTTTGAAAGTAAATGTGTTTTGCATCTCTCCGAAGATAGAAGAAATGAATTAGGGAGGAAAGTGAAAGAGAATTGGAGCTAAGAAAAGGAAGTGGTCCCTTGCAATAAACAAAAGTTCAATTATTGAGGAATATATAACATAAGAAGGACAAATAAGTAAAATCCATATAGTACAAACAATACATATAATTGAATAAGATATGGTAGATTGATTAATCGATACAATGTCATGTGATGGTGTACTTATACACATTGACTATTCACGGTGGTTGATGGTTCATGTACCTTGGTTAGGTCATGCCCTTTAGTTATGATATGTCACTTTGTTTTCTATTATTATTATTATTATTTATTTAATTTTTATTTATATATTTGTGTTCATTATATCATACCCCTCGACTCCCCATAACCATGTTGGACCATTATATATTATATTCTAGCATTGTTGTTTATATGACATATAGTGATAACTCTACCACATTATTTGATTAAAAGCATATTTACAACCTATATATGCCTACTCATTCTCTAATCGGATCTTGGACTTGAGCTTTTCATTACAAATCCATATAATACATACTTACAACATTACATTATGGGGTCATTTATTTAAGCTCACATGGCTCGACATTTGTCATTATAACCACACAAATTTACAATTTATACATAATTTGACGTAGTCACCCTCCAAGAGTAAAAAATGGGGCATTACAAAGTTCTTGTATGATGACACAAATGCTTTAGTTTTGAATTCACATGCCAACTCCCAAACATGGAGATTGTGAATTGAGATGTACATTTGGTAATTTTCATTGCATTAGCGTTGGTTCCCAACTCTCTTCACATCAAATCCATTAGATGTAGATAGCAGTTTTAAGATGTTTGTTAATCGGTACGCAACTACCATATCATCGAACCGGTCTCTTTAGATATGCAATTGCACTTTGCAATATATTTCAATGGGTGTACAATTTATAGCTCCTCGTGCCAATTTCTTTAATCTACTTTTTAGCACTCAACTTATAACATTAGCCTTACAACACCTTAATTTGGTGCTTCATCTCTTCAATGTTCCATACATTAGAGCCAAATAATGTTGAGTTGTATATGCTTCAAGATGAAACATTTTTTCCAAGGTTGGATATGTTTAAGTTAGGATAAGTTCCCAAGTTAAAATTCCTTCCTACCCTTGATTTATGTATGAAACTATGCAACTAATGTATTTGTGTGCATTCTATGCGCCCTTGTAACATAATTTATGTGATCGTATGTAAATGGATGTTAATTTATGAAACAAATAGTGTGGCTTTGAAGTCTAGTTGAGATTGTATTTATATACATGATTTCTAAGCTAAATGCAATAGGATGAGAACCTTGTATTTTATTGTACTATACTTGCATCGTAATAAGATATTTTCCAAATTTTCTTACCATTAGACTAATATCTATGTATCTTTAATTTGATTTTTACGTATCTAGATTATCACATGTTTTAATTCAACACCAATATCTAAATATTAATTTATAATTATGTTCTACATTTTAATTTAATTTACTTAACTAAATATATTAATAATACATATTTTCCATTATACCAACCCATAATATTCAATCTTCCATCCTTAACCCTTTGGTTTGAATATGCTATAAATTTTACTTTATTGTTATATAACTATGTTATATAAGAAAAATAAAAATAAAAAACATAACTTTTATTTTTTCACGTGTATACATCTAAATGTACATGTTTATTTCACATGGTAATTACAATATACTAGTTCTTACATATGAATATTGATATGTAGTATGTTATCAATTTTACTTA
>JZKD02S0887058.1:0-14088 GCA_000966675.3 Picea glauca | reverse complement strand
TATATATATATATATATATATATATATGGCTATGTAAAGGAAAGACATAGGCTATTTTGATATCTAATAAAATGCATCGATGGTTGTCCCACCTATTGTGTATTCTTTCATGTGTCTCTATGTGTGTACATGTATATGATATATGATGCTTTGTGTAAGGATCTACTTGTATCATCTCGTACTTTATCTCAGACTACAACATTGGTTTCATTGTCAGTAGTTATGAATTAGGGCATGCATAAATATAAATACACATATATTTTAACCTAAGAAGACATATGTGAATTGTGGGAGAAAAAAAATACCAATTATATTAGAAAATACGCAAGAAGAAAATGACTAACGCTAGTCGAAGTACGTACCCATTTCTTTTCAGAGACACAAAAATGATTCCTAGAATCCATTCCAGAAGAACTGTACGAATATCTCAATCAATCTAATGCACAAAATCACTCGTGATGAAAAATTGATGCAAAAAATCATAAATGGAGGAAGAACAAAACTAAACGAGTGGTTTGAAAATATCATGCATGATAACACTGAAGAATAAGAGATTGAGGACAGAGAGTCAGTCAAAACCATCAAAAACAAATTCTACACAAAATTACACAATGAGTTCCTTTGCACCATCCCATCCTTCATAAGTTCATTTTAGACAAGGGAGTTGGGGACATTGTCAAATATTGACCCCTTCTAAAAATACCTCCTCCAAATTCTAATTGGCAAGAAAAACAAGAAGAGTGGGAAGAATTTTTGGAATCCAAATACAAAGATATGAGAGAAGCTTGGGATTATTTCTTGAAGAAATGAAATCAAACATAATGAGTAACATTGGTGACCATGAGTAAGTTGGGCCAATGATGGGGGGTTGGAAAACCCGTGAGATTATATAAGTCAAGTCGAGCACACTGAAGTAGAAAATGTTTGAAGTTAGGATGAAGATAACTAAATCAAGTGATAATTTTTCATGTTAAACACAGACCCATAAACCTTCAATAGATATTCAATAATTGGAGCAGGACAAGAGGTAGAAGAGGCGAGAAGAATCACAAAATGAAAGGGATCCCATAAATTCTCATAGGAAACCTACCTAGGCGTGGAAGATCACTGGAGAGTCCATTTAGCGTGCTTTGATGGCTCATGGGGGGAGGAAAATATTTCAAGTCAGTATTGTAGTCGGTGGCACCCAACAAATAATTGACCAAGTCGATAGTATGGAGATCAATGATTTAGGACATGTGGTTTGAATTTCCCTTGTCAGAATCCCTATCCCATGCATTTCATACTTCCTCCTCCAAATAATTCATGTGGACACACAATCCCCAAAGGTGTGGTTACAAAATAATAATGATGGTAAAATAAGAGACATGTTGTTAATCGAAGTGCAAGAAATCGTCCAAAATCAACCAGAGGACATAATCCTCCATATAAGAGATCTCAAAGACTCCACCCCCTTGCCGAATATACTACTTGAATATTTCAAATCAACATATAAATTAAAATTAATCGACACAATCCTAGAGAGGATGATTCATGGAATGTATAGACAAAGGTTGTCAGATAGATGATCTAATCCCAAGCAAAGAACAAGCACATTTAGCACTTGAATGCATTCTAACTGTAGAACAACAACAAATTGTATTAGTCGAGTTAAATATCCATACTTTAAATCTATAATGCAAGACCACATTGACTTCCCAGTCGAATTCGAACAAAACTCTTGCAATAGTTCCAGCCTTGAAAACCCCCAAGAATAAAACAATGGGCTTCAATCATATCCCCATTTATGAAGGTGACGAAGATCCCAAATGACGTTGGTTCATTTGTGAGAAATTATAGGATGAAGATTATATAACTGACGAGGATAAACAAATGACACAATTTGGCTTTCCACTTCGATTAAGCGCCCTTACCTTGTTCATGAATTTCACAGATAGTCAGTCTCGCTCGAAGGAAGAAATAAAGAAGAACTTCCTCAAATTTTTAAAAACACAATATATAAGCCACTTGGCCACGTAGAAACTAAAAGAAATCAAATAGAGCCCAAGTGAAACCATCCGATAATATGATAAAATATTCAAACATCTTCTAATTCAAATTCCTTACGTAATTGAAGAAAAATTGCTTGTACAATGGTATGAGGTAGGACTGTTAAAAAAATCAGAGTACCATTATGTATGTATGGCATTGAGTCATGTGAAGACACTAAAAAACTCCCATCAAATAGAAATGGATGATGAAGGAACATCGATATCATTAATAATTGAGAAAATATTAGAAGAAAAACTCACATAACTGCAACAATCAATTAAAAATATGTCAGTTTCACAAAATGAACTTTGGTGGACAATCTATTCTAGTGAAGGACACACAAAAGACTACTATAAATTCAGTGATGCACTAGATCCAGTGGTTTGATGAATTCAAATTGAAATGTTATAGGAAATTTGTGAAGGTGTAGAAAATCATGCGATAAGACATTTCCCACATAATCCAATGAATGCTCGACCAAAATGGTGCCACATATGTGAGGAAAAAATCATTCAATGAAATAATATCTGTTGAACAGGAAAAATAGAACAAACATCCATTAAATATATCATACATAGAAGGTTGACCAGATGGTCGATTGAGGTAATGGAAATTACTATAGAGGTTGAGGCTATGGAGTTTATCAAGGCTAAGGAAGAGGAGATTTTAGTAGAGGATGTAGACAAGGCCACTAATACCGCTTCAACTGTAAGAAGGATGATCAAATAAGTCTTGATTGTCCAATAAAGGAAAAAACTAATCTAAATTTTGATAACATATGTGGAATGGGGGAACACTACCTTGAAGACTGCCCAATTGTATTAGATAAAGTAATGAATAAAAAAAAATGTAAACCTCTTGCATACAGTGCCAAATCAAGACATCCTAAATTAAAAAAATCTCCATGTAGTAACAATATTGAGAGTTGGTAAATAAATTTAGCTAGACCCACCAAGTCAACAGAGGGGAGGTCGAAATGCATATCCCGACCTAAAGAACAAAGAAATAATAATGTAGAAAGTAATGAAATTCTTCAAAAATATCGACCAAGACAAAGTAAATGGGAACAAGGGAGAACATGAAAATATTCCAGACACTTTGCTATATGAATTTATCCAATTACTGAAAGAAAAATAGTCAATTAGTCGCTTGATCGACTTGCTGGGAATTTTAAGATAATACAAATAATATCAAAGACCAGTCAAAATTATTTAACAATTGTCTTAAAAAATAAATACAAATGAATTTGACCCACAAGTCGACCTGGAAATTGACATAAATATGATCAAACAAATCATAGTCGACTTTGGGTCTGAATTAAATATCCTCCCCAGAGAAACATGGGTTTGACTTAGAAAATCATTGCTTCAACCAAAAATGATTTTTCTAAAACTAGCAGATCAAAGGTTCATTGAACCAATTGACACACTTAAATGTATCATAACATCCATAATGGGAATCCCAAAAAGATTCTACTTTGAAGTGATTGATTTGGTTAAAGGCATCCCTGCTTACCCTGAATTAGTTAGAATACCATGGGGTTGAAACATGAAGGCCACAATCTCCCTCAAGAGGGACATAATTAAATTGAAAGGTATTGGCAGGAAAATCGCAACACCATTAGACCCAAAATAAGGCAAACCTTGGGTCGAGACATGGGATGAATCCCATGAATCCTGATGATTGTATCAAGTAATGAATGAACAAAAGGACAATGTCGATCCAAATAGTGAAGGAGAAATTTTAGTTGGATCACCATTGTCAATAGGACAAAACTCAAATATAGAACTATACAAATGGAAAATGGAGAATTACAAAGCTCAATCTAAAGAGTTTTTTTCTATAGAGGAAATACCAATAAAGTGATCGAAATAATGGTTTTTAGTACAAACAGTCCCTATCATGCTTGAGAAGAAGTTAAAACAAACACCAACACTAATCCCAACTAATACACATATGAGACCCCCCCTATGGTTAAGTGAAAGGAACTCTTCATCGATGCATGTCGAGGAGGTTTCTAAATCAGTTGGAGAACATGGGAGAGTACAGATATTAGTTGAATCCTTCATAGGCCACATATATCGATGGTGGGAAACACATGCACCATGATTGAAAACATGGAATATTGCTACCTTATGTTTTGTGGAAACATTTGGTGTAAAAACTTTATCAGCAAACCTCGACATCCCAAATTTTAAACCTGCGTTCGATCCAGTCACTCACATTCATCAATGTGATAAATAATGGATAACAGTAGGCTACCAAAATGAAAGGGTGTGGCCACATATGTTAATGAATACATTGGATGATATACCACATAAGTGGTATAAAATTAAAGAAGCATGTGGACACACATTTTACTGGAATGAAATCAAAGGAAATTTCATCAAATACTTTGAATTCAGACTCAAAGAAGCACATTTGCAAGAGGCAACAAGAGAAATTATTTTTTTTTTTTAAATCCAAGTCCCGATGAAATTCAGAAGAAAGAAAAATATTGTTGGTTGTGGAGCCTGATTATCTTCATGTTTCATACGTCTTTGTTTTTAGTCATGTTTATACCCCATGAATATTTTACACCCCTCCACGCGGGGGGGGGTTGCAGGGGGGTCTTGCCCCCCTGTGGCGTCCGAGGGAAAGAGGTCCCTCAATGGGGGTTCGAGGGAAAATTTCCCAAAGGAAAATTTTTCTTGTAAATGTATATTGTAATTTCATAGTAAATTTGGACCATTCATTATAAGGTCGCAAATATGACGATAGAAGTTATGTTAGGGTTTTTTTTCCCTATAAGGAAAACATCTTTTATGAGGGAAATGTATTGCGGCTATGCATCATTGTGAATATTGTATTCTAAGAGAGGATACTATGAGACAAATAAGAGGAAGTTACAATGAGTGTGTTGTAGGTTATATCCCTTCATTTGCTGGATAATAAAAAGGAAGGGCATGGAAATTTATCTGGTGGAAATATCCCGCACTAGGTGAACCACGTATATCCATGTCTCTATTGTATTATGTATATTCTATGTTTTAATTCCTCATTTGTTTTTTATTTTATTTCTCTGCGATCTTGTTTTTCTAACAATTGGTATCCAAGAGAAAGGTAACTCGCAATAAAAGAGGGTTCTTAGTTCAAGTGGTAGCAATGGTGGAAGATGGAAATTTTAGGGTCGAGAAATTTAACGACAAAACTACAAGTTATGGAAGATGTAAATGGAAGATTATTTATATCAGAAGGATCTATTCCTACCATTGGGTGGAATAGCAAAGAAACCGATGGCCATGAAGGATGAAGAATGGGAGGTTCTTGACAGAAAGGCACTAGGAACGATATAGTTGATCATGGCAATGTCGATGTCTATCAATATTTCAAAAGAAAAGAAAACAAAGGAGTTTATGGATGCATTGGTTAAACTGTATGAAAAACCCTCGATGTCCAATAAGGTATTTCTAATGAAGAGATTATTTAATATGAAGATGTCATAAGGTGGGTTTGTTGCAGATCATTTAAATGAATTTAATACGGTTACTAATCAGCTAAGTTCTGTAAAAGTGGACTTTGATGATGAGATTGGGGATCTTCTAATATTGTGCTCATTGCTAGAAAGTTGGAACAACTTGTTCATGGTTGTAAGTAACTTTATATCTGGTTCAAACACTTTAAAATTTGATGATGATGTTGTTGTTATCCTTAGCGAGAAAATGCGACGGAAAAGAAAAGGTAAGACATCAGGTAATGAGTTAAACATGGAGAACATGGGAATACAAAAGGATAGAGGAAAGGGATCAAGGAACCGTGGGAATTCTAGGAAGGGTAGATCCAAAACCAGACTGGGAAAGATAGAGTGTTGGAATTGTGGGAATAAAGGACATCTGAATAAATACTGGAGAGATCCAAAGAAACATAGATATGGACAACATGAGGGAAATTAGGAAGCAAATGTAACAAGTGATGTGTTACAAGATGCTTTGATTCTTTCTGTAGATAATATTTCTAAGTCTTGGGTAGTAGATTCAAGGCTTCATTTCATGCCACACCCCATAGGAAACATTTTATATATTATGTTCAAGGTGATTTTGGATAGGTTCATTTGGGCGATTATTCACCATGAAAATTTGTTAGAATGGGAAAGGTAAAAATAAAACAAAAGAATGGAAACTAGTGGTTTTTGAAAGAGGTAAGACATGTTCCAGATCTAAGGAAAAATATAATTTCAACAGGGCAGTTGGAAAGTGAATGTTTTATATTCATATTTACAGATAAGGTGTGGAAGGTCACCAAAGGATCATTAGTGATAGCAAAAGGAGAGAAGGTAGGTACATTGTATTTATGTACTAGTAATATTGAATCTTCTATCTCTTTAGATTCTACAGGAGTTGATACAACATTGTGGCATCATAGGCTTGGACACATGAGTGAGAATGGGATGCAAATACTTCACACAATAAATTTGTTTCCAGATCTTAAACAAACTGATTTGGATTTTTGTCAGCATTGTGTTTATGGAAAACAGAAGAGAGTCAGATTTCTCAGAGTCACAAAATAAAATAAGAGTAAAAGGTTAGAGCTTGTGGATATAGATGTATGGGGACTATCTTAGGTATCATCCCTTGGTGGCTCTCATTATTATGTTACTTTTATTGATGATGCAACTAGGAAAACTTGGGTTTATTGCATTCGAAAAAAATCTGATGTTTTTGATACTTTTAAGAAATGGAAAGCTTTGGTTGAGAATGAGACAGGAAAAAGGTTGAAGTGTCTCAGGTCAGACAATGGAGGTGAATATTGCAGTAAGGATTTTGATGATTACTATTCATACCATGGGATTCGTAGAGAGAAGATAGTTCTAGGAACACCAGAAGAAAATGGTGTGTCAGAAAGGATGAACAGGACAATCATGGAGTGCGCAAGGAGTATGAGATTGCATGTTGGTGTTCCCTTACATTTATGGGAAGATGTTGTAGATACTATTGTTTAGTTAGTAAACATAGGACCTTCAAGCTCTTTGGATGGTGGAATTCTAGAGGAGGCATGGACAAGTAAAATGGTAAACTATTTTTTTTAAGACTTTCGGTTGTGAAACATTTGTCCATATTGATAAAGAAAATAGAACAAAACTTGAGGAAAAATCCAAGAAATATACCTTTATTGGATACAATGTTAATGATTTTGATTATCACTTATGGGATTATAAAAATCACAAAATCATTAGGAGTAGAGATGTCATATTCAATGAGAAGGTCATGTACAAAGATCAGTTGCAGGGAAAGAAACAAGAAAAAGAAAAACCAAAATACACAGTTCTTGATGAGATCACTGAAAACGAAATTCCAAAGGTACTAGAAAATCAAAATGTATGACAACAGGAGCAACATGTACCTCAAACTCCTGCAAGTGTTGTTAAAATATATACCATGTTAAGTAGACGCCTTGAACAATACTTGTTGGCACAGGGGCAGACCCAGGGTTCATCTCTAACAATGCACCAACAAGCCCCAACTATTGGCCCTTTTGACAACACCTGTGAAGCATATGCAGTCTCACCTGAAGTAGTTATAGGGGGTTGCAGGACACAGGTGTCTACAACCAGAAGGAATGAAAAGTGGATTCACAAGAAGAACACACAACCACCTAGTTATTCTTTATCTTCCTTAAACCTACTACACAAGTTATAATTCATATCTAACACAATATCACAATAGAAACATATCAAATGACAAAGAATACAACATCACTCACACATAAAATAAGATATACGTGGTTCACCCTCTCCCTAGGGATACATCCACAAAACTGTTCTTTATGATATATTAATATGGAAGCATACAATTCTTATCTACATTCTTAGCTAGCAGATCTTCTCTTCTTCTCTCTCTTTCTCTCCCCTTCCTGCACACCCAGCTGCAGTGTTGATCTTCGCACCCAGCTGAAGATCTTACAATACCAGAAGCCTCTCACACTCATCACTTCTCTCTCACACAACAATAATCACTCAATAGTAACTATGAACACTCCAACAACAATGAACCCTTTCTTACTCCTCTTGATCTATATTTACACATTACAATAGCTCTCGAACACCCTTAGGTTGAAACCTAAGTGTCAAAACCCTAGATACCAAGACCCTAGGTGTCTAAAACCCTAGGTCAACTTGACCCACGTTTTCAGGGCTTTGTCAACTTGTCTTTACTTCCTTCACGCCTGGTGCTTCAAAGAATCTGTTGACATATTCTTTCTCTTACTGAGTTGTCCACAATCCCTCTTCCTTGTTGATATGTCATCCTCGATCTCCTCATACAATGGATTTCTTTCTCTTACTTCACTCCATCTTTTCTTATCTTTTGCTCACTTCGACCCAATATCAATCACTATTTCTTCCGCGTAGTTCACATTTTTCCATTTCTCCCTTAATATTCTCTTTCTTCCATAACAAAGGGCCAACAGCCCCCCAACACTCACTTGTGACTCATCCCGAGTCACTTCAGGTCTGAAATTTTTGTTTCTACTTCGACTTTAGACTACGCAGGGTAGCTTGTGTTTTCTGCTCTGTCCCTCCCTTCTATGTGAAGACTATATTTTCTATGTTTGGTACCCAGTTTCAACTGCGCCTGGTACCTAGAACCTTTTCCTTATGCTTTTACTGAGAGTTGTGAGGTAGTTGGTTGTCATAATACAATTTCAACTGGCTTTTGTTTACCAAACTTTCCTTCCTTTCTCCAGTCAAAGTATTCAACTACACAACTCCTCCTTCTGTAACATAGGAAACCTCATATGGCCCAAGCTAGTGCGTCCTGAACTTCCCTGGATGCTTCATGAACTTACTATCATATACCAATACCAGATCTACTTTCTTGAAATATGTCTTCTTGATGTGTCTGTTATCGTAGGCCTTTTCTCTTTCTTTCTAAAACTGCTGGTGAAATCCTGCAATAAATCTGTTTTCTTCTAGTTCGACCAACTGTGTAAATCTCTCTTTCACAGTGCCAATTTCATCCATATCTGTAAAGGTTGCAATTCGAAGACTAGGAACCAAATATTCCATGGGTACAACTGCTTCTAGACCATAAAAAAATTTAAAGGGGGTCTGCATGGTCAGTTTCTTGCAAGTGGTTCTATAGGCCCATAATACTATTGGTGCTCTCAAATCCCAGTCATCCTCGTTCACACTACATATCTTCATCAGTGTTGTCTCCAAGATCGTATTGAATGCTTCAACTATCTCGTTTACTTGTGGATGATAGGGCATGCTCTTCTAATGGTGAACTTCAAATTCCTGAGTCAAGGCTTCAATAGTCTTGTTAATAAAATGTGTGCCTTGATCTCTCGTAAGGATATTTGGTCATACAAACCTGGTTATGATATCATCAAATATGAAGCACGCAGTTGTAGTTGCACTACAGTCCTTAACTTCTCTTGCTTCTTCCCATCTGGTCAAATACTATGTCGTAGTGATTATGTATCTAGCTCCTGTGCGCTTTCCTGGTGGGTTGATAGGTCCCACGAAGTCGATGGCCCATTTCTCAAATGCATGTAAGGCCAGCTGTGGTGCTAAAGGAATCTCATCTCTTCTGGATGGCTTCCCAACTCTTTGTCATACATCAAAGGACTTATAGTATTCCTTAGCATCTTTTTGTAGAGTAGGCCACCAAAGGCCAACCCTAAGAATCTTCTACGTTGATTCTTTCCTTGTGTAGTGTCCTCCTGCGATGCCTTCATGTGCTTCTGTGAGGATCAATGGTCTCTTTTCTTCCATAAAACACCTCCTCAATATCTCATCAGGTCCCATCTTGTATAGTTGTCCAGCTATAAGTGAAAAATCTGCAGCACGCACTACCAAATGTTTCTTCTAAGTGATTGTATATTCACTAGGTGCCATTCTTGTTGATAGAAACTGCACTATCTCTGCGAAGTGATCATCAACTTGCCTGATGGCCAACAACTATGCATCTGGCAGTGTATCCTCCAAACTAGTAGGTTCTTCTCCATGTTCCAACCTCGGCAAGTGGTCAGGACCTTTTTTCATTCTTCCTGGCTTAACCATGATCTCGAAATAATATTCCTGAAATAACAAAATCCATCTACATATTCTCCCACCCAACGCTGGCTTGCTGACTAGGTATTTCAGCGTGGAGTGATCAATAAATATTTTAAAGTGTCCTCCCAACAAGTAGTGGCAAAAATTCTGCAGCGCATACACCATGGCTAATCCTTCTCACTCTGTGGTGGTGTAATTAATCTCAGTTGTTGATAGCTTCCTTCTAGAAAAGGCTAACAGGTGGTCAATGTCTCCAGCTCCCAGTTTTGCTAACATTTCTCCTAATGTGATAGAAGATGCATCGACATGCACATGAAATTCCTTACTCCAATCTGGGCAAACCAGAATGGGCACAGTAACCATTTTCTATTTCAGTGTGTCGAAGCTCTGCTGACATTCTTCTCTCCATTGAAACTAGCAATATTTCTTCAAAATATTCTCCATGGGTGTGGTGATCTTTGTGTATCCCTTAATGAACTGCATGTAGTATCCAGTATGTCCCAATGCAGTGCGCAGTTGTTTAACTGAAGTAGGAGGGGGTAGATCGACTATAATGGAAATCTTGGATGGATCTACCAGCAATCCCTACTTACACACAATATGGACCAGTAGTACTCTGAAGGGTGAAAAGAAGATGCACTTTTTCAGGTTCAAGGCAATCTGACATTGCCTACACTTATCAAACACTAGTCTTAAACATTCAATATGATTTTGCAAAATGCTGAAAACTGTCCAATCATCAAAGTATGCTTCCAGGAATTTATGTAAAAACTCCTTAAATGCTTCGACCACCACCCTAGAAAGGATGGTTGGTGCATTCTTCAATACAAATGGCATAGTTGTATACTGGTAGGATCCCCATTCTGTTGCAAATGTGGTCTTATGGCGATCTTCCTTGGCAATTCGGATTTGATGGTATCCTGAAAATCCATTTGTAAAAGAATATACCTCCTGTCCTCCTACATTATCTAAGACTTTGTCAGTGAATGGTGTAGGGAATGGGTCATGCAAACAAGCATCATTCAACTTCCTAATATCTATATAGATCTTGATCTCTCCTATCTTCTTATCCTGTACCACCATAGGGCTAATCCACTTTGACTCTTCAACAGGTTCTATGATTCCTTCTTCTAGCATTCTGTCAAGTTTAATATTCACTTTCTCCTTATATTTTGGGTTCAATATGTAGGGTCTCTGTTTGATCGGCCTTTCATCTGGTTTCAAAGGGATCCTCATATATCCCATGGGTCATTTAATTCCCTTCATATGAGTCAAATTGGTTGGAAACAAGTCCTGATACTCATGTAGGAATTCTGTGATTTTGTCAATGGTGGCAACATCCCAATAATCTCCAACATTTGCAAGCTTTGGTTTCTATTATGTTCCAATGTTAATTATTTTTATTTTAATTAGTTTTCCAACAAAAGGTAGTTCAATTCTTGGTCCTTATACATCTCTTTGGCCTTATGTTTCTATGATGTTCACATTCCTAGGATCATCGTCTTCAACAACATTGATATTGTAACAACCTTGCAACTTCTGAAGAGGCGCAATCCATTCATCCTCTTCTTGCTCCAAAGGGAGGCTAGGTGCCTCCTTGAACACTTTCTATCTTACATCCTGTAATGATTGATCTACTATAGGATGTTGGATTTTAAACAAAAAGGTAGTTACAAAGTTCTGTGTCATACCTTCCCAATATGCAGTGATGAGGCGTAATTCTACTTGAAGATACCAATTGATGGGAGTTGTTTCCAGTGTGTTAATGAATTTGTGTACCCATTTTTATTTAGGGATGCTGCTCCAGGATTCCTTGCAAATTTGCACATGGTCCTTCGGATAGCTTCGACTTGTGTATCTAACTTTGAATCCTTCTACTTTCTCTGAAAATCGCGCTGTCATCAAAGTGCGACATTGTACATAGTCCATAATATTATTTTTGTGTGTCCCCCACCATCTCATTGGAGTTGATTTCAGGGCCTCATCCATTGCCAACAATCTATGTGGTGTTGGTACAATTTCTTCAAAGTCCAACAAGAATTCTTCTAAATGATTCAGACCATCAAAGGTGGGCAAATTACTTACTGTTGTGCCTATCCAACGAACTTCTCGGGTTAATCTAGCACATCTCCTTGTACATACTTCATACATTTTTTTCTTCGAGTTCTCTAGTGCTTCTTATGAATATGATGAACATGTTGTTAGAATATAATGGATGTGCTCATTTTACCATTAGCAATATCATTATTGTCACCCAACCATAGTTCAAATCCACCCTTTGAGCACCTTAACGTTGACAGAGAATCATTCCGGAAGAAAACCCTAGGCTAGATAGCTAAACAAAGGGTAGTGTACCTTTCCCCGAGGATAGCGCATCAACAAGAGATGATCAGATAGTCCAAAACCTAAACAAGAGATAGTCCAAGCCAAATGTGATATGCTAGCTACAGCGGCTACAATGGAAGCTCTCCTCAAACCTGCGCACAAGACTGGGCACCGCAGTGCACACAAGTTGTTGCTATGCAATTATGAGACTGCCTGCTAGAATGAGAACTAGCCTCCTGTATTTATACTAATTCTGGCTAACTGCTTGGGCCAACTTCTCATTCTGGGTATATATCTATTCAATATATATTAATTCTTCTAGCCAACTTCTTCTCTTGGAGGCTAATAACCTAATATAAATTATCCTCTTGAGCCGACATGTCTTCTAGGGTTATTAGCCAACTCATTATGGTTTCTTATTGCTTTCCAAAGTATTCTATTCTCATCAGGCTTACACGTGGAGGTAAATACCTCCCACAACTACCATAATATCAACACTCCCTCCTAGCTAGGGAGGTATTACAGGTAATGGTCTTAAGAATGAACATACCATTCACCCGATAGCATCAACATAGACTATCTCATGACTAGATCATGAGCACCATTATCACCATCAGTATCATCAACCGTATAATTTCTCGAAACCATACTCCATCTGAGTAATTAGACATGATGCTGAATAAGTCACTCACACCACAAAGTGATGCAAGAGCCATTCTTCTAATCTAGACATATGTCCTAGAAGAGTAAATGTTCTGAACCATTTTCCATCCGGGAAATCTTTGTTCTTTGATCATCCATCTAGCTGATAATCATTTCCAATACTGTTGATAGTCTTCAAGACAATCAGAATAAAATAGAACACAATTGTGTCTATCCATAGTAGTACATAACTACAATCCAGTGGTACACTACCACACCAAGTAACACACAAGTACTTGATCAAACAATGGAACACATCCACCACAATAGTATATATCTATTGTCATAAAATATTCATAACAATCATCCGATATCAACCTGCACAGAAACAATGTTATGATATAAACTGAATCATATGGGCCATTCATCCACTCACATCTGTGAGATCTCAGAAGAGCATCTGCCCTCAAAGGGTAAGACATCAATGATGAGCTATCTAGACTATTCTTCTCAAGCAAGGAAGGATAATTGTCTTGATTTCTGAGCCTAGACCATCCCCCACCTTGGTCCATTCCTCCAACACTAAACAAAGTGTAACCTGGAGAGAATGAATCCGACCTAAGGAATGTTTGTCCCTGATTGTTGAGCCTAGATTGTTCCCCACCCTGGGCCATTCCTCCGGCACTAAACAAAGTGAAACTTGGAGAGAATGAATATACCCTAAGGAATGATTGTCCAGACCATTTCCCTTGTTAACCACAAGAGGAAAAGACTATCCTGTACCAACCTCCATAACGGACCATTCCTCATGTTAACCACAATGAGAAATCACTATCCGGCGAGGCGGGCCAGTCTTATTGAGTAACCCTCAATAAGAGAGACTACCCTAGACCACTCCCCATGTTAACCACAATGGGAAGTCGTTGTCTATGCTAAATCAACAATCTGGACCATTTTATGAACTGGAAAATGTCTGTCCATTATAAATCTCAATCCAATTTCCGAACTGGAAAGGAAACTGCTCATCCTGGACCATTTTTTGAACTGAAAAATGA
>JZKD02S0887047.1:0-14088 GCA_000966675.3 Picea glauca | reverse complement strand
TCATTTTTCAGTTCAAAAAATGGTCCAGGATGAGCAGTTTCCTTTCCAGTTCGGAAATTGGATTGAGATTTATAATGGACAGACATTTTCCAGTTCATAAAATGGTCCAGATTGTTGATTTAGCATAGACAACGACTTCCCATTGTGGTTAACATGGGGAGTGGTCTAGGGTAGTCTCTCTTATTGAGGGTTACTCAATAAGACTGGCCCGCCTCGCCGGATAGTGATTTCTCATTGTGGTTAACATGAGGAATGGTCCGTTATGGAGGTTGGTACAGGATAGTCTTTTCCTCTTGTGGTTAACAAGGGAAATGGTCTGGACAATCATTCCTTAGGGTATATTCATTCTCTCCAAGTTTCACTTTGTTTAGTGCCGGAGGAATGGCCCAGGGTGGGGAACAATCTAGGCTCAACAATCAGGGACAAACATTCCTTAGGTCGGATTCATTCTCTCCAGGTTACACTTTGTTTAGTGTTGGAGGAATGGACCAAGGTGGGGGATGGTCTAGGCTCAGAAATCAAGACAATTATCCTTCCTTGCTTGAGAAGAATAGTCTAGATAGCTCATCATTGATGTCTTACCCTTTGAGGGCAGATGCTCTTCTGAGATCTCACAGATGTGAGTGGATGAATGGCCCATATGATTCAGTTTATATCATAACATTGTTTCTGTGCAGGTTGATATCGGATGATTGTTATGAATATTTTATGACAATAGATATATACTATTGTGGTGGATGTGTTCCATCGTTTGATCAAGTACTTGTGTGTTACTTGGTGTGGTAGTGTACCACTGGATTGTAGTTATGTACTACTATGGATAGACACAGTTGTGTTCTATTTTATTCTGATTGTCTTGAAGACTATCAACAGTATTGGAAATGATTATCAGCTAGATGGATGATCAAAGAACAAAGATTTCCCAGATGGAAAATGGTTCAGAACATTTACTCTTCTAGGACATATGTCTAGATTAGAAGAATGGCTCTTGTATCACTCTGTGGTGTGAGTGACTTATTCAGCATCATGTCTAATTACTCAGATGGATTATGGTTTCGAGAAATTATATGGTTGATGATACTGATGGTGATAATGGTGCTCATGATCTAGTCATGAGATAGTCTATGTTGATGCTATCGGGTGAATGGTATGTTCATGCTTAAGACCATTACCTGTAATACCTCCCTAGCTAGGAGGGAGTGTTGATATTATGGTAGTTGTGGGAGGTATTTACCTCCACGTGTAAGCCCGATGAGAATAGAATACTTTGGAAAGCAATAAGAAACCCTAATGAGTTGGATAATAACCCTAGAAGACATGTCGGCTCAAGAGGATAATTTATATTAGGTTATTAGCCTCCAAGAGAAGAAGTTGGCTAGAAGAATTAATATATATTGAACAGATAGATACCCAGAATGAGAATTTGGCCCAAGCAGTTAGCCAGAATTAGTATAAATACAGGAGGCTAGTTCTCATTCTGATAGGCAGTCTCATAATTGCAGAGCAACAACTTGTGTGCACTGCGGTGCCCAGTCTTGTGCGCAGGTTTGAGGAGAGCTTCCATTGTAGCCGCTGTAGCTAGCATATCACATTTGGCTTGGACTATCTCTTGTTTAGGTTTTGGACTATCTGATCATCTCTTGTTGATGCGCTATCCTCGGGGAAAGGTACACTACCCTTTGTTTAGCTATCTAGCCTAGGGTTTTCTTCCGGAATGATTCTCTGTCAACGTTAAGGTGCTCAAAGGGTGGATTTGAACTATGGTTGGGTGACAATAATGATATTGCTAATGGTAAAATGAGCACATCCATTATATTCTAACAACATGTTCATCATATTCATAAGAAGCACTAGAGAACTCGAAGAAAAAAATGTATGAAGTATGTACAAGGAGATGTGCTAGATTAACCCGAGAAGTTCGTTGGATAGGCACAACAGTAAGTAATTTGCCCACCTTTGATGGTCTGAATCATTTAGAAGAATTCTTGTTGGACTTTGAAGAAATTGTACCAACACCACATAGATTGTTGGCAATGGATGAGGCCCTGAAATCAACTCCAATGAGATGGTGGGGGACACACAAAAATAATATTATGGACTATGTACAATGTCGCACTTTGATGACAGCGCGATTTTCAGAGAAAGTAGAAGGATTCAAAGTTAGATACACAAGTCGAAGCTATCCGAAGGACCATGTGCAAATTTGCAAGGAATCCTGGAGCAGCATCCCTAAATAAAAATGGGTACACAAATTCATTAACACACTGGAAACAACTCCCATCAATTGGTATCTTCAAGTAGAATTACGCCTCATCACTGCATATTGGGAAGGTATGACACAGAACTTTGTAACTACCTTTTTGTTTAAAATCCAACATCCTATAGTAGATCAATCATTACAGGATGTAAGATAGAAAGTGTTCAAGGAGGCACCTAGCCTCCCTTTGGAGCAAGAAGAGGATGAATGGATTGCGCCTCTTCAGAAGTTGCAAGGTTGTTACAATATCAATGTTGTTGAAGACGATGATCCTAGGAATGTGAACATCATAGAAACATAAGGCCAAAGAGATGTATAAGGACCAAGAATTGAACTACCTTTTGTTGGAAAACTAATTAAAATAAAAATAATTAACATTGGAACATAATAGAAACCAAAGCTTGCAAATGTTGGAGATTATTGGGATGTTGCCACCATTGACAAAATCACAGAATTCCTACATGAGTATCAGGACTTGTTTCCAACCAATTTGACTCATATGAAGGGAATTAAATGACCCATGGGATATATGAGGATCCCTTTGAAACCAGATGAAAGGCCGATCAAACAGAGACCCTACATATTGAACCCAAAATATAAGGAGAAAGTGAATATTAAACTTGACAGAATGCTAGAAGAAGGAATCATAGAACCTGTTGAAGAGTCAAAGTGGATTAGCCCTATGGTGGTACAGGATAAGAAGATAGGAGAGATCAAGATCTATATAGATATTAGGAAGTTGAATGATGCTTGTTTGCATGACCCATTCCCTACACCATTCACTGACAAAGTCTTAGATAATGTAGGAGGACAGGAGGTATATTCTTTTACAAATGGATTTTCAGGATACCATCAAATCCGAATTGCCAAGGAAGATCGCCATAAGACCACATTTGCAACAGAATGGGGATCCTACCAGTATACAACTATGCCATTTGTATTGAAGAATGCACCAACCATCCTTTCTAGGGTGGTGGTCGAAGCATTTAAGGAGTTTTTACATAAATTCCTGGAAGCATACTTTGATGATTGGACAGTTTTCAGCATTTTGCAAAATCATATTGAATGTTTAAGACTAGTGTTTGATAAGTGTAGGCAATGTCAGATTGCCTTGAACCTGAAAAAGTGCATCTTCTTTTCACCCTTCAGAGTACTACTGGTCCATATTGTGTGTAAGTAGGGATTGCTGGTAGATCCATCCAAGATTTCCATTATAGTCGATCTACCCCCTCCTACTTCAGTTAAACAACTGCGCACTGCATTGGGACATACTGGATACTACATGCAGTTCATTAAGGGATACACAAAGATCACCACACCCATGGAGAATATTTTGAAGAAATATTGCTAGTTTCAATGGAGAGAAGAATGTCAGCAGAGCTTCGACACACTGAAATAGAAAATGGTTACTGTGCCCATTCTGGTTTGCCCAGATTGGAGTAAGGAATTTCATGTGCATGTCGATGCATCTTCTATCACATTAGGAGAAATGTTAGCAAAACTGGGAGCTGGAGACATTGACCACCTGTTAGCCTTTTCTAGAAGGAAGCTATCAACAACTGAGATTAATTACACCACCACAGAGTGAGAAGGATTAGCCATGGTGTATGCGCTGCAGAATTTTTGCCACTACTTGTTGGGAGGACACTTTAAAATATTTATTGATCACTCCACGCTGAAATACCTAGTCAGCAAGCCAGCGTTGGGTGGGAGAATATGTAGATGGATTTTGTTATTTCAGGAATATTATTTCGAGATCATGGTTAAGCCAGGAAGAATGAAAAAAGGTCCTGACCACTTGCCGAGGTTGGAACATGGAGAAGAACCTACTAGTTTGGAGGATACACTGCCAGATGCATAGTTGTTGGCCATCAGGCAAGTTGATGATCACTTCGCAGAGATAGTGCAGTTTCTATCAACAAGAATGGCACCTAGTGAATATACAATCACTTAGAAGAAACATTTGGTAGTGCGTGCTGCAGATTTTTCACTTATAGCTGGACAACTATACAAGATGGGACCTGATGAGATATTGAGGAGGTGTTTTATGGAAGAAAAGAGACCATTGATCCTCACAGAAGCACATGAAGGCATCGCAGGAGGACACTACACAAGGAAAGAATCAACGTAGAAGATTCTTAGGGTTGGCCTTTGGTGGCCTACTCTACAAAAAGATGCTAAGGAATACTATAAGTCCTTTGATGTATGACAAAGAGTTGGGAAGCCATCCAGAAGAGATGAGATTCCTTTAGCACCACAGCTGGCCTTACATGCATTTGAGAAATGGGCCATCGACTTCGTGGGACCTATCAACCCACCAGGAAAGCGCACAGGAGCTAGATACATAATCACTACGACATAGTATTTGACCAGATGGGAAGAAGCAAGAGAAGTTAAGGACTGTAGTGCAACTACAACTGCGTGCTTCATATTTGATGATATCATAACCAGGTTTGTATGACCAAATATCCTTACGAGAGATCAAGGCACACATTTTATTAACAAGACTATTGAAGCCTTGACTCAGGAATTTGAAGTTCACCATTAGAAGAGCATGCCCTATCATCCACAAGTAAACGAGATAGTTGAAGCATTCAATACGATCTTGGAGACAACACTGATGAAGATATGTAGTGTGAACGAGGATGACTGGGATTTGAGAGCACCAATAGTATTATGGGCCTATAGAACCACTTGCAAGAAACTGACCATGCAGACCCCCTTTAAATTTTTTTATGGTCTAGAAGCAGTTGTACCCATGGAATATTTGGTTCCTAGTCTTCGAATTGCAACCTTTACAGATATGGATGAAATTGGCACTGTGAAAGAGAGATTTACACAGTTGGTCGAACTAGAAGAAAACAGATTTATTGCAGGATTTCACCAGCAGTTTTAGAAAGAAAGAGAAAAGGCCTACGATAACAGACACATCAAGAAGACATATTTCAAGAAAGTAGATCTGGTATTGGTATATGATAGTAAGTTCATGAAGCATCCAGGGAAGTTCAGGACGCACTAGCTTGGGCCATATGAGGTTTCCTATGTTACAGAAGGAGGAGTTGTGTAGTTGAATACTTTGACTGGAGAAAGGAAGGAAAGTTTGGTAAACAAAAGCCAGTTGAAATTGTATTATGACAACCAACTACCTCACAACTCTCAGTAAAAGCATAAGGAAAAGGTTCTAGGTACCAGGCGCAGTTGAAACTGGGTACCAAACATAGAAAATATAGTCTTCACATAGAAGGGAGGGACAGAGCAGAAAACACAAGCTACCCTGCGTAGTCTAAAGTCGAAGTAGAAACAAAAATTTCAGACCTGAAGTGACTCGGGATGAGTCACAAGTGAGTGTTGGGGGGCTGTTGGCCCTTTGTTATGGAAGAAAGAGAATATTAAGGGAGAAATGGAAAAATGTGAACTACGCGGAAGAAATAGTGATTGATATTGGGTCGAAGTGAGCAAAAGATAAGAAAAGATGGAGTGAAGTAAGAGAAAGAAATCCATTGTATGAGGAGATCGAGGATGACATATCAACAAGGAAGAGGGATTGTGGACAACTCAGTAAGAGAAAGAATATGTCAACAGATTCTTTGAAGCACCAGGCGTGAAGGAAGTAAAGACAAGTTGACAAAGCCCTGAAAACGTGGGTCAAGTTGACCTAGGGTTTTAGACACCTAGGGTCTTGGTATCTAGGGTTTTGACACTTAGGTTTCAACCTAAGGGTGTTCGAGAGCTATTGTAATGTGTAAATATAGATCAAGAGGAGTAAGAAAGGGTTCATTGTTGTTGGAGTGTTCATAGTTACTATTGAGTGATTATTGTTGTGTGAGAGAGAAGTGATGAGTGTGAGAGGCTTCTGGTATTGTAAGATCTTCAGCTGGGTGCGAAGATCAACACTGCAGCTGGGTGTGCAGGAAGGGGAGAGAAAGAGAGAGAAGAAGAGAAGATCTGCTAGCTAAGAATGTAGATAAGAATTGTATGCTTCCATATTAATATATCATAAAGAACAGTTTTGTGGATGTATCCCTAGGGAGAGGGTGAACCACGTATATCTTATTTTATGTGTGAGTGATGTTGTATTCTTTGTCATTTGATATGTTTCTATTGTGATATTGTGTTAGATATGAATTATAACTTGTGTAGTAGGTTTAAGGAAGATAAAGAATAACTAGGTGGTTGTGTGTTCTTCTTGTGAATCCACTTTTCATTCCTTCTGGTTGTAGACACCTGTGTCCTGCAACCCCCTATAACTACTTCAGGTGAGACTGCATATGCTTCACAGGTGTTGTCAAAAGGGCCAATAGTTGGGGCTTGTTGGTGCATTGTTAGAGATGAACCCTGGGTCTGCCCCTGTGCCAACAAGTATTGTTCAAGGCGTCTACTTAACATGGTATATATTTTAACAACACTTGCAGGAGTTTGAGGTACATGTTGCTCCTGTTGTCATACATTTTGATTTTCTAGTACCTTTGGAATTTCGTTTTCAGTGATCTCATCAAGAACTGTGTATTTTGGTTTTTCTTTTTCTTGTTTCTTTCCCTGCAACTGATCTTTGTACATGACCTTCTCATTGAATATGACATCTCTACTCCTAATGATTTTGTGATTTTTATAATCCCATAAGTGATAATCAAAATCATTAACATTGTATCCAATAAAGGTATATTTCTTGGATTTTTCCTCAAGTTTTGTTCTATTTTCTTTATCAATATGGACAAATGTTTCACAACCGAAAGTCTTAAAAAAAATAGTTTACCATTTTACTTGTCCATGCCTCCTCTAGAATTCCACCATCCAAAGAGCTTGAAGGTCCTATGTTTACTAACTAAACAATAGTATCTACAACATCTTCCCATAAATGTAAGGGAACACCAACATGCAATCTCATACTCCTTGCGCACTCCATGATTGTCCTGTTCATCCTTTCTGACACACCATTTTCTTCTGGTGTTCCTAGAACTATCTTCTCTCTACGAATCCCATGGTATGAATAGTAATCATCAAAATCCTTACTGCAATATTCACCTCCATTGTCTGACCTGAGACACTTCAACCTTTTTCCTGTCTCATTCTCAACCAAAGCTTTCCATTTCTTAAAAGTATCAAAAACATCAGATTTTTTTCGAATGCAATAAACCCAAGTTTTCCTAGTTGCATCATCAATAAAAGTAACATAATAATGAGAGCCACCAAGGGATGATACCTAAGATAGTCCCCATACATCTATATCCACAAGCTCTAACCTTTTACTCTTATTTTATTTTGTGACTCTGAGAAATCTGACTCTCTTCTGTTTTCCATAAACACAATGCTGACAAAAATCCAAATCAGTTTGTTTAAGATCTGGAAACAAATTTATTGTGTGAAGTATTTGCATCCCATTCTCACTCATGTGTCCAAGCCTATGATGCCACAATGTTGTATCAACTCCTGTAGAATCTAAAGAGATAGAAGATTCAATATTACTAGTACATAAATACAATGTACCTACCTTCTCTCCTTTTGCTATCACTAATGATCCTTTGGTGACCTTCCACACCTTATCTGTAAATATGAATATAAAACATTCACTTTCCAACTGCCCTGTTGAAATTATATTTTTCCTTAGATCTGGAACATGTCTTACCTCTTTCAAAAACCACTAGTTTCCATTCTTTTGTTTTATTTTTACCTTTCCCATTCTAACAAATTTTCATGGTGAATAATCGCCCAAATGAACCTATCCAAAATCACCTTGAACATAATATATAAAATGTTTCCTATGGGGTGTGGCATGAAATGAAGCCTTGAATCTACTACCCAAGACTTAGAAATATTATCTACAGAAAGAATCAAAGCATCTTGTAACACATCACTTGTTACATTTGCTTCCTAATTTCCCTCATGTTGTCCATATCTATGTTTCTTTGGATCTCTCCAGTATTTATTCAGATGTCCTTTATTCCCACAATTCCAACACTCTATCTTTCCCAGTCTGGTTTTGGATCTACCCTTCCTAGAATTCCCACGGTTCCTTGATCCCTTTCCTCTATCCTTTTGTATTCCCATGTTCTCCATGTTTAACTCATTACCTGATGTCTTACCTTTTCTTTTCCGTCGCATTTTCTCGCTAAGGATAACAACAACATCATCATCAAATTTTAAAGTGTTTGAACCAGATATAAAGTTACTTACAACCATGAACAAGTTGTTCCAACTTTCTAGCAATGAGCACAATATTAGAAGATCCCCAATCTCATCATCAAAGTCCACTTTTACAGAACTTAGCTGATTAGTAACCGTATTAAATTCATTTAAATGATCTGCAACAAACCCACCTTATGACATCTTCATATTAAATAATCTCTTCATTAGAAATACCTTATTGGACATCGAGGGTTTTTCATACAGTTTAACCAATGCATCCATAAACTCCTTTGTTTTCTTTTCTTTTGAAATATTGATAGACATCGACATTGCCATGATCAACTATATCGTTCCTAGTGCCTTTCTGTCAAGAACCTCCCATTCTTCATCCTTCATGGCCATCGGTTTCTTTGCTATTCCACCCAATGGTAGGAATAGATCCTTCTGATATAAATAATCTTCCATTTACATCTTCCATAACTTGTAGTTTTGTCGTTAAATTTCTCGACCCTAAAATTTCCATCTTCCACCATTGCTACCACTTGAACTAAGAACCCTCTTTTATTGCGAGTTACCTTTCTCTTGGATACCAATTGTTAGAAAAACAAGATCGCAGAGAAATAAAATAAAAAACAAATGAGGAATTAAAACATAGAATATACATAATACAATAGAGACATGGATATACGTGGTTCACCTAGTGCGGGATATTTCCACCAGATAAATTTCCATGCCCTTCCTTTTTATTATCCAGCAAATGAAGGGATATAACCTACAACACACTCATTGTAACTTCCTCTTATTTGTCTCATAGTATCCTCTCTTAGAATACAATATTCACAATGATGCATAGCCGCAATACATTTCCCTCATAAAAGATGTTTTCCTTATAGGGAAAAAAAACCCTAACATAACTTCTATCGTCATATTTGCGACCTTATAATGAATGGTCCAAATTTACTATGAAATTACAATATACATTTACAAGAAAAATTTTCCTTTGGGAAATTTTCCCTCGAACCCCCATTGAGGGACCTCTTTCCCTCGGACGCCACAGGGGGGCAAGACCCCCCTGCAACCCCCCCCCGCGTGGAGGGGTGTAAAATATTCATGGGGTATAAACATGACTAAAAACAAAGACGTATGAAACATGAAGATAATCAGGCTCCACAACCAACAATATTTTTCTTTCTTCTGAATTTCATCGGGACTTGGATTTAAAAAAAAAAAATAATTTCTCTTGTTGCCTCTTGCAAATGTGCTTCTTTGAGTCTGAATTCAAAGTATTTGATGAAATTTCCTTTGATTTCATTCCAGTAAAATGTGTGTCCACATGCTTCTTTAATTTTATACCACTTATGTGGTATATCATCCAATGTATTCATTAACATATGTGGCCACACCCTTTCATTTTGGTAGCCTACTGTTATCCATTATTTATCACATTGATGAATGTGAGTGACTGGATCGAACGCAGGTTTAAAATTTGGGATGTCGAGGTTTGCTGATAAAGTTTTTACACCAAATGTTTCCACAAAACATAAGGTAGCAATATTCCATGTTTTCAATCATGGTGCATGTGTTTCCCACCATCGATATATGTGGCCTATGAAGGATTCAACTAATATCTGTACTCTCCCATGTTCTCCAACTGATTTAGAAACCTCCTCGACATGCATCGATGAAGAGTTCCTTTCACTTAACCATAGGGGGGGTCTCATATGTGTATTAGTTGGGATTAGTGTTGGTGTTTGTTTTAACTTCTTCTCAAGCATGATAGGGACTGTTTGTACTAAAAACCATTATTTCGATCACTTTATTGGTATTTCCTCTATAGAAAAAAACTCTTTAGATTGAGCTTTGTAATTCTCCATTTTCCATTTGTATAGTTCTATATTTGAGTTTTGTCCTATTGACAATGGTGATCCAACTAAAATTTCTCCTTCACTATTTGGATCGACATTGTCCTTTTGTTCATTCATTACTTGATACAATCATCAGGATTCATGGGATTCATCCCATGTCTCGACCCAAGGTTTGCCTTATTTTGGGTCTAATGGTGTTGCGATTTTCCTGCCAATACCTTTCAATTTAATTATGTCCCTCTTGAGGGAGATTGTGGCCTTCATGTTTCAACCCCATGGTATTCTAACTAATTCAGGGTAAGCAGGGATGCCTTTAACCAAATCAATCACTTCAAAGTAGAATCTTTTTGGGATTCCCATTATGGATGTTATGATACATTTAAGTGTGTCAATTGGTTCAATGAACCTTTGATCTGCTAGTTTTAGAAAAATCATTTTTGGTTGAAGCAATGATTTTCTAAGTCAAACCCATGTTTCTCTGGGGAGGATATTTAATTCAGACCCAAAGTCGACTATGATTTGTTTGATCATATTTATGTCAATTTCCAGGTCGACTTGTGGGTCAAATTCATTTGTATTTATTTTTTAAGACAATTGTTAAATAATTTTGACTGGTCTTTGATATTATTTGTATTATCTTAAAATTCCCAGCAAGTCGATCAAGCGACTAATTGACTATTTTTCTTTCAGTAATTGGATAAATTCATATAGCAAAGTGTCTGGAATATTTTCATGTTCTCCCTTGTTCCCATTTACTTTGTCTTGGTCGATATTTTTGAAGAATTTCATTACTTTCTACATTATTATTTCTTTGTTCTTTAGGTCGGGATATGCATTTCGACCTCCCCTCTGTTGACTTGGTGGGTCTAGCTAAATTTATTTACCAACTCTCAATATTGTTACTACATGGAGATTTTTTTAATTTAGGATGTCTTGATTTGGCACTGTATGCAAGAGGTTTACATTTTTTTTTATTCATTACTTTATCTAATACAATTGGGCAGTCTTCAAGGTAGTGTTCCCCCATTCCACATATGTTATCAAAATTTAGATTAGTTTTTTCCTTTATTGGACAATCAAGACTTATTTGATCATCCTTCTTACAGTTGAAGCGGTATTAGTGGCCTTGTCTACATCCTCTACTAAAATCTCCTCTTCCTTAGCCTTGATAAACTCCATAGCCTCAACCTCTATAGTAATTTCCATTACCTCAATCGACCATCTGGTCAACCTTCTATGTATGATATATTTAATGGATGTTTGTTCTATTTTTCCTGTTCAACAGATATTATTTCATTGAATGATTTTTTCCTCACATATGTGGCACCATTTTGGTCGAGCATTCATTGGATTATGTGGGAAATGTCTTATCGCATGATTTTCTACACCTTCACAAATTTCCTATAACATTTCAATTTGAATTCATCAAACCACTGGATCTAGTGCATCACTGAATTTATAGTAGTCTTTTGTGTGTCCTTCACTAGAATAGATTGTCCACCAAAGTTCATTTTGTGAAACTGACATATTTTTAATTGATTGTTGCAGTTATGTGAGTTTTTCTTCTAATATTTTCTCAATTATTAATGATATCGATGTTCCTTCATCATCCATTTCTATTTGATGGGAGTTTTTTAGTGTCTTCACATGACTCAATGCCATACATACATAATGGTACTCTGATTTTTTTAACAGTCCTACCTCATACCATTGTACAAGCAATTTTTCTTCAATTACGTAAGGAATTTGAATTAGAAGATGTTTGAATATTTTATCATATTATCGGATGGTTTCACTTGGGCTCTATTTGATTTCTTTTAGTTTCTACGTGGCCAAGTGGCTTATATATTGTGTTTTTAAAAATTTGAGGAAGTTCTTCTTTATTTCTTCCTTCGAGCGAGACTGACTATCTGTGAAATTCATGAACAAGGTAAGGGCGCTTAATCGAAGTGGAAAGCCAAATTGTGTCATTTGTTTATCCTCGTCAGTTATATAATCTTCATCCTATAATTTCTCACAAATGAACCAACGTCATTTGGGATCTTCGTCACCTTCATAAATGGGGATATGATTGAAGCCCATTGTTTTATTCTTGGGGGTTTTCAAGGCTGGAACTATTGCAAGAGTTTTGTTCGAATTCGACTGGGAAGTCAATGTGGTCTTGCATTATAGATTTAAAGTATGGATATTTAACTCGACTAATACAATTTGTTGTTGTTCTACAGTTAGAATGCATTCAAGTGCTAAATGTGCTTGTTCTTTGCTTGGGATTAGATCATCTATCTGACAACCTTTGTCTATACATTCCATGAATCATCCTCTCTAGGATTGTGTCGATTAATTTTAATTTATATGTTGATTTGAAATATTCAAGTAGTATATTCGGCAAGGGGGTGGAGTCTTTGAGATCTCTTATATGGAGGATTATGTCCTCTGGTTGATTTTGGACGATTTCTTGCACTTCGATTAACAACATGTCTCTTATTTTACCATCATTATTATTTTGTAACCACACCTTTGGGGATTGTGTGTCCACATGAATTATTTGGAGGAGGAAGTATGAAATGCATGGGATAGGGATTCTGACAAGGGAAATTCAAACCACATGTCCTAAATCATTGATCTCCATACTATCGACTTGGTCAATTATTTGTTGGGTGCCACCGACTACAATACTGACTTGAAATATTTTCCTCCCCCCATGAGCCATCAAAGCACGCTAAATGGACTCTCCAGTGATCTTCCACGCCTAGGTAGGTTTCCTATGAGAATTTATGGGATCCCTTTCATTTTGTGATTCTTCTCGCCTCTTCTACCTCTTGTCCTGCTCCAATTATTGAATATCTATTGAAGGTTTATGGGTCTGTGTTTAACATGAAAAATTATCACTTGATTTAGTTATCTTCATCCTAACTTCAAACATTTTCTACTTCAGTGTGCTCGACTTGACTTATATAATCTCACGGGTTTTCCAACCCCCCATCATTGGCCCAACTTACTCATGGTCACCAATGTTACTCATTATGTTTGATTTCATTTCTTCAAGAAATAATCCCAAGCTTCTCTCATATCTTTGTATTTGGATTCCAAAAATTCTTCCCACTCTTCTTGTTTTTCTTGCCAATTAGAATTTGGAGGAGGTATTTTTAGAAGGGGTCAATATTTGACAATGTCCCCAACTCCCTTGTCTAAAATGAACTTATGAAGGATGGGATGGTGCAAAGGAACTCATTGTGTAATTTTGTGTAGAATTTGTTTTTGATGGTTTTGACTGACTCTCTGTCCTCAATCTCTTATTCTTCAGTGTTATCATGCATGATATTTTCAAACCACTCGTTTAGTTTTGTTCTTCCTCCATTTATGATTTTTTGCATCAATTTTTCATCACGAGTGATTTTGTGCATTAGATTGATTGAGATATTCGTACAGTTCTTCTGGAATGGATTCTAGGAATCATTTTTGTGTCTCTGAAAAGAAATGGGTACGTACTTCGACTAGCGTTAGTCATTTTCTTCTTGCGTATTTTCTAATATAATTGGTATTTTTTTTCTCCCACAATTCACATATGTCTTCTTAGGTTAAAATATATGTGTATTTATATTTATGCATGCCCTAATTCATAACTACTGACAATGAAACCAATGTTGTAGTCTGAGATAAAGTACGAGATGATACAAGTAGATCCTTACACAAAGCATCATATATCATATACATGTACACACATAGAGACACATGAAAGAATACACAATAGGTGGGACAACCATCGATGCATTTTATTAGATATCAAAATAGCCTATGTCTTTCCTTTACATAGCCATATATATATATATATATATATATATA
>JZKD02S0887025.1:0-14088 GCA_000966675.3 Picea glauca | reverse complement strand
TATAGAACATATTTACAATCTCTTTCAGAGCATGGTTTACATTGGGGCTCGGCCTTGGGGACACTACAGTAAGAGTTGTGCATTGAAAAGTCTCAAAGAGCCGAAGCCTGAACTCCCGAAATAAATCCCGGTCGTCCAAATCAAGAGGACACGTGTCGCCAGATCTCACACTTCGAAAATTTGACACTTCAGATGATTGTAAGAGATATTTATTAAAAATGCCCAAAGCCCGAACTCCTGAAGTAATTGTGAGCCATTGATCTTGGCAGCATGAAGCAGGGTCCATCCAAGAGCGGCGCGTGGCAACAAAAGTGGGGCTTTCCCAAATCGTAGATCGTGATTAGATCAACGCCTCACGTGTATTCAGCATGTCAAAATTGCACGAGGATTAGTGGTTAGGCAGAAGCCCCAGAGTTGCAGATCAAGCACCGCGCGTCCTTCTCCATCAGACGATCAATATTTACTTTAGGAATCCGGACTTAGGGAGTTTTAGCTCCTCCCCTCTCACTTTCATCCAGAGCATTTTCTCCCGAAGTCCATAGATCTTTGTCGCGTGTCGATTCAAATCTAACGGTGGTAGTTTGCTTCGAGACTCCGGGCTTCAGGATTTTTAGCATCCTCACTCTCGATTTCATCCAGAGTATTTTCTCTCGAAGTCCACTGATTGTTGTCGCGTGTCCATCCAAATCAACGGTCGTCGTTCACTTCGGAGCTCCAACTCTACATGCATACCACCCCCAAGATCTGAAGTGCCAAAGTACGTGGCAGTCATCAGTTCAGATATGTGGCACTCTCGTCAGTCATGACACCTGGCATCCATCTGGCGATGACACATGGCACTCAGTCCAGACACCTTTGGGCATATCATCCGCTTGTTTCCAAGTGACATGTGTCACCTCTCTTTTCATGACACATCAACATAGTGACGTCATACCACCACATCAGATCATCCTCTAGGAAGTCTTCTTGTTCAACGCCAAAGTAGTGCCATCTCCAAGCATGGTTAGAATGACATTAAAGTTGACAGGTGGATAAACTTTAGCGATGGCACTAAATTTAGCAGGTGCGCCAAGATTGCAGATCACGATCAGATCAATGACCATGTTTCATTGCGGGGATGCAACATGCTCGAATGATAAAATTCTTGAGTGGCCCCGCAATTGAAACCATGGTATAGAGAAAGAGATATGTGGCGGAAGGTGGTGGATTGCGGGCTCAAAAGCAATGTAAATCCAAACCACTTTTGACGGCCCCACAATCACGTGCTCATATAGCATCAAATATGAAAGAAACGTGTGGCATCCCCCTAGGCATTAAGCTTCATCTCGGTCCTGATGAAGGATCAGTTAATGAAAAAGGAGTGGTGGTTGAAACCTCTACTCACTCCATAAATAGAAGGCGTGGAGGGTTTGGCCATGGAGACAGAGTTGTCAGCCAGAGGTACAACGGTGGATGAGTTTTCCTACAGGCCCATGCTGAGTTGAATTTGTGTCTGATAGGAGGATACACATACATTTTGACAAAAGAAGGCACAGACGAAAGGATTTGAATGGAATGGCCAGATCACACCCCTGGTAGTTGTGGACTGATCTGAGTATAAATAGACCAGTTCAATATTTTGTTATGGTCGTCAACTGGTTGAGACGATCTCCCTATTGTGTAATTTTGATGCCAGAACTGAGTCTCTGGTTATGTATCAAATTTGAGACTTTTTCATTAATAGAAGTCAACTTCTTTCATCTCTTTGTTTAAACTGTGCTGAAACACTCGGGCATGGAGGATCGAGTCGAGGGTTGTGGTTCTATTGTAATATAGGTTTGATTACAGTAGTGTTGTGACCAGTTTTAGTCAGCTTCCTTGTTATCTTATTTCCCCTTATGCTGAAAGGATTGGGCATGGAGGGTCCAGTCAAGTGTCGTAGTTGCATGATAATGTAGTTTTGATTATTATGTTGTTGTGGCATATTTCAGTGTCTGAAACTTGAGTTCAAGAGTGCTCTTGAGCCTGAGTTTTTCTTCACCAAACTGCTTGAAATCCAGAGGGCCCATAACATTCATGTTCACCTCTCTCACTAAGTATTCCTCCTTCTCACACTTAACCTCAAATCACTGACTGAATTTAATGAGGACCTCACTTCCCTGTGCGTTGCTTGTCCAGTTTTTGTGATTAAAATCATTCTTGTACTGAGTTTTTTCCATTTGACCTCCACTCATAAAACCAACATCCACCAAACATTCTGATGGGTACTGGGATTATCCTCTTGCATTCTGAGGATGACTCTCAATTCTAACACCGAGTACCATTCTCGAAATGAGGGGAAGTCCCTGGTGAGTTTCCCCGGGAATTATTCCAAGGAAGAAAAAAACAAATTTGTTAACATAAGGCAAGCTAATTGCACCTTGGACTTGTACCCACTTAAGAATTAATTGGGATTTCGTTCAAAACATCACACTTCTATAGTCATTTTGTATTCTAATATTAAGATTACATATCTTCTGATTGTTTGGATCTATTGTAAGTTACATCATTAAATTGGGATGGAAATTTATAAGTTGTAAATTTGAAAAATCTTTATTGCACATATAACAAATTAGATTTGAAGATTATTCTACTTGCTTCTAATTTATATAAACATCTAAGTGAATTGTGGTGGCTTGTGTTCTTTCTCTTAAAGGCTTATCTTTAAGCATTAGATCACGAAGTTGTTGAATCCTTTGTATTGCTTGCGTTATATCTTTATGGGATTCACTTTTTTTATTTGTTGGAGTCAATCTTTGTTTTCCTTGACTAAATCACAATTAATATTTACTTAGGATCTCATAATAATAAATTGTATATCAGAGGGATTCCCCCCTTGGCCCTCTGAGAGTCGACCAAAAATGAAGAGGAAATTGTATTGAGGTGATAGTGATACAACTCCCGCCCATTTTCCCAAGGTGGCATCCGTGAATTGGAATTTTCCATATAGATTCTAATTAGGTGGTAATAGACCTCATTAGCCTTAGGATTAGGCACTTGTCTTCTCCCATCACCCACCAAAATATACAAAAACCCAAACTCTTTCTTTTACTTTTTGGTTTATTGAAAATCTAAAAAAACATATTAAATTATTTTTAGTTTAGATATTTTTTCAAATCTAATGGCTTAATTTGAAAGTATGTTTGTTTTCTAGACTTACTTCAATTAATATTTTATTTTTAAAGTTATTATCTTGAAAAATCTAATTTGAATTTTTCCCTCCGATTAGTAATTTCAAGATTTATCTTTGTTCTTTGGGTTATCTAAAATATTTAGACTTAAAGAAATATTTGGTTAATTCAAGTAAATCCAAAGTAAAACTCATAGAACATAGTTGCTTTTACTTGATGATTTAAGTATGTTATATTTCACATGGGTAATCTTTCATATTAGACTTATTTCATTTCATTCATATTAGGAAGTTTGTTTTATTGAACCTATTTTATTCTAATAGTGATCTAAATATTTGGTTAAATTATTTATCTTATCTTGGATTGATTTCATTCAAATCCTAAATCTGAAATCTATATTTGAATTTACAAATCAAATTTAGTAACTTGGACCAGCCAAGTCACACCTTCAAGATTTGTTTTAACTCAAATGCAAACTTGGGATTATGCTTGACACTTCACATATTTACATCAAGTTGTGTTTTAACTTTAAGTTTGCATATCTTGCATGTTAATTTTCATTTGAAGTTGTCATTAGAGCATAATTTGGATTTATTGTAAGTTATATGTTTCGTTACCAAATTATTGCTTAATATAAGTTTATCCCTTTTAAGATTTTATTCATTAACTTAGCTTGTTTATTAACATCTTGCAAATCTTGTATTTTCTTTTAATATCATTCATTTGAATTTGAAAATTACTTTTTCGAGCTTAACATCACATCATTCAAGAAATTGACCAAATGGTTTTCACCATTAAGGCTCAAATATGGAAATTTGCCTCTAACACACATATTAAATCATATTTGAGTTAAATCCATTTTTTCTTTCATTGTCTTATGTATCTAAGTGGATTTATATGATATGCTCTTAAATAAGGATTTATCATTTTAAATCATTATATCATTAAGTAGTTGGATCTTTTATATTGCATGTGTTATATCTTTTGTGGGATTCATTTGCTTCATCATTAAAGTAAATCATTGTATCTCTTATCTTAATTTTAATTAAGATTACTTAGGCTCCCATTGTAATCAATTGTATATCAAAGGAACATTCCCCTTGTCCTTTTGAGAGTTGGCCGTAAATAAAATCACTTCTACATTTTATAAAATAATTGCAAAGGAATTAGATTTATGGTTGTGAAGAAGTTGAAGGGGCATGTGTTCTTCTTGATATCCAAGATAGAATAAAGTAAAAGGTTGAGGATTTAATGATGGAATATGATTATAGTCCCTCAAGCAATCTTCTTGTGGAAACAGAAAAGGCACAAAAAGCATATTTCCTCTTATGTAAATATATTAAGGAAAAATATGGTGAGCCTCCTCCATGAAATCTTGAAGATGAGTTACATGAATATGCTCATCCCTCTCCTCCCTCCCATGAGCCATTGTTGCACAACATTTCATAATTAGAAGAATATTAAGATGATAAGGCCTTTGAAGATCTTGTTGCATTCCCACAAGAAGAAAATATTGATGAAGATCATTCTCATGCTTTTGTTGAAGATCAAGAGCCACCTCATGATTCAGTTGAAAGAAAAATATACGAGGAGAATTTCAATAAAGACATTGATGGCAAGGGAATCCAATCATCCATCTCTTCCCCTTTGCATGAAAACAAGGGTTTGATATTTTACACTTCTTTCCAAACTTTTGAGTCATGTGATACATCCTTTAGTAATTTGGAAAAGGAAGATCTCATAGAGAAGCTCTCATTTGATTAAGAGCATGACAACAATGAAATTGAGAATATTGATGTTTTTTTCCATATTGAAAGACATAGATGGGACAAAAGTTGCTTTTATTTTGATGGGGATCCCATTTATGACACGGATGGTGATTCTAAAGTTAATATTTTTGGTCTTATAGATAGCCTAACATAATAAAAGAATATAAAAGTAATTTCATGATGTATGAATAACCATGTCATTTCACTAATAAGACTAATCTGGAGATGTACAAAGGGGGTTTTCATTGCCAAACAACATCAGAAATTTTCCAGCCATGGATGTCCCAAACTCAATCCTTTTGTATGCATTAAAATCCATCTAGAAATAGTGTTTTTGAGGATGAAATATTGTTTGGACAACAACATACTAAATCTTGGGTATATTGTAGGGATTATCAGTCTCACGTGAATGCGAAAATTCATAAGTTTTGAATTTTTGATTGGTATTATCATGATTCATCTGTATGTATGATTAAGAACAACAATGAGGGGAAATAATATTCTTGTAGAGTTATATTGGAGTTGTCCTCAAAGCCCCTATTTCTTGATGGTTTGATAAGCAATTTTGATAAGTTTCCTTATGCTTGTATCAATAAAGATTATTACATCATCCCCATCCACCTTTCGATTGAATAAGCTTGCAGTAACATTACATGTCAACCTTGGCAAAAATTTATGCTTCTCTCCCATGATCATGATCCTACTTCATTTTTTGTCCAAGGATCGTTGGACATACCAACATATGTTTACTTGGTGCTTTATGTTTCCTTGTTTTGGTTTGTGACCAAGCATCATAAGGAAAGACTTCATGATATTTATGAACTCATCAAATGGTTACACTCGATTTATGATTTTGCATAACATGTTTTGTTTCCTACATTAGAATAAGGTAGAATGAATAATCACTTTAGCATAAGCATTAGATTTCCTTTGTGTGAATTTCATTTCTTTCCACATTTGAGTTTGTGTTTTCATGGAGTATTTAATGCTTTCATGTATACATTCTTCATATAAATTGTAATGATTATAGCTAGTTTCCATGTCCTTCCATGCTTTGATTTATTATTGTCTCGGGAAGGGACAAGGGACTTGTGTCTTCATCCCTTTCCAATATCTAATGCCTGTTTGATGAGAATGTTTCAGATTAACAAGTTTTTGTAGATTCTTGAGTTCTCATGCACTCTCATGTAGAGCACATGTCCCAGAGTTGAAGTCGGTTGTTACCCCTCAATTTCACTTCAGGAGTGCCACATTGTTTTGCTATATTTGTTCCAACATATGAGTTGATCTCATGCATGTTTTGAAATGATGTGTGAGCACAAGTTTTTGTGATAAGATGTGTCATCACAAGGATTGTATTATGTACCTTGATAAGCCAAAATTTGTGACCATGTATCTTATGTATTGTTACTAAACCATTCTTAGTGATCTACATAAAGTGTTTTTTTTTTCCATATAGGTGGTTTCTCTATACCCTTGTGGTTTGTCATGGCCCATCCTCTTAGTCCCCATTTAAAGATAGTCCCTACCTTTATGAATCACACTAACCATCTCTTAGAATTCATTTATGGCCGAGGTGAGTGCAAAGGGGTGTTGGATTGGATCTATTAGGACACATGACTTACAAAACCCTAGGTGTTTTTCACTTTACCATTATGTGAAAGTTGTCCTAATGTATTGTAAATGTTATCATACCTAGAAAGCACACTTAACCTAAGCATGGATCTACTTATGTATTTGTCACACTTTGGCCTAGTTGATTGTCTACCTAACACTTTGGGTCTTATGACATGTAATTGGCACTTGAGATCATGTAGAACCACCTCACGAGGGATTTCTACATATTTTTATACATTTGCGAGCTTAGAGATCCCCTCTCTCCAACACTTTGAGCCTTCTTGGACGATTCTTCATGCACTTGTGCTTGTCACATCATGCCACATCACCTTTAATGGAGGGCTCAACCATATCTTCATATTTGGAGGTACATGTCACATTCGTATAGGAGTCATACACCTTGGAGATCACATGATTTTCCCTTTAGATCTTTTACTTGGCATCCGTGGCTTGTTTTGACTCTACTAGACTTGGGGGGAGGTGGTTAGCATGGAATTAGGAGGTTTTTACACCTTGAAGGACTCACTTATGACCATTTTATGTTATTTTGGATGAGCCATTCCCTCTTGGAGCCTCCCATGTGCCACAAGTGTGGCCTAGATATTACTTGTTTCTATTTGTTTGCAAATTTCTAATGATCCGTTTAATGATATATTATCATATATCTAAGGAGAAAACTATTATTGTAATAAGAGGGTTGTTGAGCCTCCTCTCTATATAAGAGGCTCCCCCTCACACAATTTCTTGTTGTTGATTGGATATTGAGAATACAATTTGTTGAATATCTTTCTATTGAGGTGAATAGGTGTTAATTCAAGCTCTTCCCCCTTGGTTTCTATTTGGTGATTCTTGAAGATTGATTGTGAATTTTAAAGTCTTCTACAAAGATAGCAAAATTGATTCATTGAAGGGTAGCATCTACCACTTGGAAGGAAATTGGTGTGAGTTAGCTCCTCCCCTATTTTTCTTTATTAGTTTGGTAAGTGTTATTAATTTATTGCTTTGTATTTCCTCTTGGAACCCTAGCAAGGGTATTGGTTTTAATTAATAAGATACAATTGATATTGTTAATGAAGGTTCTCATTCCAAGACCTCTTTCTTGTAGTGTCATGGTCTTAATTTTCGTCTAGATTAGATAGGAGACTATTGAGTCATTAGCTCTAGTGTACTCGTTCTAATCCATAAAAAAAATAGGCCATTTAGAAGAAGTGTTTATTCTTGATCTCGTAAGCTCTTTTTTGATAAGGCATTTGTATTCTCCCATTATCCTCCAAAATATATAAAAACCCCATAACCTTTTTCCTTTTTGTTTATTTATAAATCTAATGAAAAACATTGAAAATATATTTCTTAGATTTCTTCTTTATAATCAAGAGTTTAAATTATTGCATATTTGATTTCCTAGACTATTAGGGATTGAACTTGAATTGATTATATTAAAACTCTAATTGCTAGTTTAGCCTTAAAGTTGTTTATTTCAAGTTTGAATATCATCCTTTGGGCTATTCTTAAAGTTCAAGTAAATCTGGAAATTACATTATTTTTTTTTGACATAACCTCAAGTCTATATTTTGTTACATTTATAGAATATGTAGCATAATCTTCGTACAAATTCATAATATAGAAAGGGTTTCCCAATTTCTAATTCTAATTTAAACTTTAAATTCTAGTTGTGAAATCTTCTTTGAGATATTATTTAATTACATATATTTACTTAAGAAAATATTTGATACTTGCAGGTAAATCCAAAATAACCCTCATAAAACCCTAAGTTGGATTTATCTCTCAATTAAAGTCTTTCCATTTCACTTTGATTAATTTGTTGTAGACTTGATTCAAATATATTGGGATGTTGTTTTATTGAATATCTTAAGACTCATTGAAATATAACTCTAAACATCCATGTTTAAAGCATTGATCTATTTCTTTGGTTGATTTATTTCTGGTTACAAATTGGGAATTTTGCATAATGTAATACATAAACAAATTTATTAACATAAGACATGCCAATTGCACATTGGACTTGTTCCTATTTAAGCATTAATTGGACTTTTGTTAAAAATATCACACTTCTAAATTCAATTGTGCTTTAAGATTAAGATTGAATTTCTTGTGCTTGTTTGGATCTATTGTAAGCAATGTTATCATAACTTGTCTAGTGATTGAACCGGTCGACTCCAAAAATGTGAAACTGGATCGGACCAGAAAAAAAAAAATACTAGTCAACCAAAAACTACATAAAATATTCAAATTTTGAAAAAATATATATACATTCATGTGCATCCATATAAATCCAAATCATTTATACACAAATATGCAAAGTTTCTCATTTATATAGCAAGTAAGAGTGTATATAACCAAAATAGCACCGACTGCAATCCATCTATGAACCAAAATACATCAACAAAGAGGCTCTGAATATTATCTAGAGTCCAAAAAAATTCATCTACAACAAATAACTACATATCATCAAAATCATTACCAATATTAGTTTCTTCATCATTAGTTTCGCCCTCTAAGAATTAAAATAAGATAGAAAAATCTTAACATTCCTAATAAGTGATTTTATTTGAGTGAAGGGTAAAATTTTACTAGCGCCATGACAAAAGAGTTCAAAAATCAATGCCACCTACATCAAGGTACATAGAGGGCTTGGTGCTCTTGATGAAATGTCATTTCCATACCCTCGTACATGATAGAATCCAGTGGAAATGTTGCAATCTTGCCAATCTTTAAATCTTGAAAATCATTAAGTCTGTTGAATTTTGAATGGGGCTAAAATTCTACTTTCTCCATGTGAAGTCCAATGAAGTTGGAACCACTCTCAAACATCCTAAAACAATTAATGGTAATGTTAAACATTTAAGTAAAATGATGAAAATGTCACTTTCATCATTTTACTTTAAGAATTTAATATTACCATTAATTACTAGGTTTGAGTAGGCCCTAGGGTTAGTTAGTAGGCCCCCCTTTATTAAAAAAAATGTTTTTTTTAATTGAAAATTGTGGGTCCTAGATGCATCGTACAAAACCGACCGATTTTGTAAAAAAGTTCGATTTGGTGTTGAACCAACCAAAAATGGTTTGATGTCGAACCAAAATAAATCAACAAAGAGGCTCTGAATATTCTCTAGAGTCCAAAAAAATCATCTACAACAAATAACTACATATCATCAAAATCATTACCTATATAGGTTCCTCCTCATCAGTTTTTCCCTTTAAGAATTAAAATAAGATAGAAAAAGATTAGCATTCCTAATAAGTGATTTTATTTGAGTGAAGGGTAAACTTTTACTAGCGTCATGACAAAAGAGTTCAAAAATCAATGCCACCTACATCAAGGTACATAGAGGGTTTGGTGCTCTTGATTAAATGCCAGTTCCATACCCTCATACATGATAGAATCCAGTGGAAATGTTGCAATCTTGTCAATCTTTAAATCTTGAAAATCTTTAACTCTGTTGAATTTTGAATGGGACTAAAATTCTACTCTCTCCATATGAAGTCCAATGAAGTTGGAACCACTCTCAAACATCCTAAAACAATTAATGGTAATGTTAAACATTTAAGTAAAATGATGAAAATGTCACTTTCATCATTTTACTTTAAGAATTTAATATTACCATTRATTACTAGGTTTGAGTAGGCCCTAGGGTTAGTTAGTATGCCCCCCTCTATTAAAAAAATGTTTTTTTAATTGAAAATTGTGGGTCCTAGATGCATCGTACGAAACCGACCGATTTTGTAAAAAAGGTCGGTTCGGCCTTGAACCAACCAAAAATGGTTTGATGTCGCCAGTCCGACCATTTTTTCCCCAAAATCGACCGAACTGACCGGTTCTGAATGATCCATAATGGTTTTAATAACATTGATTGTAAGTTGCATCATTGACTTGGGACGGTAATTTATAAGTTGAAAACCTAAAATATCTTTATTGCACATATAGCAAATCAGATTTGAAGGTTAATCCACATGTTTCTAATTCATATAAGCATCTAAGTGAATTGTGGTGGTTTATACTCTTTATCTTGAAGGCTTATCTTAAAGCATTGGATCACTAAGTTGTTGAATCATTTGTATTGCTTGTGTTAGATATTCGTGGGATTCACTTGTTTTATTTGTTAGAGTAAATTTTTGTTTTCCTTAACTAAATCACAGTTAAGATTTATTTAAGATTTCCTAATAATAAATTGTATATCAAAGTGATACCCCCCTTGACCTCTTGAGAGTCGACCAAACATGAAGGGGAAGTTGTGTTGATGTGACAATGATACAACTCCTATCCATTACCCAATGGTGGCATCTGTAGATTGGAATTTTCACTTAGACGTTAGTTTAGATGGTAACATACCTTATTATCCCTAGGATTAAGCACTTGTATTTTCCCATCAACCACAAAAATGTACAAAAACCCGAAATCTTTCTTTTATTTTTTGTTTATTGGAAATCTAAAGGAAAACATTGAATTGTCTTTAGTTTAGATTTATTTCCAAGTCTACTTGTTTAATTTCAAAGTATATTCATTTCTTTAACTTATTTCAATTAGAGTTTTGATTTTAAAGTTATTATCTTGAAAAAACTAATCACAATTTTGCATTAAATATAGTAATTTCAATATTTATTTTTGTTCTTTTGGCTATCTATATATTTATGTAAATCTAGAAATTATCATTAAAGACATAAAAATCAGATTTACGTAAATCTAGAAATTATAATTAAAGACATAAAAATCAGATTTTCATAAATTCAATTTTTGTTCTATTTCATTTACATAAAGTCTTGGTATAGACTTATAACTTATTCACAAGTTAGAAGAAATCTTTCAAGTTTTATTTCAAACTTTAAATCTGAATATTTCTTGAATTAATTATTGCAATTTACATATCTTTCATTTAAAGAAATATTTAGTTAATTCAAGTAATGTTCATGGAACATAAATTTGATTTACTTTATGATTGAAGTCTATTATATTTCATATTAAACTTATTTCATTCAAGTTAAGAAATTTATTTTATGGAACATCTTTTATTTCATAATAGTGATATAACCCTAAGCATTTCGTTAAAGTATTTATCATATCTTTGGGTTGATTTCATTCAAATCCTAAATATGGAATTTATATTTAAATTCAAATTATATTCTGTAAATTAGATAAGCCAAGTCATATTTTGGACTTGTCTTGTAACACCTCAGGTTTTGAACCCCATTTTAAATAATGTATTGTTACAATGTTGAGAGGCTAGGGTATCCAAACAATTATTAAAAGGCTAGTGTGCCCAAGACATGTAATGTTTTCTATCATTATTAATAATAAATACATGGTTGGCTGCTAGACGGACAAGGACTAGAGTTATAGGGGGCTATGATTCCACAAGAGATGGGGATTGAGGGTCTAAGTGTTATTCCTATGTTAATTACTCTTTTTGCCTAAGGGAGGGGATCGATTATGTGAGCTTCTTGGGGAAGGCCAGAAGGTTCTTGATTCCCCACGAAGTTACTTAAACACGCCTCGAGTCTGATGGGGGGGGTTCGACTAATGACTTGTTCGTTGATTTCCTGTATGCTCATTCATTTCCCTCACGCACTTTCATGCACCCACTTACCCATTCATTGATCCATTCTCACCTGCGTCTTGGCTGGGGAAGGGAACCGAATTGCTAAAGAATTAGCCACAGGATAGTTGGTTGTAATGTTCATTGGTGCAATCCAGCCATGACTTGGGGCTTGCATGTCTGAGATGCGTTGACATGTGCCCCGTCTTTCTCACAACTGTGAGTCCTGAGAGTTCCAGCTTTGAGATTCCAGACCACCTATGTTGGAGGCCCAAAAATAAAGGACAGGGACTGCCTGAGGGACTGCATGGCAGAGAAGGGTGGAGGTCCATTCTCTTGGGGCGGTACAGGCTGGGTACAAGAGAGCTGGGTACTTGGATTGTTGTGGGTGTTGGGAAACTTGTGAGAGCTTGAGAGTTGATTGGTTTGGGAACCCAAGTACACTCTGGAACCGTCCTTGTGGATTCATAGCCCTGGCTCAGGGGTGACACTATTGTTGAGATTTGGAGCAATGGTGTCTATGGTTGGGTGTAACGTCCTTGGTCTGCAGCCAGTTGGTGTCATATTCCATAAAGATAAGTGCTCTATGTTATGGTATCAATTGCATGTATATGAATATATTTCCGTTGTATATTTAATTATCGTTTAACTGAATCTTTAGACTATGCATGCTTGCTGACTATTGGTGTGCATGTCGTTAAAGAATTTCCTTTATGCATCCTTAAATTTAAAAAAGGTATCGTTAAGAGAATTAAGTCCAAGGGAAGGCTTGAAGGTAGCATGCCCTGACCTATGGGCGGTTGGGGATGTTACATAATGGTATAAGAGATTTTGGTTGAAACACCAGTCCGATATGGGTCAGGTTTGTTAGTCAGAGTCTTAGGGTCGAGATTGAACTCTAACTGTGGAGTTGAAAAGCTCAGGAATAATGGAATTGCAGAATCTATGCAAGAGATAGAACGTCAGAGACCCATGTAAGGGGTTCGAAGGATCGTGACCGTCCCCTTTGAATTCAGGAGCAATCACCACTGTAGGATCGGAAGAGATCTAGGATCGTTGGATCAGAGGGCAGGTGAACAAGGGTCGTCCCATGAAAAGAAAGCAAGGGATAAGGTCACAACCGTCAGATCCCATTAGAGAGTGAGATCAACGGACATGAGGCATTGCGAGGAACCAAGTTGCACAAGAGATAATTTCCCAAGGTAGTCCCGCAATCCAAACTACGGTTTCCCCAAGGGGTTACGTGTCAGCATCAGAAGAATTGTGGGGTGAAAAGCGGGTTACTCCAAATCGTCGATGCGTTCCCCCGCAAATTTAAAGGCATGCAGTGATGTGACATGTTAGGGCTTGAACATCAAATCTCTGTATAGTCGAAGTAGATCCTGACTGTCGATCACCAAGAGGTATGTTTCAGCATATCAGTAACTCCGAAGAAATCTATTCGAGAGGTTTTCATTTGAGATTTGAAACTCCCGAATACCGGAGATCCAAGGAGCCGAAGCAAATCTCGATCGTTCGATCATCTGAAATAGATCTCAGTCGCTAGATCATCCGAAGTAAATATCAAGCATTGGATCATCCGAGGTGAGTCTAGGTCGTCTAATCTAGAAGAGACGTGGCGTAAATATGTGGATTTCGGGTGAAGGCCCGAAGTAAGCCTCAACCATCTGATTCAAGAGGAAACGCGGAAGAATCCCATGTACTTCAAGGGGTTTAAAGTTTGAGATTTCTGAAACCCGAAGACCCGAAAGGATCTCAGCCATTGATCTACCGAGAGCCACGTGTCACCAGATCCAAGGCTTTGGATAAAATCCAGTGGGGCCAAATAAATTTTGAAATTTGAGATTTTTGAAGTCTGAAGACCCGAAGTAAGCCTCAACCGTCAGATTAAGGAGGACACACGGTGCAGATTCGTGGACTCCGGGTGAAGACCTGAAGTGAATATTAGTCGTCCGATCCAGGAGGACAAATGGCGATAGATTGGCCAGTTTGGGAGAAGTG
>JZKD02S0887014.1:0-14088 GCA_000966675.3 Picea glauca | reverse complement strand
TTTGCCTCTGGAGGAGTGATTAAGCCCTCGACTGCTGTCAAGATCTCCTCTTTGTGAGAAGAGGAGATATCGACCTTTGCAAGGATTTGAGTGAGTTGTTTCAAGCTGAAATTCATTGTTAAACCATCTTGTTAAAGAGATTCTTACAACACCCAAAACTGAAATCAAAATAAAAAACTTAAATAAAAGCACTCTTATTGAAACAGAAAACAAATACTCTTCACAGTTGCAGAAATTAAACGCTCTTGATATTTGGTAGGGAAAGTGAGGAATCTACACTAAAGTATCTCTATGACCCTTAGAACCAACACATGTAGATCACACTTGCGAAAATTGAAATTTGCAGAAATTGAAATTACTTTTACCTAGTTGGCAAGGATAACATGAGGACTCTCCATTCAAGTAGTTGTTATGACCCCTTATGAACACATATAGATCACACTTGCATGAATTGAAATGAAAAAAAAACTAATACCTCAATCCATCATGCTTCCCCAACAACGACACCAAAATGTTGGGCTCTAAAGATGTCCTAAAAACAATCTCTATGCATCAACCAAAGGTAGGCACTGGCACAAGCATTTTACTTGTTGCCTACGTAGGTTCTTACCTTCCGTTTTCAATACCCAATCCTCAAATATGCAACACTTGTAAAGGAAAATCAATCGTAAAGGGAATGACATTTGTTCCGTTCAAATGAACGACACTTCCTGTAAAGGGAACAACAATCATAATAAAAGGAACGATAGTAGTTACATTGGGCCGAACTAATGTTGTATTAATTGAATTGTAGTACTTTCCCAACTATATAATTTGTCAATCCGAGGTTTGTAAACTTATGAAGCACACACAAAGTACATGCAAGATTGAAGTGGAACTAATCTAATCTAATGTTTAAGCTACAACTGAAATTGAATCATTAATCTAATGTAGGAAGTTGAAACACGTGACTTGGAATTGAATTTCTACAACACATGACTGAAATGAAATTGCGTAAATGAAATTAATCTAGGAATGGAGAACTACATGAAGGAAAAAAAAATATAAAATGTGAAGATTTGAATGACACAACAACATATGTGAGCTCACACCAATGAAGAAACACCTACCACGCCCGCGGCCAAAATAAAAGGATTCTAAAGCTTACTCACATCAGCCAGGAGCTATGTGGATAGTAATATCAAGAAAAGAATGGCACTAATTACAGAAGATTGGGAAATTTCAAAGAGCAATGTTTCTTTTGGCTCGAGGGTGCATGCCCTCGAATATCTACAAATCGACCTAAAAAATGAAGAAGGTTTCTACCTTGATGTCATGGTACCCTTTGATATTAAAGTTACCAACATGTCAAAACTAAAGAGAGGAGAGGAGGACCTTCCCTCTCCAAGTCAGATAAAACAGCTGAATGCCTATTGGAAAGAGAAAATAAAGAACTTGAACAACATCGTCTAGGCGTGCAACCAAGCGATAACAAGGAGAGAAGAGTTATTCAAAAGGCTCACAGAGGTGGACCTAGCCGGAAGCACTAACAAATTCCAAGATCCCAAGTTGATCCTCAACTCGTTGTTCCTAAAAAAACAACAGTTTGATGAGCAGGTTGATATTTTTAAAGGATTGTCAATTGAAAAATTCTATTGCATAATTGTATATGATGAGAACTCCATAGATAACTCACTAGTGGATTACTTCATAAAAAATCAAGATATTGAAGAAGTACTACATGGAATTTCCATTGATCTCCGAGACTTGGAGGGTGAGTTGTTCAATATTAAAATCCGACATGAAATCAATGTGGCACCTATGAAAGGTTACATCTAGGAATGGTTCAACAAGGCTATCAACAAAATGACAAATGAAAGACAAGAAGCAGTTGAGATGGTTCCTATAACTGTTGATGAAAACGATAAAAGGACATCAACGAGCAAATTAAGAAGGAGAGAAGATCATAGTAAGTTTGGGTTGATCACATCCTTCTTTTCTTTATCAAGTCCTTCATCCATTTATTCTACCTCTTTCACTAGAAAGGTTTAAATGAAGACTGATAACTCCTTTTTTCTTCTTACCAAGTCTTGTTGATCCTTCCACCGCCCACCGTATTCTTTCTAAAATCTTATTTCTTGTATTTATTTTATTTATGGTCTGTGAGAGCCCCAATCCCAGTCTTTAAGACAAACACATTTATATTTTCAAGAATATGTAACAGACTATATATTTTTGGAAATTTCAAGAGAACTACTTTGGGAACAATCTCGATTGTGCTTTGTAACCCTGTTTTCATAATATAAAGTATTTGAGGTTGATCTATCATTATATTTATTTGAGATTCCCATGTATCCACTCTGTTAAAGTTCTCGTGTGCATGTAGATCATCTTCTTTTGTTTTTATGCAATCAGAATATTTATCTTAAAACTATGATGGATGTGAGGAAATTTTGTTTATTTACTTTAAATATGTGAAGTGTGTGATTCCTGGTCCTTTCTCAAGAACTTTTCTTTAAAAGAAAACAAAAAAAAAATCCCTTTATTTACTTCCTATAGTTATTTTTCTTTGAATTACTATGATGAACTTCTGTCAAGTCCCACATTCTGAATATTTAAAAATCTCAAGAAAATCTAAAGAAGAGTACCACCTCTATAAAAACGCAAGGGGATTTATATCCTCATAAGGTATTCGTTTCAGTCCTAACAGACTCAAGCATCAACATTTTTGATGACCATACTGGGGAATGAACTAAAATTTGGAACCCAGTCTAGCGTTTGTGAAAGAATATACGACTTTGCCCCAGGTTGATCAGCCTCACTTGAAAATTGGATTGAACAACCAACAAAGCATTTTACATTAGTTATACAACTTAGTAATATCAACGACCGAGACCCATGAATATTTAGAAAGGTCTTGGAAAACCTTGATCCAGGAAGAAGAAAGAGAAATCCTCCAGAGACAGAGGAGAGAGGAATGAAAATACCAAAGAAATCAAAGGCTAGCTAGAGCATCACAACAACAAGTTCATGATTGAAGTTGGACGAATACAAAGGACCCATTACCAAAAGTAAAAAAAAAAGAAACTCTTTGTTCTTAGAAGTGAAAATCCTATTCCTGGAATCTCTCTAGACATGGAAACAAGAGAGGAACAACCCAAGACAAGCATCATGAGGAGAGACAAGGAGTCATAAGTGATGCTGCAAGAAATCAAGGAAACCCAAGATTTGAAAATCAAAGGAGGGTAAGAGATTCCCCTCTAAATATTATAGGTGAGTAACATGACCTCCCTGTTCTCCCTAAGGGCACCTTAAAGGAATTTTATGGAGATGGAGAAATTGATGCAAAGAGGCATCTACACTTATTTCTTGATGTTTGTGATTTTCAACATGTTGAGTATGACGATGTCATGGTAAGGATGTTTATGCAAACCTTATCAGGAAGAGCATATTAATGGTATATGACGTTTACCAATAGATTCATTCGCTCATTTAATGACCTCGAAGCTATGTTCCTGACTATTTTTCCCCCTCCAATTGCTTACCATACCCTTCTCACCGATTTCACCTAGATTGGGTTGAGGAAGATTGAAATGATATCAGATTTTAATCTCAGGTTCAATAAAGCCTTGAGTAAGATTCTAGAAGATGAAATACCGAATGAACCTATCATTCTCGGTTTTTATAAGAATTCCATGCCCCCGAATGTAAAATATGCTATCAGAACATCCAAAATGGATACTTTGGAGGAGGCAATGACTAAAGCCACTGAGATGGAAGAAATCATGATTGAAACAAGTGTTGACCCTGATATTATACTAGGAAGAGTACAAAGGTAGCTGGGAGGATTAAATATTGATAATCAAGGATATTTCAATTCAAGAAAGAACGAAGAATTCAAGACTCGAGCGGCTCAGAATCAAACAACAGGAGGATGATTTTTCAAGGGAACCATACTTGATGTAAAGGTTGACCCTGTGAAAACACATGAAACTAAGAAAAGAATCAAAATTGCATAGATGAATAGAACCATCAAACAAATTCAGAACAAATAACCAGACTGAGAAGGAGAGATAATTACATGCCAAACCCAATAATTCCAATCCCAGAGCAAAGGAGGAACCCTCCCCTAGAAAACAGAGTGAGGTTTGAGAACATGGATAACCCACAAAGATAAAGGGTTCCCAGACAACCTACTCCAAATGCAATTGTTCTGGATGATGTCTATGATGAGAAATTAATTGAGCAAGAAAAATATTACTTACTTGATGAAATATTTGAAACTGTGCAGATGGATGGATGTGAGACATCCATGTATATATTTTGAGAAGGCGAAAATGATCCCAACTCGCAATAAAATGTCACACATACAAGAGGATTTGTAAATAGACCGGAAAATAAAGGCGACTCTAACAAGGAAAAACAAAAAGAAAAGGAAAAACAAAAACAAATGAAAAAGTGTCAAATGAGAAAGTGATGGATGGAAGTGGAACTAAAAGGAAACAGTTGACATCAAACTCCACTCAAATGACGTATAATTTCATGGAGGACTTAAGTAAATTAAGGATAAATTTTCCCTTTACGTAAGTGGTGAAGATTCCTCAATAAAGACATAATATTTTGAAGTTGTTGGATGATCCATCTGAAAGAGTTGAAGTTGTTGTCACTAGTCCAAAACAAAGATAGAGCCCATCAACTGTCAAGGTGAGAGGTAAAATTCTGCATTTCTACATTTCAATTGAAAATTGTGATGTTTCGCTACATAATTTTTTAGTTGACACTAGCGCGATAAATAATATAATTCCACTTGCGGTCATGGCGGCATTGGGAATACGTTGCACTAAGTATTATGAAACTAGTGAAAGCATATATGCAATTGATTCTAGAAAAGTGCCATCTTATGGAAAAATCACAGAATTTTATGCTTGGATTACAGTAGCCCCCCATATCATTAGATTTTTCAATATTATTGTTGTATACCTTCCCCCGGCATATGGAGTTGTGTTGGGAAGATAATATAGATACATGATCAGTGGATATATAATGAACGATGGAAGTTGTATGATGCTATTAGGAAAAGAGGGAGTGATGATTAAAGTACCCCATGAGCCTAGAGAAACCTTCTTTTTCAAGAAGAAGGACAATGAACTGATGGAGGATTACATAGATGTCAAGATTGGAAACTATGTTATCCTAGACACAAAGCATAATGAAATCCTAGAGAAAGTTAAAGACGTTGAGAATCAAGAGTGTTTGTTTGAAGGCTACTAGAGGATGTCGTTTGATGGAGCTTGTTCAAAATATGGGAATGGAGTTGGAATTTTTATTTTGAGTCCAAGTAATATTATTCACCCACATGATGTAAGACTAGAGTTTTCATGCACAAATAACGAGGAAGAATATGAATCTTTGATTCAGGGGATGATCCTCGCATAGGAAATTAAAATAGAAAATCTCATTGTAACTGGTGACTCAGAGTTGGTGATCAATCAGGTTACTCAAAGGTATAAAATAAAAAAGGAAAGACTTAAGTTATATTTCAAAAGAGTTAATGAATTGATGGAATCTTCCAGTTCCTTCAACATTTCTTTCATTCCAAGTGACAAGAATCACAAGGAAGATTCACTAGCCTTGATGGCTTCATTGTCAAAGCCAGACGATGTCCAAAGCAAAACATCTTTCTAAGTAGAAAGAGATTTATGACCGTTTGTACCCGATAACATTGAATACTTGCAAGTATTTGAGAATGATGAACAACTGGAGAATTTTTTGTTAAATAATGATGATGATGATGAAAACGATCGCTCTTCCATTGTCCCCAAATATTTTATACAAACTAAATCTCTTTTTACGAAAGACAATCATGCTAAGAATCTCCTTGAAGAAGTTTCACTTCAAAAAGTGTAAGAAACAAGAAAAGTCAATATTGGAACTGACAGTTCCCTGAAATATGTCAACCCGGGAGTTGATTGCACCATTGAGGAGGTTGATCAATATGTTTCCTTATTCAAATAATATATCGATGTGTTCGCTTGGAACTATAATTATTTGAAAGCTTATGATAAAACTATATTCCAACATATCATTCCTTTGAGGGAAGAAGCAAATCCAGTGAAAAAAAAATAAGGATGATGAATCCCAAGTTGAAACCTCTGGTAAAGATTGAATTAGAGAAATTGAAGAAGGAAGGGATAATTTATCCCATCGGACATTCATACTGGATTTCAAATCTAGTGATTGTAAGAAAAAATACCAGGGAAATTTGGATGTGTTTTGACTTCAGAGACCTTAACAAAGCAAGCATAAAGGATAGTTTTCCTTTAACTAATATGCAGTTTCTTCTACAACAAGTTACTGGATCAGCCTGCATTTCCATGTTGGATGGTTTTTATGGATATAACTAGGTCTTGGTGGCAAAAGAAGATAGGGAAAAGACAACATTTATCACACCGTGGGAGACATATGCATATGCTAGAATGCCCTTTGGTTTGAAGAATGATGGAGCCACATTCCAAAGGTCCATGGATCATGCATTAAGTGGGTTGATAGGAAATTTTATGGAAGACTATGAAGATGACTTGACGGTGCACTCAAAGAAAATAAATGAGCACATCCATCATTTAAGAAAGGTTTTTGAAAGATGTAGACTATATGGTGTATCTCTAAATCCAAAGAAATGCTTGTTCGTGGTGACTCAGGGAAAACTGTTGGGCCATATTATATGAAAGTAAGGGATTTATATAGATATAGGAAGATTTAAAGAAATAAATGAGCTCAACCCCCAACATTCGAGAAGGGAGTCCAATAATTCTTTGGAAAAATCAATTTTGTGCGAAGATTTGTGCCTGACTATGCAAGCATCGTAAAGTCGATCAATTTTTTGCTGAAAAAGGAGTAGAGGTTTGAATGGAAAACATATACTCAAGAGGTGTTCAATAATATCAAAGGAGAAATCACCACTTCTCCTATCCTCATTAGTCTGGACTTTCAAAGAGATTTCATCATCTATTCATTTGCTACAGAGACAATTGTTGCATCCGTTCTCACTCAGAAAAATAGCAAAGGAGAAGAACTCCCAATAAGTTTTATGAGAAAAACCCTACACAAATATGAGTTGAGGTATTCAGAACTAGAGAAGAAATCCTTGTCTCTTGTAAAAGTAGTAGTGCACTTTTGGACTTATATATTTAAATCCCATATTATTTCTTATGTTCCCTCATCACCAGTGAAGATGCTTCTAAATCAACAGTTGAAAGAAGGAAAATGGGCTAATTGGTTGGGAAAAATACAAGAATATGATATCAATATTAAACCCTTAAAAGCGATTAAAGGACAAGGTTTATGCAATCTCATCGCGAATGGAGATTCGTTCGATGAGATGATTTCAATCTCAATCAGAGAATCATTAGTTGATTCATAATGGTACAGATATATTATATTTTACTTAACGTCCATTCAGTTTCTTGTCACCATGAAATACAAGGAGCAAAGAACATTAAAGATGAAGGAAAACTAATATGTAATGATTGCAGACATATTATTCAAGAGAAATTATGACGACATACTACTGAGATGCGTTGATGAAAATCAAGCCCAGGAATTGATGAGAGAATTCCATGAAGGAATATGCAGTGGAAAATTTTCCACTACTTCCACCGACCAAAAGATAATAAGGATTGGATTCTACTAGCCATCAATTTTCAGAGACTCATATGCCATGATAAGGAAGTGTGTGTCCTGCCAACAGTTTTAAGGAAAGATGAAGAGATCCGCAATGACCTTACAACCTATAATTGTGGAGAAACCATTCTCCCAATGGGGACTCGATGTTGTTGGTCCAATTAATCCGAATTCTAGCAAAGGGAATATGTACATCCTCAGGGATACATATTATTTCATGAAATAGTTGGAGGTGGTGGCGTTAAAGAAGGTTGATTTTGAAGAGATGATCAATTTCCTCAAAGACAATATTCTATCGAGATTTGGAACTCCTGATAAATTTATCATAGAAAATGGTTTGATTTTCATTGGGTCAAAGTTTACAGATTTTTGTGGATAATATGGAATCATCATGGGTCAATCATCGAATTATTATCCACAATGTAATGGCCTTGCCGAATGCACAAAAAACACTTGTGAAAATACTGAAGAAAACAATTGACAAGAACCAAAGGAATTGGAATCTGAAGCTAATGGATGCATTATGGGAAAGCATAACGACTCTGATGGATAGCACTGGGATGTCTCTATATCTATTTGTTTATGGGAAGGAAGTGGAAATTCCAATTAGTCTTGAGCTCAATGCATTGATCTCTATGGTTAATACCAAAGATACATAAGACAATTCACCCATTCATAGGAGAATCAATTAGTTGCTAAAATTGGAAGAGAAACAAAGAAAATCCCTGAATGGAACTTCTAGGTAGCAGAGTGTCAAAATATATTTTGATCAGAGAAAAAATGTAAAGAATTTCTAGAAAGGAGAGATGATGCTACTTTGGAACAAGGACAAGGAGAAATTTTCCATGCATACAAAGTTCAAAGTGCTTTGGATCAGACCATATGTCATCGAGAAGATATTGGGTTTCAACTCCTATATGCACCAAGACATGATGGGTAAAAGTTTAATGCTACCTGTCAATAGGAAACATTAGAAAGGTTTCTTCTCCTAAGACTTTCTCATTCCCATTGTACATAATTTTTTTATTTTTTTTTCAGTTTGTATATTCTTACTATGAATTCATAGCCCAATGGGAGGAAGCACCTAGTTACAAGAGATTCTGGATTCTTGACAACCCACGGGGGGTTATCATCCCACAGTAGGAGCATGTTGTTGAGATCAATTCTTGCTTCTGAAATACCCCCCCCCTTTCTATTTTCCCAACTTCTTTTCTCCCTTTCTTTTCCCTCTTCTATACTTACCCATTTTTCCCTTTTCCTTTTTTCCTTTCTTTTCTCCCTTTCTAGTTTTTATACTTAGTCATTTTTTCAAAATGATGGGTCCACAAGTTCCTGGGTTCACAGACTTGTGAATACTCATATCCAATACACACTCTCACATATTTAGTCTGACCGACCACCACATTATCCCATACTTAGTTGTTTCTGCAGTCGCGGGTTCCCGGGTTGGCGGGGTCGAACTCTCATATCCCATGTTCCATTATATACATTTTTCATCCAAAAGATCTGCGATATACATTTTGACCATTGCACTCCCCGAGCTTCCAAGTCTCTCATGTCTCCTATGCTGAGTCTGTTCGACCGCATCACAACACTTAGCCAATTTTCAACCTTCTGCAGTCACAGGTTAGTGGGTTCCTGGGTTGGCGCGCTCACGAAAATTCCAAATCCTATTTGTTTCCTTCCATCCCTGCTACCTTCGCACTTTTCCCAATACACATTTAGTATTTTTTAATGCTAATAACTCATTATGAAGGTCCCATAAAAATTGTAATTAATAGGTGAAGGGCTCGAGGAGATTTCTCATTAAACCACATTAAAGCATGATTTGCGGAAGATTATATTATATCTCTTAAGCGCTCATTTCAAATATTATCTGGATCAAAAGAACACTCCCATCAACTTATGGCAGTGATAGTTGGACAACAGTTTTGCGGAGATAATTTGAACATTTTTGGATGAGAGGACTAGAACATTCAGTGGTCTAGAGTGTACTCTTATTATTCATCCCCTTCTGCTCAAAAGGAAGTAATTTGGGTGAATGGAATTGCTTGTGCAGCTTGTGTTCCTGAAGTCTTTGAATGAAAGGAGTTGGTTTCCTAGTGCACTGAGAAGTATATACCAAACCAATGGATGATTCAACTCCAAGACCATTCTCCTGTCTCCCTTTCACCTCAAGTGTTCTGTAAAATGTTGAGACTACCAGAGCCAACACTCACCTTCAAAGGTGAATATTGCAGAGACTTATTGAAAAAACATGACAAAAACCTTGATCTCTTACCTGAATTCTTGTATAATCTCACGTCCATCCTTGAAGATATCACCAGATTGTAGGTCATCTTATTCAAAAACCCATTTCAAGAAATTGCCTGGTTATTTACCAAATTTATGGGCCAAGAAAATATTGCTAGCATTTCTCGTATGATTCTTTACATCTTATATTTTACTGTCAAAGAGATGGCCATTTTTGATTGGGGAAATTTGATTTCCATTGAAATATCTTCCCAATTGTCTCAGTATAAAAAGGATAATACATTCTTAATGTCTTCTTATTCGGTTTTTGTGATAGAGCATTGTTGCCGATTTCCTAAATTGTCTATATGCAAGAATGTGATTTGTGAATTCGACCCTGTGACCTTTTGGTACCAATCTTTATGGAGGCACAAATCTTCCCTGCATTTTTATGAAGTTGTTAACAACTTTGTTTTGGTCCTTAAAGAATTACTATTTGGAAAAGACACCCTAAGAATATATGCTCGTGTCAATAAGTTCTTAGATAGAAAGGGGACTTTGGAGAAAATCGAAAACTATAATGTCATTAGGATTTTCGGCTCTAAAGGAAATCCTTCCTTTCTTCCATGCCATATATATGACAGTTTGTTTTTCACAGAAGTCGTGAGGAAATATAACTTTTGGCTGCACTTTTTTCATGAAAAACGAAAAAAGCAATTCATACCTTTTCCTTGGAAATTTGGGGATTTTGTATTTAGAAATATGAACAAAATTGATGAATTCCCAAACCACTCCCACAATTTGAATCTCAAGTACATTGAAAATATCAGAGGGTTTGAACCTAATGGAATATTTGTGGAACATATGTTAATAGTGGATTTTAGCAGTTCATTTATCCATACATTTCTAAGAGAAGAAAAAGATAATAACCTGGGCAATCCTACCCACACTGTTGGCGACTTAGAAATGTTACGCAATACCAATGAATTATATAAATAGAGAGGAAAACATCCCAATGAGAAGATTTTCCATTCCCCAACTATTACTCTCAAGAATTCAACACCTCGAAGCAGTGCTCCAGTGGCCCACCCATCCAAAAATGTAATCAACGGTATTTCAAGCAAAGGAGGAGACAAGAACCCCCCTCCAGGAAAAATTGAAATCTCCCATAAACTTCCTCTGAGGAAGAATATTGTACAAGAAGAAGAAGAGTGTTGTGTCGAAAGTGACATCAATAGATTCTCCCTCGAGGATATGGAGCTCAAAGCTAACATTGAGAAGATGTTTCCTAACATTGATCAGCCAGGAGGCGTGGCCCACCAAAATCAGTCGTTGGAAATTGTTGAAAATGAGATATTTGATGAAGAAGAATCATTTGTATTTCAAAGTGTTTTCTTTTATAGCGAATCTAAAAAATTAATTATTGAGAAGACTGATGCAAAGAATAAAAAGGGGAAATATAGTTCGAAGGTTAACCTAAAGAATATGCAGCCTTCCCAGGTTTCCAGAATCCATAGAGCCACCAGTGATGCATTGGACGATTCCATTGGAAGTCTCAAAGAAGAAAATACTAAGTTGAAGAGACTTTGATGCCTCTTCCATTTATTGCTATCCCTTTGGAAATTGTCAGACCCACCACGCCCATGACCAAAATAAAAGGATCCTCAAGCTTACTCACATTATCCAGGAGCTATGTGGAGAATAATATCAAGAGAATAATGGAACTAATTACATAAGCTTGGGAAATTTCAAAGAGCATTGTTTTTTTTGGCTCGAGGGCACATGCCTTCCTTTAATATCTACAGGACGACCTAAAAAATGAAGAAAATTTCTACCTTTATGTCATGTTACCCTTTGGTATTAAAGTTACCAACATGTCAGAACTAAAGAGAAGAGATGAGGACCTTCCCTCTCTAAGTCAGATCAAGCAGTTGAATACCTACTGGAAAGAGAAAATAAAGAACTTGAACAACATTGTCTAGGCATGTAGCCAATCCATAACAAGGAGAGAAGAGCTATTCAAAAGGCTCACATAGGTGGACCTAGCCGGAATCACTAACAAATTCCAAGATCCCAAGTTTATCCTCAACTCGTTGTGCTTAACAAAACAACAATTCGATGAGCAGGTTGAGATTTTTAAGGGATTGTCAATTAAAAATTTATATGGCATAATTGTATATGATGAGAACTCCATAGATAAATGACTAGTGGATTACTCTGTAAAAAATCAGGATATTGAAGAGGTACTGCATGGAATTTCCATTGATCTCCGAGACATGGAAGGTGAGATGTTCAATATTAAAATCCGGCATGAAATAAATGTGGAACCTATGAAAGGTTACATCAAGGAATGGTTCAAGAAGGCTATCGACAAACTGACAAATGAAGGACAAGAAGCAGTTGAGACGATTCCTATAACCTGTTAGTGCTCTGTAATTTGCCTAAGGCTATGGAGGCAGTCATAAAGGCAACATCAAAACCACTTCAAGTCTCAGATCTAGCCCTCCAAGACTTAGAGAGGGGTATTTCTATCTAATATAGCTTTATTTTGAATAGGTATTAGGCTAGCTAATGGGTTCAGAGTTTGTATTTTTTAATTGGTTTGGTTGGAACAGGAGAAAAGGGCCATTGGGAAATGGAGTCACAATCTGAGATTTAATCAAGACAACCTTATAGGGTAAGGTAGTCAAATTACTGGATCTGGTAAAATTAAATGAAATGAAAGAGGAGGAAAAATAAATGATCAATTTAGAAACAGAGCAATGAAGAATTATGCCACTGAATATCACAAGAAAACATTAATATTATCCGCAACTAGAAACAGAGTGTATCTTTCAACAAATATGCTCATAAACTTCTGCCAAATAATAAGGAAAGAAAACATATGGAAACAAAGAAAAACAATTATAGGAGGAGCACTTCACCAATATATTTGACACGAGAATCATGTAACCGTTGCGACTGTATTATTGAATTGATGAAAATATGGATGGCTCTGTGAGCTCTGATACAAGATTTAAATCATGGTCCCTGACTAATCCACCCTTTTTACTCTATTACAAACATATATATAAATAAAAAACACAATCCTTAATCTCAAGAGATCGAATTCGATCCTCCTGGCCGAAAATAGCAAGTAAATCCCAAAGATATGGCACTGCAAATTTGGCCGAATCTGCTGAAAATAGGGGTACGCTCAGTCTTTGATTTATCCCAATATGTGACACTTGTGAAAACACCGAAGGTGGTTATTGTATCATAGCTTGTCTATAGAAAAAACCTCCTTCAGTTTCTCAAATTTCATCTCCACCTCCCCGAAACATCTCCTGCAAAATCGGGACTGTAACAAGAAAAACCAAAAATCCAAAACATGAGGCTGAAAGACAGCTTCTATTATCCTAACTGGTGGCACCTTTGAAAAATATGAAAGAGGTTTTTGTTCTTCATCCCGTTATGAACAAAAACCTCTCTTGGTTTTTGAAAATCTGTCTCCGTTTTCCCATAATCCACTTCGCAAGACGAGGTATCAAACAAACAAAAAATGGGCAGTTTTGAAAAATTGGGGAAAGTGGTTTTTTGGGGAAAGGTGGTATTCTGGACCCCCCCTGAGGTGGTAAGTGTTATTGGGAGGGGGGGTCTGAAATCACCAGGGGGTAACAAGTGTCCTGGGTGGTTTTGGATATCGGACCCCCCCTTCTCGTTAAAGTTCGAATGGAAAAGGGGGGTTTGGAATTTTTTATGTCCGTTGATTTGTTTTACTTGGGATAAGTGCATACGGTGCACTTTTATTTTATTTTATTTGTTTTTTATTTTATTTATTAAGTTTCTTTTTACTTGTTTTTTTTTTAATTTTTATTTTGTTTACTTTTTATTTATTACGTGTAGTTTTATTTAGTATTTGTGTTTTATATTTATTTAATATATGTCTTTATTTACTTTTCATTTTATTTTTGGTTTAATTTTAATTTTTTTTTTTTTAGACTTAGGATAATTAGTAGTTTTCTTTATTTTTATTATTTTTAATTTAGGTAATGTTTTGTTTTGTTTTAGTTTATTTTTTGTTTTATATATTTAATTGTTAGTATTATTATATTGTTTTTACTTTTTGATTAATGTTTATTCTAACAAACTAACCTAGTTATTAACAACTAACTTAATTATTAATCATTAATTAATTAATTAATGATTAAGTTATTA
>JZKD02S0887003.1:0-14088 GCA_000966675.3 Picea glauca | reverse complement strand
AAAAGGTTTTTTTCCTAAATGTTCTGTGATCCATAGGCATTGGTGATCATCCCGTATTTATCAAAGCCTATGGCTCAATAATGGGATGTGAGAGTTCCTAGAGTGGAAAAGTCTTGGTCTAGAATGACTGCGTCTGGGTTCCAGAGGATGGCTAGGCCACCTATGGCACCTTTCGAGTCTATATGGTATGATTTGCATTTGCGCCAACATCTTCTGAGAATTTCTTCCACGATTTTCCCCGCACATTTGGTTTCTTGGAGAAGGAGGATGTCTGGGTCTTCCATTTTGATGTAGTTTTGGAGGATCCTCTTTTTGGATCGTCCATTGAGGCCTATGATGTTTCAAGTGATGACCTTCATGGTTAACAGTTTGGTGGGTGGGAAAAGTTCTCAGAGAGATTTTGTATCTATCTTGAGTTGATCATGTACTTACCATCCTCCTTAATGAGTTTCTATGCCATTTTCCTACCTCACCTTTTGCTCTCCTTTGGGTTTCTTCTCTGATCTGATTTTGGATCTCCTTAGATTCCCAGTCGTATTGTGGCCCCTGCTAACGAGTCCAAAAAGACCTTGTGGACTTTTCTGAGCTGATATTCATATAAGTTTTGTAGGTATTTTTTGTTGAGAGCTTCTTCAAGCCTATCTAGGTCTATTTTTGCTAGGTCATGTTCATCCATTTCCATGACTATTTCTTCCTCCTTTTCTGGTTCTTTTCCTAAGTCTGGGCGGATCGATGGGTCACCTGGGATTCCTTGGGCTAGGGGCTTCTTTGGTCACTGGGTTTCCTTATTATTGTTGTCATCTAATCCCGTGGTTTTGAGGGGGTTTTCTACTTCTTCTCCCTCTGGTAGATTGATTAGGGATTCAAAGGAGTTGGTATTAGGATTTTTTCGTCCATTGTTGGTAGTTGGTTTCTTTTGCATCTACCTTTTGCGATTATGCACCTGAGTGAAGCCATCCTTTGGTTTCTCTTCCTCGACTGGCTTGGGGGGGGGGTATTGAGGGGGAAATATCTGAAGAGATGTCTGTTCTCATGGCACTTCCTTCATCTGAATGGTATGTGTTTGTAATCCATGGTTTGAGCCCATTCCTCATCTTGGTACTCTAGGGTTATCATACCTGGGAGGGCTTTGGATATGTCCATGTAAACACAGATTCTGGCATAAGAGGGGTACTTCCTGTTCTTGGTGGATTTTGAGGACTTGACGTGCTTGCCTAGAGTGTTTCCAATTCCTGATAAAATTTCTTCTAACCAAAACTCCTGAGGTAGGGAATAGAGTTGAATCCATACTGGGGCATAGGAAAAGTTCTCCTTTTCTAGGCATAAGCGTTCAGTCCAGAAGCGTAGATAGAGTCCCGTCAAGTTGTAGAAATAGGGTCCACCCTCGAATACATGATATTTGTCCTCTAGGATGTAGAATATAACGGTGAAGAATCCATTGGAGCTCAACTGGAGCTCATAGTATCCCTTGGGGTTCCACCAGGCTTTGATCCAATGCGTCAAGTCTCTTTCCGAAGGCCAAAGGCATAGGAACTTGCCTACGAGGGAATGGTCCCTCATGAACTATGTGTCTTCACCTATTCAGTTGCTTTTATGATGTATCGGGGCACAGTCCAGGCTTGCAGAATACATTTCCCTGGTATCCAGGCTTGAGCTTCTTTTGGATGCGAGGTCTTTGCATCCATGTTTGTGCATGTGCCTCTGTGAATTTATTATTGTAGGTATTGTTCTCACAGGTGTTGAGGCAGTTTGAAGGAAGGCCTATGCACAAGAAAATTCTCCAGATCATTTGCTACAATGTTATGGTATGAGGGGGCTTTCGGCCCCCTTTATACGGTCATTCTGTTGAGCCAGTCAGAGCTTCTGTGTAGAGTGTGGCAGGTGCGTGCAGAGGTGGTCAGTGGAAGAAAGGGGGGGGATCGTTGGAACATGAAACCCTAGTTGCAGATCTCTCTCATTCCTGTCTCCTATCGGATTAAAAATAAAAAATAAAAAATAAATAAAATTGTTGTATCAATTTTATTCATGGAGTGAGGCAACATTTTTTGCCTAGTTCTTCTTGTAGGATTGAAACAAGATGTTTCTCATAGTTAATTTTTATTATACTATTTACTAATAATATGTTTAAAAAATACATATCTAGATGAATAATAGTATCTACATAACTAAAAGTTGTATATAATTAACATTAGAGCAATAATCACCATATTGCATTATGTAATGGTTAATCACTAAATTTGCAATTTTACATTAATGTTAATTTATATAGTCACAAGATTACACATTGTAAGTCCATAAATTAATGTTAATTTAATTATAGACCGATAGATAGATTGTGTTGATGGTGAAATTAGCAATTCAACAACAATGTGAAAAACATCCTTCTAGGGCTCTCAACGAAAAAAGAAGAAGAAAAAAAGTGGGGGCAAAAGCCTAGGGTATGCTTAAAGACTTAAAATTTATAACTATGGGATTATTTTAATTAGTTAGGAAATTCAATGGAGTATTTCCCCTTAAGGGTACTAATCCTCTTGAGATATGAGAAATTTTATTTTAAAAATGAACTTTAAGTTCATGATTTATTTGAGAATGTAATTAATGTGAGAATATTTAAAATCTAAATATAGAATGTTTTTCACAATTTAAAACAATTGGTATACAATTGTAAATATAAATAAAGATATGCAATAAATATACAACTCTAAAGAAGACAAATCCATGCCAAAAATGAATTCCAAGAAGCAATAAATTTGTAGAAAAATAAATATATGCATCTAAAAATAAAAAATAAAATATTATGTACAACAATATACAATGATTGTCATCAACAAAGTAAATAGAAACATGCTTTCGAAGCAATGTAAGAAAATGTGATAATTGCTTTGGGGAAAAATATCCCTGATCAGGGTCTAGTGACTAGGAAGATAAATGACACCTTAAAAGACATAATTACTCCTCATCCACCAAAATCCAACAAGACATAATGAAAATTAAGGAAAGGGAGAGAAAATCTAGGTATGCACCTTAAGTCCTTTCGTTTGTAGTAGATCCTTTCCTCTCGTTGTTCCTGGATTGCAGGCCTACTCCCAATGCTGGCTTGAAACAACTTCAGAGAAAAATATAGAACAACGTATACATAATCACCAAGATCATTTAAAGTCCTATATACTCATGAAAGCAATTTAGAAATATAAACATGAACACACATAGATTTAGGACAAGAAAATTATTTTTTATTGAAAACAAGATGATAAGATACAACCTTAATCTTGCCAACACCACTCCACGAACCTCACCTAGGTTCCTATAACTTGACTCCAAGTGCACCAATCCCAAAGTGAGATCCTCACAACCAACATGACAATATAATGAAATGGATGGATTTCATAAGGAGGATGAATGATTGGGAATGTTGAGGATGAAAACTCAGAACAAGATGCAAAGGCTTGGAATGAAAGAGAGGAATCTTGGTAGAGTTCACTTTCCTCTTCTTTCGTATCTTCAAATGACCCCCCTAGGCCCCTTTTTATATGGATAAATGATGGTTATTCTATTTTCAAAAGGGCTATAGGAGGTAAAATGGTTGTGCAACCAAAAATAGCTCGTAAACTCCAATAGAAAGCGAAGAACTTTTTATTTTTTGCAACTTTTGAGAGTATACATGGGATTTTAGGGATTCAGGTCATGCATGTATACGTGATGCATATGTATCAGGGAGTGTATACCATACAAAAAGATTTTTTTTAATAGGAACCTTAGCAAAATTGGTTGGCAAATGTGTAAATGAGTAGGCCAATGTAAAAAATGCATAGTGGTGGAATTTTGGGCTATAACAGATGCCCCTTAATGCGTGAAGTCAGAAGAGAAACTAATGGCCGAAGTACATTACAACATATGCAATAAAGTGGGAAGGAATCGAGTTTAGCGAGCCCAAACGAGTATTTGTGAGCATGTCATCTGCAAAATAATAATAATAATCATTGAGACGGGCATTACCATGCTCAGGACAAGCTAAGCATGGCTTCCAATAAAGTAAAATTTAGATCCATTTCATGTATAGTAATCATTTCTACATGACTAAAATGTGTGCCAATAAATAACGTAGCCGCGAATAATACAAAATAGATATACATATCAAAATCATCAGAAGATATACAAATACAATTTCATATGAATGTTCAGGAGGTATCAATTCTTGTAGCTAGAGATGATAACTTCATGACTCGAGAAATATCTTCAATATATTGAAAACTTGGGTAGGAGTATAATAGGGGTGTAAGACTCACTACCTTGAGGTATTCGACAAGTTGTCGTGAAAATACTAGAGGATGTCAAACATCAGGCATGGAAATTCATTGATTTTAAATGTGAACTTGACAGGACTCTCAAGATGGTCGACTCATGAAGGTCAAGAGACTTGTCGCATGATGGATGACTCATGCTGGAAGACTTTCCCTTGGATAAGAGCACAACATATGAAAAGACTCAGGAAACATGTTATTGGCATAAATCTAGGGCACAAGAGGCACCAAAATCTCTCCATATGTTTGGAAGAGTAACCAAACCTATGAGGGCACAACACTATGTAATGAGAACAACTTACTAACGTTATACTAAATCCCAATGCTTGCAAAAAAAAATGAAGGATGTGATTTGTACAAGGGTGACTAGATTGCTTTCACTAAAATATAATGTTTCCTTTCCCCTCTTTTTGGAATTATTTTGTTTCTTTTTCATATTTTTAACAAGCTTGAAAAAGAACAGAAGAATGCTACGTTACAAGGGAGGAATGAGTGTTGCATGCAATAAAACTAGTTCCAAGCGCATGGAACATATTGTTGCTCAATGCAAGGAGACATGTGCAGGATAAAGACACTTGAGAAACTTCCTCCATGGGTCAAGGAGTCAGATCACAAAGGAAAAAATGTTGCAAGGCTTGCACCTAAGGAATGCTCTAAAGATTCGTAAATAGCTAAATGGAGCCGACATTAGGCCAAAGACAAAAAAGTGAGACATTTAATGTGATTAAAGACTGACATAAAGAGATTCCTTCAATGTAAATTTTTACGAGCTCAAAGAAGGTAAGCTCGACAGTTTTTCATTTTTAGAGAGTCTGAAAAACACTAAAGAAGACTCCAAAGTTTTTTTTTTCATACATTTAGACCCCAAATCCTGAAAAAGGATAAAACAATACTTGGGAATACTCTCTCGATGAAACGTATCTCTCAGGGTGCACCTTTTTCGTAAGTTGAGTCTATGAGGTCTGAAAAAGGTTAAACTTATACCAAGGAGAACTCTAGTTCCATTTTTGTAAATTAAGTTCCCCAAGCCCAAAAAAGAGATAAAATAATACTTGAAAAAACCCGCCCAGTGAGATGTATCCCCTGAGGTATTCCTTTTTCCTAGATAATATATTGGTCGGAAAAGAGGAGAACTTATACAAAATAGATGTTCTTTATAAACCATTTAATGAGTGTGAAAGAAACAAGGTCGCTCGTTGATGTTTTCATATTTATGGAGTCTGAAAAGGGATTAAAGAAGACCTCAAGGGGTTTCTTTTTTTCTAAACAATCTTCAAGGCCCAAAAGGGGATAAACCAAAACCAAGGAGAATGGACCTTTTTGGTAAATTTGGTCCCTTGAACCCGAAAAAGGGGTAAAATTATACCTGAGAATACCCTCCTAGCAAACCATAGATCCTAGGGTGTACCTTTTTCATCAATTAGCCATCCAGACTGAAAAAGGGGTAAATTATCGTCATAAAGATGTGCCTTCAAATTTCACTTTGACAAGCGTGAAGGGCAACAAGATTTCTCAACAATATTTTCAATTTTAGGGAGTCTCAAAATAGATTAAATGAGAGTCCAAAGGGGATCCTTTTAATATGTAATCTAAGGGAGGAAGGAAAGGATAAATTACATCTCGCTAGATGTTACTTTCATGGTTTAAGTGAGCTCGAAAGAAGACAAACTATGATTTAGGGGAGTCCCATGGGTTGAGGTTAGAAAGAAAATTTGAGAAGAAGAATGAGGCCTAAAAATGAATTCATGGTGGGACTAAAAGGACTCCCAAGCCTACAAAAGAATCACATCATGGATGCAAAAATGTAGCACAAGGATCTACCTAGGGAATCCATGGAGAGGAAGGCTCTACCACCTAATTACGACACTTTTAAAGAAACATGAAAGGTTTTATGTCTCAATTCAATGGGATCGATCCTATGGCAAAGTGAAAATTGTCAATAAAATGCAAAATGAAAGGTGGTATAAACCCACCCTATATGCAAATGGTGAAAACAAAACTTCATCACAGGATGATATAAGTAGTACCCATGCATTAGAAAATACCAAATCCAAAGAATTTAAGACATTTAGACAACCAAAAAATCACCAAGAGGAACCAAAACATCCATTGGGAAAACAATAGGGAAGAATACATCGAAAACTAGGTCAAAATAGGTTCAAAAGGTCTATAAATAGAGATGAAAGGGGTCATTTTCACCATTGCAGTTTGAAAATTCCCAAAAATAGTAAAACCCCTCTTTCTTCAATTGAACATTTTGAGAGAATCAGTCGACAAAAACGATTCGTACTTGGACCAAGTAAATACCTCTCTCCTTATTTGGGGGCCGCACACCCTATAATTCCCCACGATTGTGCGTGTATGCATTCTTTTGACACTCAACATTCGCATTCTTTTGACACTCAATGTTCGTATGTACGCGTGTTGCCTATGTATCAGGGTGCATACACCATACAAACATATGTTTTTTAAGAGGAAACTCAACAAAAGTGGTTGGAAAATGTGTAAATGAGTAGGTCAATGTCAAAAATGCATAGTGGTGGCATTTTGGGCTATAACAATAATGTACACAAAGAAATGAAGTTGCATATATGCCTAGAAAAATTGTCTTTTTATTGATAATAGAGTGTTAATACAATGAAATGATCACCCAATAAGTTATACAATTGGATTAGCTCCTACTAAATGGTATGTTTCCAAATCCATACACCATTTGCAAACAACAAAGACAAAATGGGAGAAGCCTTAAATAGTGAGGAACCTATTTGAAGGACTCCACACTAAGATTGTCTGAAATTGATCTACATTCATGGCTAAGTTAATCTTAAATATATAAACACATTCCAAAAAAAATTAACAAATTTACCTTCAAAATATGATACAAAACATTTTAACCCTAATGTTGGACCCATGCATAAAACCATCTTCCCATTATAAGATGTTTTTAGGTAAACTGGAATTTAAAACAAAGTGGATATTCAATTGCATAAGTAGAACACATGAATACTTGGACTTTTCTCCGCCTCATTTAGGTTTATTTCCTTATATTTTGTAGATGAATAGGTTGGAAAGTGAAGAGTCGTATTTTTTCCTTGAATTTCATGTAAAAATAATTTTTGGACAATTTGATTAGCTTTTTGGATAGATGGAATTTGGAAAGAAACCTAATGTGCATTCTTAACTAATTTTTTTTTTGTTTTCAAATACAATATCTTTTTTCATTTAGCTACATATAATTAGTATTGTAAAAATAAACTCCCAATATAGTGTTGGTAAAACTATGAAAATCCATATCAATAGCAAGGATAATATATGTTTGTCTCAATCTATGAGAATCACAACATCCTCCTTATCCACATATCATCTAGTCTCAATCAAGTCATATCNAGAAATAGGGTCCACCCTCGAATACATGATATTTGTCCTCTAGGATGTAGAATATAACGGTGAAGAATCCATTGGAGCTCAACTGGAGCTCATAGTATCCCTTGGGGTTCCACCAGGCTTTGATCCAATGCGTCAAGTCTCTTTCCGAAGGCCAAAGGCATAGGAACTTGCCTACGAGGGAATGGTCCCTCATGAACTATGTGTCTTCACCTATTCAGTTGCTTTTATGATGTATCGGGGCACAGTCCAGGCTTGCAGAATACATTTCCCTGGTATCCAGGCTTGAGCTTCTTTTGGATGCGAGGTCTTTGCATCCATGTTTGTGCATGTGCCTCTGTGAATTTATTATTGTAGGTATTGTTCTCACAGGTGTTGAGGCAGTTTGAAGGAAGGCCTATGCACAAGAAAATTCTCCAGATCATTTGCTACAATGTTATGGTATGAGGGGGCTTTCGGCCCCCTTTATACGGTCATTCTGTTGAGCCAGTCAGAGCTTCTGTGTAGAGTGTGGCAGGTGCGTGCAGAGGTGGTCAGTGGAAGAAAGGGGGGGGATCGTTGGAACATGAAACCCTAGTTGCAGATCTCTCTCATTCCTGTCTCCTATCGGATTAAAAATAAAAAATAAAAAATAAATAAAATTGTTGTATCAATTTTATTCATGGAGTGAGGCAACATTTTTTGCCTAGTTCTTCTTGTAGGATTGAAACAAGATGTTTCTCATAGTTAATTTTTATTATACTATTTACTAATAATATGTTTAAAAAATACATATCTAGATGAATAATAGTATCTACATAACTAAAAGTTGTATATAATTAACATTAGAGCAATAATCACCATATTGCATTATGTAATGGTTAATCACTAAATTTGCAATTTTACATTAATGTTAATTTATATAGTCACAAGATTACACATTGTAAGTCCATAAATTAATGTTAATTTAATTATAGACCGATAGATAGATTGTGTTGATGGTGAAATTAGCAATTCAACAACAATGTGAAAAACATCCTTCTAGGGCTCTCAACGAAAAAAGAAGAAGAAAAAAAGTGGGGGCAAAAGCCTAGGGTATGCTTAAAGACTTAAAATTTATAACTATGGGATTATTTTAATTAGTTAGGAAATTCAATGGAGTATTTCCCCTTAAGGGTACTAATCCTCTTGAGATATGAGAAATTTTATTTTAAAAATGAACTTTAAGTTCATGATTTATTTGAGAATGTAATTAATGTGAGAATATTTAAAATCTAAATATAGAATGTTTTTCACAATTTAAAACAATTGGTATACAATTGTAAATATAAATAAAGATATGCAATAAATATACAACTCTAAAGAAGACAAATCCATGCCAAAAATGAATTCCAAGAAGCAATAAATTTGTAGAAAAATAAATATATGCATCTAAAAATAAAAAATAAAATATTATGTACAACAATATACAATGATTGTCATCAACAAAGTAAATAGAAACATGCTTTCGAAGCAATGTAAGAAAATGTGATAATTGCTTTGGGGAAAAATATCCCTGATCAGGGTCTAGTGACTAGGAAGATAAATGACACCTTAAAAGACATAATTACTCCTCATCCACCAAAATCCAACAAGACATAATGAAAATTAAGGAAAGGGAGAGAAAATCTAGGTATGCACCTTAAGTCCTTTCGTTTGTAGTAGATCCTTTCCTCTCGTTGTTCCTGGATTGCAGGCCTACTCCCAATGCTGGCTTGAAACAACTTCAGAGAAAAATATAGAACAACGTATACATAATCACCAAGATCATTTAAAGTCCTATATACTCATGAAAGCAATTTAGAAATATAAACATGAACACACATAGATTTAGGACAAGAAAATTATTTTTTATTGAAAACAAGATGATAAGATACAACCTTAATCTTGCCAACACCACTCCACGAACCTCACCTAGGTTCCTATAACTTGACTCCAAGTGCACCAATCCCAAAGTGAGATCCTCACAACCAACATGACAATATAATGAAATGGATGGATTTCATAAGGAGGATGAATGATTGGGAATGTTGAGGATGAAAACTCAGAACAAGATGCAAAGGCTTGGAATGAAAGAGAGGAATCTTGGTAGAGTTCACTTTCCTCTTCTTTCGTATCTTCAAATGACCCCCCTAGGCCCCTTTTTATATGGATAAATGATGGTTATTCTATTTTCAAAAGGGCTATAGGAGGTAAAATGGTTGTGCAACCAAAAATAGCTCGTAAACTCCAATAGAAAGCGAAGAACTTTTTATTTTTTGCAACTTTTGAGAGTATACATGGGATTTTAGGGATTCAGGTCATGCATGTATACGTGATGCATATGTATCAGGGAGTGTATACCATACAAAAAGATTTTTTTTAATAGGAACCTTAGCAAAATTGGTTGGCAAATGTGTAAATGAGTAGGCCAATGTAAAAAATGCATAGTGGTGGAATTTTGGGCTATAACAGATGCCCCTTAATGCGTGAAGTCAGAAGAGAAACTAATGGCCGAAGTACATTACAACATATGCAATAAAGTGGGAAGGAATCGAGTTTAGCGAGCCCAAACGAGTATTTGTGAGCATGTCATCTGCAAAATAATAATAATAATCATTGAGACGGGCATTACCATGCTCAGGACAAGCTAAGCATGGCTTCCAATAAAGTAAAATTTAGATCCATTTCATGTATAGTAATCATTTCTACATGACTAAAATGTGTGCCAATAAATAACGTAGCCGCGAATAATACAAAATAGATATACATATCAAAATCATCAGAAGATATACAAATACAATTTCATATGAATGTTCAGGAGGTATCAATTCTTGTAGCTAGAGATGATAACTTCATGACTCGAGAAATATCTTCAATATATTGAAAACTTGGGTAGGAGTATAATAGGGGTGTAAGACTCACTACCTTGAGGTATTCGACAAGTTGTCGTGAAAATACTAGAGGATGTCAAACATCAGGCATGGAAATTCATTGATTTTAAATGTGAACTTGACAGGACTCTCAAGATGGTCGACTCATGAAGGTCAAGAGACTTGTCGCATGATGGATGACTCATGCTGGAAGACTTTCCCTTGGATAAGAGCACAACATATGAAAAGACTCAGGAAACATGTTATTGGCATAAATCTAGGGCACAAGAGGCACCAAAATCTCTCCATATGTTTGGAAGAGTAACCAAACCTATGAGGGCACAACACTATGTAATGAGAACAACTTACTAACGTTATACTAAATCCCAATGCTTGCAAAAAAAAATGAAGGATGTGATTTGTACAAGGGTGACTAGATTGCTTTCACTAAAATATAATGTTTCCTTTCCCCTCTTTTTGGAATTATTTTGTTTCTTTTTCATATTTTTAACAAGCTTGAAAAAGAACAGAAGAATGCTACGTTACAAGGGAGGAATGAGTGTTGCATGCAATAAAACTAGTTCCAAGCGCATGGAACATATTGTTGCTCAATGCAAGGAGACATGTGCAGGATAAAGACACTTGAGAAACTTCCTCCATGGGTCAAGGAGTCAGATCACAAAGGAAAAAATGTTGCAAGGCTTGCACCTAAGGAATGCTCTAAAGATTCGTAAATAGCTAAATGGAGCCGACATTAGGCCAAAGACAAAAAAGTGAGACATTTAATGTGATTAAAGACTGACATAAAGAGATTCCTTCAATGTAAATTTTTACGAGCTCAAAGAAGGTAAGCTCGACAGTTTTTCATTTTTAGAGAGTCTGAAAAACACTAAAGAAGACTCCAAAGTTTTTTTTTTCATACATTTAGACCCCAAATCCTGAAAAAGGATAAAACAATACTTGGGAATACTCTCTCGATGAAACGTATCTCTCAGGGTGCACCTTTTTCGTAAGTTGAGTCTATGAGGTCTGAAAAAGGTTAAACTTATACCAAGGAGAACTCTAGTTCCATTTTTGTAAATTAAGTTCCCCAAGCCCAAAAAAGAGATAAAATAATACTTGAAAAAACCCGCCCAGTGAGATGTATCCCCTGAGGTATTCCTTTTTCCTAGATAATATATTGGTCGGAAAAGAGGAGAACTTATACAAAATAGATGTTCTTTATAAACCATTTAATGAGTGTGAAAGAAACAAGGTCGCTCGTTGATGTTTTCATATTTATGGAGTCTGAAAAGGGATTAAAGAAGACCTCAAGGGGTTTCTTTTTTTCTAAACAATCTTCAAGGCCCAAAAGGGGATAAACCAAAACCAAGGAGAATGGACCTTTTTGGTAAATTTGGTCCCTTGAACCCGAAAAAGGGGTAAAATTATACCTGAGAATACCCTCCTAGCAAACCATAGATCCTAGGGTGTACCTTTTTCATCAATTAGCCATCCAGACTGAAAAAGGGGTAAATTATCGTCATAAAGATGTGCCTTCAAATTTCACTTTGACAAGCGTGAAGGGCAACAAGATTTCTCAACAATATTTTCAATTTTAGGGAGTCTCAAAATAGATTAAATGAGAGTCCAAAGGGGATCCTTTTAATATGTAATCTAAGGGAGGAAGGAAAGGATAAATTACATCTCGCTAGATGTTACTTTCATGGTTTAAGTGAGCTCGAAAGAAGACAAACTATGATTTAGGGGAGTCCCATGGGTTGAGGTTAGAAAGAAAATTTGAGAAGAAGAATGAGGCCTAAAAATGAATTCATGGTGGGACTAAAAGGACTCCCAAGCCTACAAAAGAATCACATCATGGATGCAAAAATGTAGCACAAGGATCTACCTAGGGAATCCATGGAGAGGAAGGCTCTACCACCTAATTACGACACTTTTAAAGAAACATGAAAGGTTTTATGTCTCAATTCAATGGGATCGATCCTATGGCAAAGTGAAAATTGTCAATAAAATGCAAAATGAAAGGTGGTATAAACCCACCCTATATGCAAATGGTGAAAACAAAACTTCATCACAGGATGATATAAGTAGTACCCATGCATTAGAAAATACCAAATCCAAAGAATTTAAGACATTTAGACAACCAAAAAATCACCAAGAGGAACCAAAACATCCATTGGGAAAACAATAGGGAAGAATACATCGAAAACTAGGTCAAAATAGGTTCAAAAGGTCTATAAATAGAGATGAAAGGGGTCATTTTCACCATTGCAGTTTGAAAATTCCCAAAAATAGTAAAACCCCTCTTTCTTCAATTGAACATTTTGAGAGAATCAGTCGACAAAAACGATTCGTACTTGGACCAAGTAAATACCTCTCTCCTTATTTGGGGGCCGCACACCCTATAATTCCCCACGATTGTGCGTGTATGCATTCTTTTGACACTCAACATTCGCATTCTTTTGACACTCAATGTTCGTATGTACGCGTGTTGCCTATGTATCAGGGTGCATACACCATACAAACATATGTTTTTTAAGAGGAAACTCAACAAAAGTGGTTGGAAAATGTGTAAATGAGTAGGTCAATGTCAAAAATGCATAGTGGTGGCATTTTGGGCTATAACAATAATGTACACAAAGAAATGAAGTTGCATATATGCCTAGAAAAATTGTCTTTTTATTGATAATAGAGTGTTAATACAATGAAATGATCACCCAATAAGTTATACAATTGGATTAGCTCCTACTAAATGGTATGTTTCCAAATCCATACACCATTTGCAAACAACAAAGACAAAATGGGAGAAGCCTTAAATAGTGAGGAACCTATTTGAAGGACTCCACACTAAGATTGTCTGAAATTGATCTACATTCATGGCTAAGTTAATCTTAAATATATAAACACATTCCAAAAAAAATTAACAAATTTACCTTCAAAATATGATACAAAACATTTTAACCCTAATGTTGGACCCATGCATAAAACCATCTTCCCATTATAAGATGTTTTTAGGTAAACTAGAATTTAAAACAAAGTGGATATTCAATTGCATAAGTAGAACACATGAATACTTGGACTTTTCTCCCCCTCATTTAAGTTTATTTCCTTATATTTTGTAGATGAATAGGTTGGAAATTGAAGAGTCGTATTTTTCCCTTGAATTTCATGTAAAATTAATTTTGGACAATTTGATTAGCTTTTTGGATAGATGGAATTTGGAAAGAAACCTAATGTGCATTCTTAACTAATTTTTTTGTTTTTGTTTTCAAATACAATATCTTTCTTCATTTAGCTACATATAATTAGTATTGTAAAAATAAACTCCCAATATAATATTGGTAAAACTATGAAAATCCATATCAATAACAAGGATAATATATGTTTGTCTCAATCTATGATAATCATGACATCCTCCTTATCCACATATCATCTAGTCTCAATCAAGTCATATCTATTTAAATAGAAAAACATCCAATTTAGTAAATAATACATTCCCACTTAGGTACACCACTCTAAAATGGAGAGGACAT
>JZKD02S0886992.1:0-14088 GCA_000966675.3 Picea glauca | reverse complement strand
TTTGCCTCTGGAGGAGTGATTAAGCCCTCGACTGCTGTCAAGATCTCCTCTTTGTGAGAAGAGGAGATATCGACCTTTGCAAGGATTTGAGTGAGTTGTTTCAAGCTGAAATTCATTGTTAAACCATCTTGTTAAAGAGATTCTTACAACACCCAAAACTGAAATCAAAATAAAAAACTTAAATAAAAGCACTCTTATTGAAACAGAAAACAAATACTCTTCACAGTTGCAGAAATTAAACGCTCTTGATATTTGGTAGGGAAAGTGAGGAATCTACACTAAAGTATCTCTATGACCCTTAGAACCAACACATGTAGATCACACTTGCGAAAATTGAAATTTGCAGAAATTGAAATTACTTTTACCTAGTTGGCAAGGATAACATGAGGACTCTCCATTCAAGTAGTTGTTATGACCCCTTATGAACACATATAGATCACACTTGCATGAATTGAAATGAAAAAAAAACTAATACCTCAATCCATCATGCTTCCCCAACAACGACACCAAAATGTTGGGCTCTAAAGATGTCCTAAAAACAATCTCTATGCATCAACCAAAGGTAGGCACTGGCACAAGCATTTTACTTGTTGCCTACGTAGGTTCTTACCTTCCGTTTTCAATACCCAATCCTCAAATATGCAACACTTGTAAAGGAAAATCAATCGTAAAGGGAATGACATTTGTTCCGTTCAAATGAACGACACTTCCTGTAAAGGGAACAACAATCATAATAAAAGGAACGATAGTAGTTACATTGGGCCGAACTAATGTTGTATTAATTGAATTGTAGTACTTTCCCAACTATATAATTTGTCAATCCGAGGTTTGTAAACTTATGAAGCACACACAAAGTACATGCAAGATTGAAGTGGAACTAATCTAATCTAATGTTTAAGCTACAACTGAAATTGAATCATTAATCTAATGTAGGAAGTTGAAACACGTGACTTGGAATTGAATTTCTACAACACATGACTGAAATGAAATTGCGTAAATGAAATTAATCTAGGAATGGAGAACTACATGAAGGAAAAAAAAATATAAAATGTGAAGATTTGAATGACACAACAACATATGTGAGCTCACACCAATGAAGAAACACCTACCACGCCCGCGGCCAAAATAAAAGGATTCTAAAGCTTACTCACATCAGCCAGGAGCTATGTGGATAGTAATATCAAGAAAAGAATGGCACTAATTACAGAAGATTGGGAAATTTCAAAGAGCAATGTTTCTTTTGGCTCGAGGGTGCATGCCCTCGAATATCTACAAATCGACCTAAAAAATGAAGAAGGTTTCTACCTTGATGTCATGGTACCCTTTGATATTAAAGTTACCAACATGTCAAAACTAAAGAGAGGAGAGGAGGACCTTCCCTCTCCAAGTCAGATAAAACAGCTGAATGCCTATTGGAAAGAGAAAATAAAGAACTTGAACAACATCGTCTAGGCGTGCAACCAAGCGATAACAAGGAGAGAAGAGTTATTCAAAAGGCTCACAGAGGTGGACCTAGCCGGAAGCACTAACAAATTCCAAGATCCCAAGTTGATCCTCAACTCGTTGTTCCTAAAAAAACAACAGTTTGATGAGCAGGTTGATATTTTTAAAGGATTGTCAATTGAAAAATTCTATTGCATAATTGTATATGATGAGAACTCCATAGATAACTCACTAGTGGATTACTTCATAAAAAATCAAGATATTGAAGAAGTACTACATGGAATTTCCATTGATCTCCGAGACTTGGAGGGTGAGTTGTTCAATATTAAAATCCGACATGAAATCAATGTGGCACCTATGAAAGGTTACATCTAGGAATGGTTCAACAAGGCTATCAACAAAATGACAAATGAAAGACAAGAAGCAGTTGAGATGGTTCCTATAACTGTTGATGAAAACGATAAAAGGACATCAACGAGCAAATTAAGAAGGAGAGAAGATCATAGTAAGTTTGGGTTGATCACATCCTTCTTTTCTTTATCAAGTCCTTCATCCATTTATTCTACCTCTTTCACTAGAAAGGTTTAAATGAAGACTGATAACTCCTTTTTTCTTCTTACCAAGTCTTGTTGATCCTTCCACCGCCCACCGTATTCTTTCTAAAATCTTATTTCTTGTATTTATTTTATTTATGGTCTGTGAGAGCCCCAATCCCAGTCTTTAAGACAAACACATTTATATTTTCAAGAATATGTAACAGACTATATATTTTTGGAAATTTCAAGAGAACTACTTTGGGAACAATCTCGATTGTGCTTTGTAACCCTGTTTTCATAATATAAAGTATTTGAGGTTGATCTATCATTATATTTATTTGAGATTCCCATGTATCCACTCTGTTAAAGTTCTCGTGTGCATGTAGATCATCTTCTTTTGTTTTTATGCGATCAGAATATTTATCTTAAAACTATGATGGATGTGAGGAAATTTTGTTTATTTACTTTAAATATGTGAAGTGTGTGATTCCTGGTCCTTTCTCAGGAACTTTTCTTTAAAAGAAAACAAAAAAAAAATCCCTTTATTTACTTCCTATAGTTATTTTTCTTTGAATTACTATGATGAAATTCTGTCAAGTCCCACATTCTGAATATTTAAAAATCTCAAGAAAATCTAAAGAGGAGTACCACCTCTATAAAAACGCAAGGGGATTTATATCCTCATAAGGTATTCGTTTCAGTCCTAACAGACTCAAGCATCAACATTTTTGGTGACCATACTGGGGAATGAACTAAAATTTGGAACCCGGTCTAGCGTTTGTGAAAGAATATACGACTTTTCCCCAGGTTGATCAACCTCACTTGGAAATTGGATTGAACAACCAACAAAGCATTTTACATTAGTTATACAACTTAGTAATATCAACGACCGAGACCCATGAATATTTAGAAAGGTCTTGGAAAACCTTGATCCAGGAAGAAGAAAGAGAAATCCTCCAGAGACAGAGGAGAGAGGAATGAAAATACCAAAGAAATCAAAGGCTAGCTAGAGCATCACAACAACAAGTTCATGATTGAAGTTGGACGAATACAAAGGACCCATTACCAAAAGTAAAAAAAAAAGAAACTCTTTGTTCTTAGAAGTGAAAATCCTATTCCTGGAATCTCTCTAGACATGGAAACAAGAGAGGAACAACCCAAGACAAGCATCATGAGGAGAGACAAGGAGTCATAAGTGATGCTGCAAGAAATCAAGGAAACCCAAGATTTGAAAATCAAAGGAGGGTAAGAGATTCCCCTCTAAATATTATAGGTGAGTAACATGACCTCCCTGTTCTCCCTAAGGGCACCTTAAAGGAATTTTATGGAGATGGAGAAATTGATGCAAAGAGGCATCTACACTTATTTCTTGATGTTTGTGATTTTCAACATGTTGAGTATGACGATGTCATGGTAAGGATGTTTATGCAAACCTTATCAGGAAGAGCATATTAATGGTATATGACGTTTACCAATAGATTCATTCGCTCATTTAATGACCTCGAAGCTATGTTCCTGACTATTTTTCCCCCTCCAATTGCTTACCATACCCTTCTCACCGATTTCACCTAGATTGGGTTGAGGAAGATTGAAATGATATCAGATTTTAATCTCAGGTTCAATAAAGCCTTGAGTAAGATTCTAGAAGATGAAATACCGAATGAACCTATCATTCTCGGTTTTTATAAGAATTCCATGCCCCCGAATGTAAAATATGCTATCAGAACATCCAAAATGGATACTTTGGAGGAGGCAATGACTAAAGCCACTGAGATGGAAGAAATCATGATTGAAACAAGTGTTGACCCTGATATTATACTAGGAAGAGTACAAAGGTAGCTGGGAGGATTAAATATTGATAATCAAGGATATTTCAATTCAAGAAAGAACGAAGAATTCAAGACTCGAGCGGCTCAGAATCAAACAACAGGAGGATGATTTTTCAAGGGAACCATACTTGATGTAAAGGTTGACCCTGTGAAAACACATGAAACTAAGAAAAGAATCAAAATTGCATAGATGAATAGAACCATCAAACAAATTCAGAACAAATAACCAGACTGAGAAGGAGAGATAATTACATGCCAAACCCAATAATTCCAATCCCAGAGCAAAGGAGGAACCCTCCCCTAGAAAACAGAGTGAGGTTTGAGAACATGGATAACCCACAAAGATAAAGGGTTCCCAGACAACCTACTCCAAATGCAATTGTTCTGGATGATGTCTATGATGAGAAATTAATTGAGCAAGAAAAATATTACTTACTTGATGAAATATTTGAAACTGTGCAGATGGATGGATGTGAGACATCCATGTATATATTTTGAGAAGGCGAAAATGATCCCAACTCGCAATAAAATGTCACACATACAAGAGGATTTGTAAATAGACCGGAAAATAAAGGCGACTCTAACAAGGAAAAACAAAAAGAAAAGGAAAAACAAAAACAAATGAAAAAGTGTCAAATGAGAAAGTGATGGATGGAAGTGGAACTAAAAGGAAACAGTTGACATCAAACTCCACTCAAATGACGTATAATTTCATGGAGGACTTAAGTAAATTAAGGATAAATTTTCCCTTTACGTAAGTGGTGAAGATTCCTCAATAAAGACATAATATTTTGAAGTTGTTGGATGATCCATCTGAAAGAGTTGAAGTTGTTGTCACTAGTCCAAAACAAAGATAGAGCCCATCAACTGTCAAGGTGAGAGGTAAAATTCTGCATTTCTACATTTCAATTGAAAATTGTGATGTTTCGCTACATAATTTTTTAGTTGACACTAGCGCGATAAATAATATAATTCCACTTGCGGTCATGGCGGCATTGGGAATACGTTGCACTAAGTATTATGAAACTAGTGAAAGCATATATGCAATTGATTCTAGAAAAGTGCCATCTTATGGAAAAATCACAGAATTTTATGCTTGGATTACAGTAGCCCCCCATATCATTAGATTTTTCAATATTATTGTTGTATACCTTCCCCCGGCATATGGAGTTGTGTTGGGAAGATAATATAGATACATGATCAGTGGATATATAATGAACGATGGAAGTTGTATGATGCTATTAGGAAAAGAGGGAGTGATGATTAAAGTACCCCATGAGCCTAGAGAAACCTTCTTTTTCAAGAAGAAGGACAATGAACTGATGGAGGATTACATAGATGTCAAGATTGGAAACTATGTTATCCTAGACACAAAGCATAATGAAATCCTAGAGAAAGTTAAAGACGTTGAGAATCAAGAGTGTTTGTTTGAAGGCTACTAGAGGATGTCGTTTGATGGAGCTTGTTCAAAATATGGGAATGGAGTTGGAATTTTTATTTTGAGTCCAAGTAATATTATTCACCCACATGATGTAAGACTAGAGTTTTCATGCACAAATAACGAGGAAGAATATGAATCTTTGATTCAGGGGATGATCCTCGCATAGGAAATTAAAATAGAAAATCTCATTGTAACTGGTGACTCAGAGTTGGTGATCAATCAGGTTACTCAAAGGTATAAAATAAAAAAGGAAAGACTTAAGTTATATTTCAAAAGAGTTAATGAATTGATGGAATCTTCCAGTTCCTTCAACATTTCTTTCATTCCAAGTGACAAGAATCACAAGGAAGATTCACTAGCCTTGATGGCTTCATTGTCAAAGCCAGACGATGTCCAAAGCAAAACATCTTTCTAAGTAGAAAGAGATTTATGACCGTTTGTACCCGATAACATTGAATACTTGCAAGTATTTGAGAATGATGAACAACTGGAGAATTTTTTGTTAAATAATGATGATGATGATGAAAACGATCGCTCTTCCATTGTCCCCAAATATTTTATACAAACTAAATCTCTTTTTACGAAAGACAATCATGCTAAGAATCTCCTTGAAGAAGTTTCACTTCAAAAAGTGTAAGAAACAAGAAAAGTCAATATTGGAACTGACAGTTCCCTGAAATATGTCAACCCGGGAGTTGATTGCACCATTGAGGAGGTTGATCAATATGTTTCCTTATTCAAATAATATATCGATGTGTTCGCTTGGAACTATAATTATTTGAAAGCTTATGATAAAACTATATTCCAACATATCATTCCTTTGAGGGAAGAAGCAAATCCAGTGAAAAAAAAATAAGGATGATGAATCCCAAGTTGAAACCTCTGGTAAAGATTGAATTAGAGAAATTGAAGAAGGAAGGGATAATTTATCCCATCGGACATTCATACTGGATTTCAAATCTAGTGATTGTAAGAAAAAATACCAGGGAAATTTGGATGTGTTTTGACTTCAGAGACCTTAACAAAGCAAGCATAAAGGATAGTTTTCCTTTAACTAATATGCAGTTTCTTCTACAACAAGTTACTGGATCAGCCTGCATTTCCATGTTGGATGGTTTTTATGGATATAACTAGGTCTTGGTGGCAAAAGAAGATAGGGAAAAGACAACATTTATCACACCGTGGGAGACATATGCATATGCTAGAATGCCCTTTGGTTTGAAGAATGATGGAGCCACATTCCAAAGGTCCATGGATCATGCATTAAGTGGGTTGATAGGAAATTTTATGGAAGACTATGAAGATGACTTGACGGTGCACTCAAAGAAAATAAATGAGCACATCCATCATTTAAGAAAGGTTTTTGAAAGATGTAGACTATATGGTGTATCTCTAAATCCAAAGAAATGCTTGTTCGTGGTGACTCAGGGAAAACTGTTGGGCCATATTATATGAAAGTAAGGGATTTATATAGATATAGGAAGATTTAAAGAAATAAATGAGCTCAACCCCCAACATTCGAGAAGGGAGTCCAATAATTCTTTGGAAAAATCAATTTTGTGCGAAGATTTGTGCCTGACTATGCAAGCATCGTAAAGTCGATCAATTTTTTGCTGAAAAAGGAGTAGAGGTTTGAATGGAAAACATATACTCAAGAGGTGTTCAATAATATCAAAGGAGAAATCACCACTTCTCCTATCCTCATTAGTCTGGACTTTCAAAGAGATTTCATCATCTATTCATTTGCTACAGAGACAATTGTTGCATCCGTTCTCACTCAGAAAAATAGCAAAGGAGAAGAACTCCCAATAAGTTTTATGAGAAAAACCCTACACAAATATGAGTTGAGGTATTCAGAACTAGAGAAGAAATCCTTGTCTCTTGTAAAAGTAGTAGTGCACTTTTGGACTTATATATTTAAATCCCATATTATTTCTTATGTTCCCTCATCACCAGTGAAGATGCTTCTAAATCAACAGTTGAAAGAAGGAAAATGGGCTAATTGGTTGGGAAAAATACAAGAATATGATATCAATATTAAACCCTTAAAAGCGATTAAAGGACAAGGTTTATGCAATCTCATCGCGAATGGAGATTCGTTCGATGAGATGATTTCAATCTCAATCAGAGAATCATTAGTTGATTCATAATGGTACAGATATATTATATTTTACTTAACGTCCATTCAGTTTCTTGTCACCATGAAATACAAGGAGCAAAGAACATTAAAGATGAAGGAAAACTAATATGTAATGATTGCAGACATATTATTCAAGAGAAATTATGACGACATACTACTGAGATGCGTTGATGAAAATCAAGCCCAGGAATTGATGAGAGAATTCCATGAAGGAATATGCAGTGGAAAATTTTCCACTACTTCCACCGACCAAAAGATAATAAGGATTGGATTCTACTAGCCATCAATTTTCAGAGACTCATATGCCATGATAAGGAAGTGTGTGTCCTGCCAACAGTTTTAAGGAAAGATGAAGAGATCCGCAATGACCTTACAACCTATAATTGTGGAGAAACCATTCTCCCAATGGGGACTCGATGTTGTTGGTCCAATTAATCCGAATTCTAGCAAAGGGAATATGTACATCCTCAGGGATACATATTATTTCATGAAATAGTTGGAGGTGGTGGCGTTAAAGAAGGTTGATTTTGAAGAGATGATCAATTTCCTCAAAGACAATATTCTATCGAGATTTGGAACTCCTGATAAATTTATCATAGAAAATGGTTTGATTTTCATTGGGTCAAAGTTTACAGATTTTTGTGGATAATATGGAATCATCATGGGTCAATCATCGAATTATTATCCACAATGTAATGGCCTTGCCGAATGCACAAAAAACACTTGTGAAAATACTGAAGAAAACAATTGACAAGAACCAAAGGAATTGGAATCTGAAGCTAATGGATGCATTATGGGAAAGCATAACGACTCTGATGGATAGCACTGGGATGTCTCTATATCTATTTGTTTATGGGAAGGAAGTGGAAATTCCAATTAGTCTTGAGCTCAATGCATTGATCTCTATGGTTAATACCAAAGATACATAAGACAATTCACCCATTCATAGGAGAATCAATTAGTTGCTAAAATTGGAAGAGAAACAAAGAAAATCCCTGAATGGAACTTCTAGGTAGCAGAGTGTCAAAATATATTTTGATCAGAGAAAAAATGTAAAGAATTTCTAGAAAGGAGAGATGATGCTACTTTGGAACAAGGACAAGGAGAAATTTTCCATGCATACAAAGTTCAAAGTGCTTTGGATCAGACCATATGTCATCGAGAAGATATTGGGTTTCAACTCCTATATGCACCAAGACATGATGGGTAAAAGTTTAATGCTACCTGTCAATAGGAAACATTAGAAAGGTTTCTTCTCCTAAGACTTTCTCATTCCCATTGTACATAATTTTTTTATTTTTTTTTCAGTTTGTATATTCTTACTATGAATTCATAGCCCAATGGGAGGAAGCACCTAGTTACAAGAGATTCTGGATTCTTGACAACCCACGGGGGGTTATCATCCCACAGTAGGAGCATGTTGTTGAGATCAATTCTTGCTTCTGAAATACCCCCCCCCTTTCTATTTTCCCAACTTCTTTTCTCCCTTTCTTTTCCCTCTTCTATACTTACCCATTTTTCCCTTTTCCTTTTTTCCTTTCTTTTCTCCCTTTCTAGTTTTTATACTTAGTCATTTTTTCAAAATGATGGGTCCACAAGTTCCTGGGTTCACAGACTTGTGAATACTCATATCCAATACACACTCTCACATATTTAGTCTGACCGACCACCACATTATCCCATACTTAGTTGTTTCTGCAGTCGCGGGTTCCCGGGTTGGCGGGGTCGAACTCTCATATCCCATGTTCCATTATATACATTTTTCATCCAAAAGATCTGCGATATACATTTTGACCATTGCACTCCCCGAGCTTCCAAGTCTCTCATGTCTCCTATGCTGAGTCTGTTCGACCGCATCACAACACTTAGCCAATTTTCAACCTTCTGCAGTCACAGGTTAGTGGGTTCCTGGGTTGGCGCGCTCACGAAAATTCCAAATCCTATTTGTTTCCTTCCATCCCTGCTACCTTCGCACTTTTCCCAATACACATTTAGTATTTTTTAATGCTAATAACTCATTATGAAGGTCCCATAAAAATTGTAATTAATAGGTGAAGGGCTCGAGGAGATTTCTCATTAAACCACATTAAAGCATGATTTGCGGAAGATTATATTATATCTCTTAAGCGCTCATTTCAAATATTATCTGGATCAAAAGAACACTCCCATCAACTTATGGCAGTGATAGTTGGACAACAGTTTTGCGGAGATAATTTGAACATTTTTGGATGAGAGGACTAGAACATTCAGTGGTCTAGAGTGTACTCTTATTATTCATCCCCTTCTGCTCAAAAGGAAGTAATTTGGGTGAATGGAATTGCTTGTGCAGCTTGTGTTCCTGAAGTCTTTGAATGAAAGGAGTTGGTTTCCTAGTGCACTGAGAAGTATATACCAAACCAATGGATGATTCAACTCCAAGACCATTCTCCTGTCTCCCTTTCACCTCAAGTGTTCTGTAAAATGTTGAGACTACCAGAGCCAACACTCACCTTCAAAGGTGAATATTGCAGAGACTTATTGAAAAAACATGACAAAAACCTTGATCTCTTACCTGAATTCTTGTATAATCTCACGTCCATCCTTGAAGATATCACCAGATTGTAGGTCATCTTATTCAAAAACCCATTTCAAGAAATTGCCTGGTTATTTACCAAATTTATGGGCCAAGAAAATATTGCTAGCATTTCTCGTATGATTCTTTACATCTTATATTTTACTGTCAAAGAGATGGCCATTTTTGATTGGGGAAATTTGATTTCCATTGAAATATCTTCCCAATTGTCTCAGTATAAAAAGGATAATACATTCTTAATGTCTTCTTATTCGGTTTTTGTGATAGAGCATTGTTGCCGATTTCCTAAATTGTCTATATGCAAGAATGTGATTTGTGAATTCGACCCTGTGACCTTTTGGTACCAATCTTTATGGAGGCACAAATCTTCCCTGCATTTTTATGAAGTTGTTAACAACTTTGTTTTGGTCCTTAAAGAATTACTATTTGGAAAAGACACCCTAAGAATATATGCTCGTGTCAATAAGTTCTTAGATAGAAAGGGGACTTTGGAGAAAATCGAAAACTATAATGTCATTAGGATTTTCGGCTCTAAAGGAAATCCTTCCTTTCTTCCATGCCATATATATGACAGTTTGTTTTTCACAGAAGTCGTGAGGAAATATAACTTTTGGCTGCACTTTTTTCATGAAAAACGAAAAAAGCAATTCATACCTTTTCCTTGGAAATTTGGGGATTTTGTATTTAGAAATATGAACAAAATTGATGAATTCCCAAACCACTCCCACAATTTGAATCTCAAGTACATTGAAAATATCAGAGGGTTTGAACCTAATGGAATATTTGTGGAACATATGTTAATAGTGGATTTTAGCAGTTCATTTATCCATACATTTCTAAGAGAAGAAAAAGATAATAACCTGGGCAATCCTACCCACACTGTTGGCGACTTAGAAATGTTACGCAATACCAATGAATTATATAAATAGAGAGGAAAACATCCCAATGAGAAGATTTTCCATTCCCCAACTATTACTCTCAAGAATTCAACACCTCGAAGCAGTGCTCCAGTGGCCCACCCATCCAAAAATGTAATCAACGGTATTTCAAGCAAAGGAGGAGACAAGAACCCCCCTCCAGGAAAAATTGAAATCTCCCATAAACTTCCTCTGAGGAAGAATATTGTACAAGAAGAAGAAGAGTGTTGTGTCGAAAGTGACATCAATAGATTCTCCCTCGAGGATATGGAGCTCAAAGCTAACATTGAGAAGATGTTTCCTAACATTGATCAGCCAGGAGGCGTGGCCCACCAAAATCAGTCGTTGGAAATTGTTGAAAATGAGATATTTGATGAAGAAGAATCATTTGTATTTCAAAGTGTTTTCTTTTATAGCGAATCTAAAAAATTAATTATTGAGAAGACTGATGCAAAGAATAAAAAGGGGAAATATAGTTCGAAGGTTAACCTAAAGAATATGCAGCCTTCCCAGGTTTCCAGAATCCATAGAGCCACCAGTGATGCATTGGACGATTCCATTGGAAGTCTCAAAGAAGAAAATACTAAGTTGAAGAGACTTTGATGCCTCTTCCATTTATTGCTATCCCTTTGGAAATTGTCAGACCCACCACGCCCATGACCAAAATAAAAGGATCCTCAAGCTTACTCACATTATCCAGGAGCTATGTGGAGAATAATATCAAGAGAATAATGGAACTAATTACATAAGCTTGGGAAATTTCAAAGAGCATTGTTTTTTTTGGCTCGAGGGCACATGCCTTCCTTTAATATCTACAGGACGACCTAAAAAATGAAGAAAATTTCTACCTTTATGTCATGTTACCCTTTGGTATTAAAGTTACCAACATGTCAGAACTAAAGAGAAGAGATGAGGACCTTCCCTCTCTAAGTCAGATCAAGCAGTTGAATACCTACTGGAAAGAGAAAATAAAGAACTTGAACAACATTGTCTAGGCATGTAGCCAATCCATAACAAGGAGAGAAGAGCTATTCAAAAGGCTCACATAGGTGGACCTAGCCGGAATCACTAACAAATTCCAAGATCCCAAGTTTATCCTCAACTCGTTGTGCTTAACAAAACAACAATTCGATGAGCAGGTTGAGATTTTTAAGGGATTGTCAATTAAAAATTTATATGGCATAATTGTATATGATGAGAACTCCATAGATAAATGACTAGTGGATTACTCTGTAAAAAATCAGGATATTGAAGAGGTACTGCATGGAATTTCCATTGATCTCCGAGACATGGAAGGTGAGATGTTCAATATTAAAATCCGGCATGAAATAAATGTGGAACCTATGAAAGGTTACATCAAGGAATGGTTCAAGAAGGCTATCGACAAACTGACAAATGAAGGACAAGAAGCAGTTGAGACGATTCCTATAACCTGTTAGTGCTCTGTAATTTGCCTAAGGCTATGGAGGCAGTCATAAAGGCAACATCAAAACCACTTCAAGTCTCAGATCTAGCCCTCCAAGACTTAGAGAGGGGTATTTCTATCTAATATAGCTTTATTTTGAATAGGTATTAGGCTAGCTAATGGGTTCAGAGTTTGTATTTTTTAATTGGTTTGGTTGGAACAGGAGAAAAGGGCCATTGGGAAATGGAGTCACAATCTGAGATTTAATCAAGACAACCTTATAGGGTAAGGTAGTCAAATTACTGGATCTGGTAAAATTAAATGAAATGAAAGAGGAGGAAAAATAAATGATCAATTTAGAAACAGAGCAATGAAGAATTATGCCACTGAATATCACAAGAAAACATTAATATTATCCGCAACTAGAAACAGAGTGTATCTTTCAACAAATATGCTCATAAACTTCTGCCAAATAATAAGGAAAGAAAACATATGGAAACAAAGAAAAACAATTATAGGAGGAGCACTTCACCAATATATTTGACACGAGAATCATGTAACCGTTGCGACTGTATTATTGAATTGATGAAAATATGGATGGCTCTGTGAGCTCTGATACAAGATTTAAATCATGGTCCCTGACTAATCCACCCTTTTTACTCTATTACAAACATATATATAAATAAAAAACACAATCCTTAATCTCAAGAGATCGAATTCGATCCTCCTGGCCGAAAATAGCAAGTAAATCCCAAAGATATGGCACTGCAAATTTGGCCGAATCTGCTGAAAATAGGGGTACGCTCAGTCTTTGATTTATCCCAATATGTGACACTTGTGAAAACACCGAAGGTGGTTATTGTATCATAGCTTGTCTATAGAAAAAACCTCCTTCAGTTTCTCAAATTTCATCTCCACCTCCCCGAAACATCTCCTGCAAAATCGGGACTGTAACAAGAAAAACCAAAAATCCAAAACATGAGGCTGAAAGACAGCTTCTATTATCCTAACTGGTGGCACCTTTGAAAAATATGAAAGAGGTTTTTGTTCTTCATCCCGTTATGAACAAAAACCTCTCTTGGTTTTTGAAAATCTGTCTCCGTTTTCCCATAATCCACTTCGCAAGACGAGGTATCAAACAAACAAAAAATGGGCAGTTTTGAAAAATTGGGGAAAGTGGTTTTTTGGGGAAAGGTGGTATTCTGGACCCCCCCTGAGGTGGTAAGTGTTATTGGGAGGGGGGGTCTGAAATCACCAGGGGGTAACAAGTGTCCTGGGTGGTTTTGGATATCGGACCCCCCCTTCTCGTTAAAGTTCGAATGGAAAAGGGGGGTTTGGAATTTTTTATGTCCGTTGATTTGTTTTACTTGGGATAAGTGCATACGGTGCACTTTTATTTTATTTTATTTGTTTTTTATTTTATTTATTAAGTTTCTTTTTACTTGTTTTTTTTTTAATTTTTATTTTGTTTACTTTTTATTTATTACGTGTAGTTTTATTTAGTATTTGTGTTTTATATTTATTTAATATATGTCTTTATTTACTTTTCATTTTATTTTTGGTTTAATTTTAATTTTTTTTTTTTTAGACTTAGGATAATTAGTAGTTTTCTTTATTTTTATTATTTTTAATTTAGGTAATGTTTTGTTTTGTTTTAGTTTATTTTTTGTTTTATATATTTAATTGTTAGTATTATTATATTGTTTTTACTTTTTGATTAATGTTTATTCTAACAAACTAACCTAGTTATTAACAACTAACTTAATTATTAATCATTAATTAATTAATTAATGATTAAGTTATTA
>JZKD02S0886980.1:202915-226647 GCA_000966675.3 Picea glauca | reverse complement strand
GACCAATAATTATCATTTTACTGTGAAAATGAGTTATATTACCTTCTTGGGCTCAGTACCTTACATTCCACTATTAACTTACAATCCTAGTTTCCATTCACGGGTTTCCCATCACAATGATGGATTTATATATGTATATGTATATATATATATATATATATATATATATATATATATATATATATATAGAACACATGAACCATAAAGTTAAGTTCATTTTTTTTGTCTCGAAACATTACAAAATGTGTGTATTCAGTTATGCAGGGCATGCACCATTCTTTCCATTCTATCGTCACTCAAACGCAGGATTTTGAAAATACAATAAACATCATCATTCAAGTACATATATTATAGCACAAGTACAAGTATTCAATCATGCATTTCAATTCAAATACATAGATTCTAAGAAATACTTATCTATTACAGTTGATAGTCGACCAACTAACTATGGGTGTTCACCTTCCACCCAATCGTAGCTTCATATGCATTCACTTTTAACATTCTCGCCTCTCCCGTTCCAAGCCATGATATCACTAGGAAATATCTCTTAGGTTCTCAGTAAGGTTTTAAGGTTACTCTCCTTCACTCTAATATAGGCAGATATTTTCCTTACACCCACCTAGCCCAAGCCTCTATGAGGTTTATCAAATTCTTTCATAGCATCAAGTTCGTGGCATTCTTAGATCAGGTCGATTTTTATGGGTTTTATATTCTCCATCTACGAATACTTATACGAGTTCTCTCATTCTTCTATTGAAAACTCTCATGAATTCCTTTCCGCAGATATCTTCCTCTCCCTAGACCTTGAACTCCCTTCTAGTTCTCCTTCTGTTCATTTCTAGGCCGCACACCCCTTTCTGTGTGCTTTTTTGCACACATGACTTAGGAAGGTTCTCGAGCTATCCTTTTGTTTCTTCTGCCAGAAGGAAAATCATGGTTCAATCCTGGGGATTCGTGGTAATATTTCCTACTGTCCTCTAGCTTACTGCTTCATGTCCCTTCTTCCATCCCTCCATACTTCCATTCATTTGGGGTGGTTGGTTGTTCAACTAAAAACCCCTCATCATTAACTGACTTGTCATGTTTTCTAGGATAAGGGAAAATAATATAAATTTTTCCAATTAATATTTCTGCAAGGTGGCTTGGGGTCCTTTAACTTAATAGAAACTTCCATCATTCCTCTAGTGATATCATGGCCAGTACTTTAAGGCTTCACCCATCATTCAACTATCGTCGTTTACAATTAAACAATAATACATTTACAATATTTGTAATCCATTGCATGGAAATCATAAATTATGATTAATTACAAGATGGGGGAAACATGGGTGTTACAATCCCCTCCCCCTTAAAGGAACATCATCCTCGATGTTCCTCTCATCACACCTACCATGAATTTATCTTTCAACTACTTCAGAATCATTTTCCTTTGCTTGGTATGGTCCTTTTTTAGACGCTTGGCATTTAGCACATGCCTACAACAATTTTCAACAACAAGCATATTAGTTATCATTTCATGAAAAAAATATTATTGTTGTTTAAATCCAAGTGGAATTATTTGCAAGTTAGAAAAATTATTATATGTCCAGTTCATTGATCTTGGCTCACTGATTTCCTTGACATACCCATTGTGTGCAGGATTGAAATCAACATATTACAAAAAAATATTGGATTCTCATCTTCCTTGTGGTCACTCACCCTCCACGACTAGGTTCATGCATCCCCTTCTCTACTATACAGTACCTCGGGTGATCCATATTTCCTTTCTAGATATTTCTCACACAAGAAAAATTTATGAGACCTCCCTGAGTCTTAGAGCTGAGGCATACCTCATGCTTGCTCTGCTTAAATCGTGCCTTTGGCATGTGTCACCACAATAAATCATTCTATGGGGATCATGGCTTATCATATGGTTCTCATGTCACAATAGTAGTGTAATGTACACGTCCATCCACATGTCAGGCTACACCACTTAAATATGTTGCAACACACCCAACCACCAGCAGGTGGGGCATGTTGCAGTCCCAAGACTTAGTTCTCTGGATAGATCTCGAATTCTAACAAAATTTAATCCAAAAAAAAGAAAGAAAGAACCACATGCATTAATCAATATCCATGCTACAACATAAAAGATATAAGCAATGTGTCATGCACAACAAATAACCAACAAATAGGCACATTACAAATACATATCTCAGAGATAATTAAATACATAGTGGAATAACATTAGACATAAAACACAAAGAGAACTTATCTTTTAAGTAAACATTCATCAACTGGTTGTAGACCAAGGACGTTCCTCCCAACCATAGACGCTACAATTCATTTACTCTCAGCAGCAGGTCACCCCCAATCCAGGGCTATGAATCCACGAGGATGGGTCCTAAGCCAAATCTAAACACACACACAACAGTTTGATAACTAGCTCTCAGGTTTCCCAACCTCACAACACATCTGAATTTCTAGCTTTCTTTCCCCCTCAGCCTGCACAACCCAAAGAAATGAACACATTTCTCTACCATGCAATCCCTAAGGTTGTTCCATTTCTCTCCAAGGCTCTAATGCTCTTGGTCAGAAAATCTCCCTACTGGGAACTCCAAGGATTCTCAATTGTGGATAGTTCTATCCAAACTACCACCAAGATCATGCACACAAGCATCCATTCCCTCCTGGAATGATCAGTAAATTATTACAACCATTCAACAATGGCTCTACTCTTCTTACCATTTGTATCACATGCTCATCCTAAGAGCACGTGAACTAGCAAGAGGGAGTGAAGAGGAAAGAAGAAAAAGAGAACAAGAGGAAGAAGATGAACCAGGGGAAGAACGACCCAAAAAAAACCCCCAAGGGATGTTTAAATAATTACATGAATACAACAGCCACATGGCCTCCCTCCCAAGAATCTCATGTAACCCCTTTTCTCCATAAAGTCAATTATGGGTAATTAAAATAATAAAAAAAAAGACTTATCCCCTAAAACCCCCTTCTCTCGTGGAATCATAACCCCCTATCTCCTTTGTCCTTGTTCGTCTTGCATCCAGTGGTGTATTTTATTAATGTATATAAAGTATTAAATTTCCTAGGCACTCTGTCCCTTTTTCAACATTACCGACTCACCAACCTAAGTCACAATTACATAATATATTATAGTTCATAAGGGTTAAAACTGGGATGTTACATCCCCCTCCCCTTATTTTGACACTGTCCTCAGTGCACAACACCATTCCATTGTTACTAACATTACAAGTATACGATCTTTGGCCTTAGTGTCCACACATGCATTCCACCCAACTCTTAAATACATAGGTACTCTAGCCTAAAATTAAACATGTATACATAGGCATTCTGACCCAAAACAAGTATAATGATATTCATAATTTATATTTTTGGAAGTAGATGTTCCAACCAACATGCTCTCCTTCCCTCTCATCCCTACACAACCCAAGGAAATTAACCCATTTCTCTGCCATGCATTCCCTCAGGTTGTTCCACTTCTCTTCAGGGATCCAGTGCACTCGTCTAGGAAGTTTCAAATTTTTGGCCTCCGGAACTCCAGCTGCAACAAGTCCATTGGACTTTCTTCATTCTATTCCAATGTCATTTAGTTGCTCCAACATCACCTTCGTATTTTCCCTCATAGTCTGGTACTTTCTAGATCCTCAACATTCATCGTTTTCCCACAACATTTCAAATCAACGAGCATGTCAATTCACAATTTGTGCATATATTTTTTATTTTATTTTTTGTTCCTAATCTAAGAGTAAATTTTCATAATCAAGTACAATACTTATCTATGTGGTTTGTGGATCTGCATCCATATGGATGTCTTGTTAACTTGGCTCAATGTTTTCCTTGACATACCCATTGTGTGCATGATCCCAATCAATAGTTTACAAGAACTACTCTAGTCTCCTCTTGCTCGTGGTCACTCACCTTCTAGACCCAGGCTTAACCATCCCCTTCTCTTCTATAGAGTCTCTAAGACAATCTATCTTTCTTGACCAAGAATTTTTTGCACAAGAATATTTCTAGGGATAGAGGGTTCTCATGTCACAATAGTATCCCTTTCCATGCTTTCCAACTATCATATCCAACATCTCATCTATATTATACACATACAGTCATCATGAGATATCATTATAACCATTTTTAATCATAAATGTCAAATCTATTTTATACAAGAAAACAAATATTTCCAAGCATGAGCTTTCTGCTCATAATTTTTGGCTCTGCAATTGTAGATATCAGTCTTCCTTATGGGCTTACATCCCTACCATATTCAAGACCATCCTACCTACAATTTTCTTTATTTACATTCAGCCAAAACAATTTGTAGGTAATTATTAAATTGTAATTCCCAAAACTGTCTTATATAGGAAAAATAAAATTTCCAGACATGAGCCTCTGCTCATAATTGATCCAGGTGGATATTGGTGGACACCCACCTATTCCAACTGGCTCATATTGTCAGTTTTTAGTGCAACACAATCTTCTGTACTTCTTTGTAATTGTGGGTTCTACACTTATATGGTTGTCTGAATCCCTACACATCTTCCAAGTGGATACTGTTGGCTTCCCATCTAATCCAACTGACTTATTTTATATGTTTTCATGTCAGCACATCTTGTTTTACTTCCAGGATCATTTTGGGGCCCTAAACAGTTTTTTTTTTTGCTCACCAAAGTCAAACTATAGATGGAGTCAGAGTTGACAGTCTAATGCATAGTTCTTGAAAAGACCTTTCCAACAGGCTATCACATGCCTAAAACAAAGATCGTATGTAAAAGTTACGACCCTGAGAAGTTACTGTACTAACTTACCCAAACGAGGCCCACGTGACTTTTGGCGTTTCATCTCCTAGGGTTAGGTTTTTGGATGTATAGGGTTTTGGAATTCATGTTTATCATAAAAATGCATTCAGAGACTCATTGTAATCATCTTCTTGCAAATGATCTTATCCGTCACATCTCTTCTCAGAGATAAAGCTACCACCATTCTAGCAAGTCTTGCACTCTGTATTTTTACGGTCTCTTTACAATTCTTTCATTAATAGAAATCAAGTATTGTTGTATTTCTCTATTTATGGAAATTTTCATGAATATTTCATTGTAATATCTCTACTTTCATTTCATTCAGAAAATCATCTAGATCAATGGTATCATATCAGGTTGCTCTTGATCTTTTTTCATCGCATGTCCCCGACGATGTCCGAGTATAGTCAATTGGGTCTCAAGTTTGTATCTCTTGAGGAAAATCACTCTCGTGCGCCCAAGAAACCCTCGATGGTGGCATAAAATAAAAATGGTGGAGCAGAATATTCTATTAACCTGTTTCTTGAGCAAGCTCTCATAAGACAGAGGGACTAAATGATGGAGAATTTTGCACACATCCTTTGATGCCTTCTGATAGCAACAAGCGCATCGTCATCTAGCGGCCATTTTGGAGGAACCTCTCCCTTCAAGGTACAATTTATTTTGATATTATCATATTTGAAGGTCAGATAGATGTGGATACCCTATAACAATCGTTAAATCTATTAGAAGGTTATTTCTCTATTCAAAAAAATTTCAACAGGGAAAAGATCACCTTCACACTCCTCAAGGCTCTCCCCCATGTCAAACATTTATGGGAAACTTACTAGGAGCAAAGATCCACTAAGGAATCTAGAATATATGGAGTCGAGCCCACTTCAGATTTTTTTGTGGATGTGGTCAAAGAACAATACTATCATGTTGATAACTATGAATACTAGTACATGATATGGACCACACTGCAGCAAGAGAAGACCCAAACAGTGTTGAAGTTCACAAATACTTTCAAGTTGGGTATCAAATAATTTGAATGGCATCTGGTTCTGAACTACCATGGGGCTCTGCATAGGTACATCCAAACCTAAATGGATTTCCTAAACATCTCATCATTGGTTGTTCCCTATCGATATGTTGTCAAAATCGAGCAGAAATTTAGGCACCAGAACAAATGGGAATTCGGGTCTGCAAATATGCAACAACCAAAGCATGGTAAAGATGGACCTAACCAACAACCTCTAGACAACCAATTCAAGACACAATATAAAAAGGGTCAAGTAAAGACAAAGAATGACACTGGGAATTAGTGTGACTTCCACAAAATCCCCTGGCACAACACCATGAATTTCGCTCAAAACAGTCATTGGTGATCGAGGTCAAATACATGGAGCCAAACCCTGATTTAGAATCTAATCTAGAAAATATTGAAAACAAATAGATCATTGATGCATACCCCGCTACTATTTTCATGACCACAACAATTCATCTAGAATAACCAATATATACTGAAGAGGGGGAGCGCCTCTTCCATTCACAGATGTGGGTGAAGGGGAACCCATTTCATTTCATTGTTGATAACGACCACCAGAAGAACCTCATAGAAGCTAAGGTCATGAAACAATTGTGGTTTTCGACAACACCACACCTGTAGCCATACAACATCGGTCAGCTTCACCAGGGACGATATCTTCGCATCAACCAGTAGTGTTACATGTCCTATGGCATACATCCCTTCAAGGATGAGGTAGTGTGTGATATTGCCCCTCTTGATGCATGTGATGTTGTTTTGGGCCAACCATATATGTGGAAACTTCATGTTGTCTATGAATCTAGACCTCGTAGTGTCATTATTACTCTGGGAGGTCAGTTGTATAGGATACCATAGGTAGTTCTGACTACTTCTCCACCAAAACAACACTAGAAGGTAATCTCTCATACTGCAAAATTCATCCTCTTCACAGTCTGTCCAAAGGATGCACAAAATACCACTACAAGCACTGCAGCCTAGACACCTTTTATCCAACAAAAATAGATTTTTGAAGAGACATAAGATATTGTTTCTTCCCCTAAAATGGTGTCTACATAATGCCCCATCTAACCCAGAGACAACAAGTTGGTGTAACAGATTCAACCCATCCAACAATAGGTTTGTGAAATTCTTCCACAAGCCAAGAAGCACAACTTCTCCAACAAGGCATGCAGCTCACCAAGCTTCAGGTTCAAAAAAAAAATTCCCCTCTTCCTTGGGCACTCAACATAATGGAGATCGTTTCTTCCTAAGGAGGGAGGATAGATCTAGCTAGATATTCATGGCCACCCACCTGTTCCAATTGGCTCCTCTTGTCAGTTTTTAGTGGAGCACGTTCTTTTGTGCTTCTTTGTAATTGTGAGTTCTACACTTCTGGGGCTACTTGAATCAATACACATCTTCCATGTGGATACTGGTGGCCTCCCATATAATCCAACTATCTTATTTTGTATGTTTTCATGTCAACATGTCTTGTTGTACTTCCAGGGATGTTTTGGGGCCCTAAACAATTTTTTTTTGGCTCATCATAGTCAAACTATAGACAGAGTTAGATTTTGATGATGTAATCCATAGTTCTCGAAAATAACTTTCCAATAGGCTATCACGCGCCTAAAACATACATCGTATGAAAAAGTTACAACCCCGGGAAGTTAATGTACTAACTTACCCAAACGGGGCCCACATGAATTTTGGTGTTTCATCTCCTAGGGTTAGGATATTGGATGTCTAGGGTTTTGACATTCATGTTTATCATAAAAATGCCTTCAAATCCTCATTGTAATCTTCTTCTTGCGAATGAGTGTATCCATCACATCTCTTCTCAGAGATAAAGTTTCCACCATTCTAGCGAGTCTTGCACTCTATATTTTTACAGTCTCTTTACAATTCTTTCATTAATAGAAATCAAGTATTGTTGTATTTCTCCGTTTCTAGAAAATTTCATGAATATTTCATTATAATATCTATGCTTTCATTTTTTTCCTAAAATAATCCATATCAATAATGATTTGGCTCTTGTAGCAATAGGCATAGGTCTTCTTTATGGGCTTACTACACTGCCATATTCAAGACCCTTTCTTCCTACAATTTCAACATTCCTCAGCCAAACAAATTGTCAATATCTCATGTACAAGATATATACATGGTAACGATTCAAAAAAAATCACAAAGTGATCTCATAATTGTTTACAACTAAAATTCAATCACTTCTATTAATCCAACTATCAATTGGAATGAACTCATCATTACCTACACATGTATTATCAACCAATATTTTCTTTCTTCTATCCATAGATATGTTTATTACTATGTCTCCCCCTACAGATCTTTTTTGTAATTTATCATTATGTAGCTACTTTAACTTGCAACTTTCTTTTTGTAATATATAATAGTTCCTAAAGTGTTTTCAACTTCATGTGTTAGAAATACTCACATCATTTCAGTTGTTAGCATAATCATTTCTATGTTATATAATATATACATGCATTCAACCCATTACATTCAATAATTCCTGTAATATCACTTGTAACATTTTTAATAAATCCAAAAAATGATCTTGGAATTGTATCAACAACAATATAATCACATTCAACTAGTATTCATATCAAATATAATGCATTTATCCATCATTATGCATTTTAAGCACCATAGGATTTTCATAATGCAACAATTAATTACTAGATAAAATAACAATCAATGTGCCAATACCCATGGCCACCTCTACACAATGCATCCATGCATTGGCTACATAATACCACATGACTATGTCATGTATTCCACCATGATGAGTTGGACGGTCTGACGAATGCCTCAACACATCATCCAAACACTTCCTACTACTTTCCTAACTATTTGGATACCTTCCTTTTCAACTCAAACACAACACCAAGAATATAATTCTCAAGTTCTCTTCAGTGTCGGAAAAGAGGTTGTAGTCCAAACATTAGATATATAGTAGATACCATTGATCACTCACATAGTGCTATAGCCTTTCCATATCCAACCATATTATGGTCTCACACATGACTAGCTCTATCGATTTTCATTGTTATAGAAGGAGTATGTCTCATGAATTAACCTTATTATGATCCCATAACCAATCATAACATAATATGCAACCAATAGCTTATCTAAATGCATTCTAGCATCAACAACATTTACATACTCTAGGCCTTTGGCCATTACATATCGATTTAAATATTGAAAATTAAATGATGGAATTCTTACCTCAATCCACTTCAACATGTATGCATCAAAAGAAACTAAATGCATATTTTCATGGTTGTTATCCACCTACTTGTTGCTATATGATCACCTGATATTTGTAGAAGCTCACAAACTTCATCCTTCATCATTTTGATCACCATTCCTACCACCCTCATGGGTCTTCACCTAGATGGAAATTATAAGCAATAGAAACATCCACATATTTAACCATGCTATATCATTTTTCCTAAATACATAATCCATCATTATTCATACGCAATTCCCATGACATCATTATTTCATAATAATAGACTATTCTAAGTTCACAAGCATGTTATATGCATATCCAAGCATGTGCAATTACACATCCATAAGCACCAAGCATTTACTGTCAACATTCCTACTAATGCATATGCATTTTAACTTCATTGTATGCCTCATTCACTCTAGTGGATTTTCTGTTTCAATTCACTTATTTATTTATTTATGTTGCATATTTTTGTCCTTGAACTCCTTTAGATCCTTGTTACCTTGTGTGTTCCCATTATACTCATCTGCATTATTGTTCCATGGTGTAAACAATTTCCATCCAAGTTCCACATGGCCATTCTGCAATCCAACCAATGTGTTCTATTTCCAGCAACCTCTCCTAGGAAGTCATATCCAACTTTACCTTTATGAAACATTTCAGCACCCTAGAATGAAGTATCTCAAACATTCAATCACCCTACTACAACATTCTTGAATCAAATACTATTACTCCTAGTTGTCCATTAGGTTACTTGATTAACATTTACCTGTGAAACCATAACTTTCACACTTAATATCATTTCCAAATGGAAGTCCATTTTCATTTAGTGACACTTTTCAAGCGAGAGAGAATTTTAATTTCTCTGCATTGGCATCCTGCTTCCACTATGAACTTTGATATCATAAGTGGATTTCTTTCACTAAGTACTTTTAGACAAGTAGATAAGACATATCTAACAAATCCTTCCATGGAACTCCTATGCTTGACACATAGAGATTATTCACATACCACCTCTTAAGCTCTTTGTTTTCTTCCACATCAAGATTGCAACTGTCTACACATCTCTACCTTCAAGGCTATGGAGCCTTACTTTTCCTTTCTATTCCCATTAGTGACATTATCCACCTACTAGCTTCATGTCCTATGTGAGGATTCTTTCTTTTGTAGTACCTGCAATTTATTTGCATTCTGGACTATCAACATAATAAGTCTTCTATTATGATCTTCTCGAGTTCTTTATCCACTTTCCATTACTTTATCTTTATCTCTTTATTACCTCATCCAACTTCTCTAAGCTATATCATGCCTCCATGAACGTAACATCTAATTCTATTCTTGAATTGATCTGGTTATACCTCTAATCCTGACAAAACTGCAAGCAACCATCTTGTTAGAATTATACATATCATACAAAATTATCAATTAAATTTGCAGGTACCTTTTCTATTTAATTTATGAAGAAAATATATCACAGTTATCCAATTTATAATAGTTCCATGCCATTCTCCTATGAATCATCCTTCCAACTACTATAATTTATCCCCAATTGGATATCTGAGTTGAAAGTTAGGGCTCCCCGAAAATCAAATGTCATCCCCCTTACCCGATATAGTAAATCAAATTCCGCACAAGAACTTCTTTCAAACCCCTTCCCCAGGTGACCACAGCTCAAAACTGTGGGCTTAATACTTCCTTAGCACTTTTCTTTCTTCAACATAAAAAAATTCAACCACTAGCCCCCTTTTACTTCGACCAAAGTCTCATAGGACCAAGGGCTATGACCAAGAGCTTAATTACAGGTGCTTATCCGGAGCTTCATGACATTGGGGCTCTGGGTCTTAGGGCCTCAGGGGTTTCACCTTCATCACACTTCACATTTTCTAATATTTCAAACTGGAGAATAACCTGAATGAACCCTTTTTCAGAGATTCAAGGCTCCAGAACTTCGGGCTTCAGAGGTTCCTCTTATTCCACATAACATTCCCTCCAAATGTCGAACTAGAGAACTCATGGAGTGGTTCTTTGGACCATCACTACCCCAGTGCTCTGGAGCTTCAAACTTCAGATTTTTTTACAGGAACATACTCCCCTTTCCCCGAGTGTCGAATCTCCAAACTTCCGGAGTCGCATCAACAACTATGCACTAGGGACCATACGTGTCAAAAATATAGAGATGACATGTGGCTTAATCTATGGGTGACACGTGTCAAGTCATAATTGGCATAAAATGTCTATGAATATCATAAAACATGATGACATGTGGCATGCATGAAGTGGGTCCACATCACCCTCGGTGATGTCAGCATGTCACGTCACTCCAACACTCCTGGACTTCGACTAGTTCGGGCTTCAGAATTCTCTTCTACCAAACACCTCAAAAAGCCCGAACATTAAACTGGCCGACTCTAGGTCTTTTTCTCTATGGAGATTCATGACTTCACCACATACCATTACAAATATCCCAAACTTTCAAACGAACTGTGCTTCTCTAGAGTTTCGAGACTGCGGTGATTTGAGGCTTTGGGCTTCATAGGATTTTTTTCAACTCCATCCAATATTTCCTCCAAACTTCAAACTTCTAAACAATCACTAATCTACAGAGAAGTGTCCCCTAACCATGAATGGTCCGGATTGAGTCCAGACTTTGGGACTTCAGAGAAAAATTCTCCAAGTGGCATAAGGACTAAAACTCCTAAATGCCAAATATTTGATAATCTGTAGACATGCATCCCAGACAATGGATGATCATAATTTGCTCTAAAGTTTGGGACTTCAAGAGATTTTCTTCTTGACAGCTTAAGGACTCGCTTCTCCCAGAGTGTCGAACCTATGAACTTCTGTGAGATCTACAGCTCATGCTTTCTCGCTTGCAGTTCTCACGCTTTCTCGCTCATAATTCTGATAGCTAGGATCTGATATTCTCCATTGTGCCTCACCTTCTGATATGTGGCTGATCCAACGGTCCAAATATGTCCTTGGAGAAACACAATGGTCAAGTACTCCTCCCTGTGATCTACGCCATAGATTCACTCCAAGACTTCAAAGCTTCAGGGATTTTACCTCCTTTTCATCAAAGACTTAAAATTTTCTGAAGCAACAAAGTTGAAAGGACTCCGGTGCTTAATGACCCCACACCTTCTCTAGATTCGATGGTTGTGAAGGATTTTTCCTCTCTTGAAAAGATCTAGTGGTCCAAATATAAACTTGATCCTGCAATGGCGATATTTCCTTAATTTGAAATGGATGGTCATTATCCTTCAATCCCTTACTAAGGATATCAGACGTTCTATCTTCTGCAAAGACTCTACAACGCCATTCCTCCTGAGCTTCATGACTTCAAGGTCCTAACTCAATCTCAACCACAAGATATTGTCTAATGGATCTAGCCCATCCTGGACTAGTGTTTGAACCTGTAGCTCTGATACCAATCTGTAACGTACCCAGCCACCCACAGGTCGGGCTACACCACTTAAACAGGCTACAACACACCCAACCACCAACAAGCGGGGCACGCTACAGTCCCAAGGCTCAGTTCTCTAAACGGATCTCAAATTCTAACAACATTTAATCTGAAAACAAACATGAAAGAACCACATACATTAATCAAGATCCATGCTACAAGATAAAAGAGATAAGCAATGTGTCATGCACAACAAATAACTAGTAGATAGGAACATTACAAATACATATCTCAGAGATGATTAAATACACAGTGGAATAACATTAGACAAAAAAATAAAGAGCACTTATATTTTAAGTAAAAATTCACCAACTGGTTGTAGACCAAGAATGTTCCTCCCAACTATAGATGTTGTTGTTCATTTACTCTCAACAACAGGTCACCCCCGAGCTAGGGCTATGAATCCACAAATGACGAGTCTTGGGCCAAGTCTAAACACACACAACAATTGGTTAACTAGCTCTCGGGTTTCCCAACCTCACAACAAATCCAAATTTCCATCTCTCTTCCCCCCTCAACCTGCACAACCCAAAGAAATGAACACCTTTCTCTACCATTCATTCCCTGAGATTGTTCCATTTCTCTCCAGGGATCCAGTGCTATTGGTAAGGAAATCCCCCTACTGGAAACTCCAATGATTCTTAGTTGTGGATAGTTCCATCTGAACTACCATCAAGCTCATGCATATGGGCATACATTCCCTCCTGAAATGATCATTAAATTATTGCATCCATTCAACAATGGCTCTCCTCTTCCTTCCATTTGTTTCCCATGCTCAGCCCAAGAGCACACAAACTAGCAAGAGGGAGTGAAGAGGAAAGAAGAAAAAGAGAACAAGGGGAAGAAGACGAACTAGGTGAAGAACGACCCCAAAACAGGCCCCAAGGGATGTTTAAATAATTACATGAATACAAGAGCCACATGGCCTCCCTCCCAAGAAGCTCATGTAACCTCTTTTCTCCATAAAATCAATTATGGGTAATTAAAATAATAATAAAAAAGACTTGGCCCCTCAAACCCCCTCTCTCATGGAATCATAGCCCCCTATCTCTTTTTTCCTTGTCTATCTTGCAGCCTACTGTGTATTTTATTAATGTATATGAAGTATTACATTTCCTGGGCACTCTGGCCCTTTTTCAACTTTATCGTCTCACCAACCTAAGTCACAATTACATAATACATTATAGTTCATAAGGGTTAAAATTGGGATGTTACAAGTAGCATGTTACCATTCTTTCCAGCATAACATTTGTCCTCTATCCCTTCAAATATATATTTTATCTTACCTGTATCACATGTATACATAAATCCATGAGATACTATTATCAATTTATCAAAATTTTCAAATCAATTATCTAGAAATTTCAAATTTCACATTTTCATTTTCAGATATGTTCCACAAAGAACCGGATTCACAAGTATGGGATCTCTTTCTCATAACAGTTTGGCTCTTTTATAATCAGTAGGCATTGGTCTTCTTTGTGAAATTATATCATTGACACAACCAAGACATTCCTTCCTGCAATTCCATCTTCAATCAACCAACAAATTGTTAGTTCTCATGCACATTATATTTTCATTGCAAACTTGTAGTGGTTCACAAACAATTTTAGAGATGTGCATACTAAAAATCAAGTTCATTTATTCAAAAAGGAAATACCATTCCTTTCAAAATGAAATCAAACATCAAACTGAATCACACAATGCACCCTTATATTGATCTTCAGATTATTACTTTTCATATTAGGCACTTTTCTTTGGTGGGTTGGAACTCAGCCAACCTTTTACCATATGGTTGCTTTATACACATTTATTTTTACAGCACGACTGTGTTTTCTTGCCTCAGTTGACCATGACCTCAAACCAGCATACATGAAACTAAAAGTTTCACATGAATGCATTCAAACATTATTTCTTCATTGGTAACCAAGGTGTCGACATTTATGGCCACCTAATTTCTCTCTTTACCATTCTGCAACTTTGTAGAGCATTGGAAGATATTGCTTCCATAATGGGTAGTCCTATATATATCCACTCTCTTATCACATGCATCTCCTTACTGTGTTACATCATCATGCTACCTTTGATCACTTGTATTCCCATTCACTACTTGATTGGGAAATGCAGTCATGACATATATTTGTTCATGCATTTTTCCAAGGATTTCAATCATCCTCAATTGTCATAGGTTCACACCTCGATCATGCAAGTTCTTCTTCTTGAATCATACCCTACTTGGGTATTAGTGGAATACAACAACCATTCACATCACATGCATGCCATAAAAACATAGACTATTCTAGAAGGGGCTATTACTCAAATCCATTTTTACATCTCATGCTACAGGGGCACAAAATATTTATACATGTTATGGTTGCTAGCACCCTCTCTAATCTTACCTATTCAATGGTGCTCCCTGGGGACTTCTAAAATCCCTTTCACATTTTTATTTTATCAATAACCTTCTTTCATTCACCTCTATCTAAGGGTGTTTACTATTGGCAGTCGTCCTTCCCTAACATTTCCAATATTTTCCACATGTGACATACCTCACCACATTCACATTTCACATTAGTTGTCATGCAAAATCAAATGCATGTACCATAGCAATTATTTCATTAAAACATTTTCATATATTCCTTAGTATATCTATATGCACTCCATCACATTGTCCTCAATGTTTTCATGAGTGCAACCATAATCTAATTTCAATTGTACCTCTCAACATTCTCATGCCAAAATATCTACCTTGACCAGCATGTTAGTCACTCATTCTAGAAAAGTGTAATAGACAACAATAAAGGAGTTAAGCGTAATAGACAACGAGAAGGGAGTTAAGGGATTCACGACCATTCCCATGTAGTCTTTAAAAGAATAATTGTGTTTCCTTTTATAATGGAAACAAAACATCCCTGCTCATCTACCTTTTCATCAATGTATACTATATTTTCCTGAGGAAAAAGGGGATACATCCCCCTCAAGCTATTATTTGATCAAGACAAATCAGACCTTTCCAATGTAGGGTCAGCCATGCACCCATGACATTATTTATATATGGAAAGTACAAATATTGCCTCACGTTTCACTTATTTAGACACTCATATCATACTTTTAAGCATGTATATGCATATTTACATATATGAAGGTGCATCACTCGCACCTTTTTACCTCATTCATTCATATTGATTTAACATTATCTAGTTTTGATGAGACTTTAAACTCACTTACATAATCAATCTCATCAATGAAACCATAATTATATTTTTCTTTCTACAAGATAGTAGCCAACAAAAGGGTTACTTTTTCTTTTTTCTCTCTTAGTGTTTCATCTTATCTCTTTCTGTGGAATTTCCTACTTCCCAAGCTATCATTATAACAAAATACTCAGACCCTTCATCATAGGGTTGACCATACAACCATGGAATTATTTAGTTCGGGAAACATACTCTTTTCCTTACTTCCCTCTTACTTAGGTATTCATGTCATTCTTTCAAGCATATAAGTACATCTATGTATGTATTATGCATGTGCATTGCTTGCACAATTTATATTGTTCTTTTATGTTTATCTAATATTAGTATCAACCTTCTTTAAAGAGGAGTTATAGTTATCCACATGATATTCACATGGCAAGTATCATAGACATATTCAAAACTATGTTTCAATTTCCATATGACAACAACCAGTAAGACACCATTCTTACCTAAACTACTATAAAAGTATGCGACTACCTAGAAATACAATATGGGAAATTTCAACATTGCTCCATGCAACAAGACAACTAATCAAGCTTCTCTTCATGCCTCAAACCATTCTTCGTCAACAAGCCTTTTCATCAAGGGAATCATTTTTCCTGATTCCCTCTCACTACAACTTGAGCACACTAAGCCATATTCCTATGGATACCATCCACCTCTGGATGTCATTCTGGCCTATTGGTCATCTAGATATGTCCCAACACTTCAATTACTACATATGAAATCAACAATTTCATTAACCATTCTACCTTATTCCCATAAGGTAATATGAAATTAATGTCGTCATCTTTTTTACTTATGTTGTTATACTCAGATCATCGTTAACCATAAGATCCATGACATCACCATATTTTCCATCAAATAACGAACTATAATAAGCCTATATGCATGTTATATGCATGCTTAATCTTTTCCATATGAATTCCGGAATATTCTTGTGCACCAAGCATTTTACCCATTCCTACAGTGCAGATGTATTCCAGTTGTCTGGCATTCATATTCACATTCACATACATGTCCTTAGATTAGTTGGTATATGCATTTTATTATTACAGTCATGAGAATTATAAACTTTCTCATGTGTTCATACCTCTTTACCTTTTCCATGCATTCTAACAACAATCCAAAGGACTCTTTTTTAATTACTCAACTGGGTTATTCTCCAACAACAATTTTCTTCATTCACTAGTGGTCAAATAAAAATGACCTTACATATTTTCCTTTAGTCCTTTGACCATAAGGGATCATACACATATACAGGATTTAATCTTTTATTAAAGTGGAAATTTATTACTGCCACAGATCCTATCACTTCATGTTCCATTCCTTTAACCATGAAGAATTGTTTTCATAAGGGTCTTACCCCTCAAATACACAATCGCCACATCTTCCTTATGAACAAAGACTGTACCAAGTGCTACACAAATGGGTGCTTAAACTATAACTTAAAAACTGACCTAAATCAAAGGTCATGATTTAATCTCATTGTGAGATCTACAGCTTGTGCATTTCAACATGATAGTTCTTTGACTCCATTTCCATTGCACACATAGATCCTAGGTTGACACATCATGACATCTCCAAAACAACCAACAATCCTGATCTGCAGCGCGCTACCTCCTGAAAATTAATGTTCATGCAAATTTACTCCACGATTTGAATGTCCACCATTGATTTCTCCTTTTGACGAACGAACAGATCTTCTTGATATGAAACTCTTCTCCACTCTTGATCCATGACTAGGACTTAATATGGCGTCGAATGTATGGTCAGGGTTTTTCGGGGTTTTGTAACTAGATCTGATGACTCTTGCCCACTATTCCATGATCAAACGGTCACAATCGATTGATCCTTCCACTTTGATCCAGTCAATCTTTCACATATCGACGACTCCTATAACCTTTTTTTTGTTGTAAGAATTTTCCAAAAAGGAAACCTCAAGCAAGGGGCTTGTCCAAATAACAAATAAACTTCCCAACACATGGGAATTTTTCTAACATGCTTGTATTTACCTTGTTATACCAATCTTGTGGATCACTATCACTGACTAAACATATTAGTTTGTGTTTTGGAGGGAATATGGGTTAACTCCATCGACGATTATGCTTAATCTTAGGCTTTGTATTTCATCCTTTATTTTATCGAACCATATCTCTTCTATATGATTTATGACTATTAAATATTTTGGGATTCATATAATTCTTGCCTCACTTCTATGTGAGGCATGCCACCCTACAACATGGATAATTTTTTGCAACTAAAGATCCTTTGAATCCTTGGACTTATAGGCATGTGCATCAATATCTTATGGGGAGTACTATGTGCCTTACCCTTTTTATTATTATTTATGGTACCTTTCATTCCCACATTCTATACATATCTCTTTGTGCACATATTCTTTTCTATATAGAATAAAACCATTCGAACATGTGTGGTATGATATGTACTCAACACCTAACATTTTCAACATTTTCTTTGCCTCTACGCATCTATTGGGAAATAAATTATCTCTTGGAAGTACCTCATCTTTGAGTACCCTGCAATTAGTGAGAAATAGAAATGTACACTATCATTAAGAACGAATAAAATAAACCATTTTATTCCTTCATAGTGTGACAAGATTCCTTAAAACATTAGGAAACTTAATGGTTAGTTACCTCCAAAGTGTTGAGAAACATGTATCTCACATACCATACATTGTTTTCATGCTATACAAAAACATTGTTGTCCCTAGTTGGGTAGACCGTGACCCTTTTCAACCAAAGAGAGGGGCGGTGGAAGCATATTTCAGGCTTTCGAAGAAGGTATCTATGACATCAATTTCATCCCCTAATTCATTTTATTGGAATGCATGTAACAATATTTCATCCCTGACTTGTGTATCCCGTAATAAATCATCCATACCAACCCCTATATCATTTCCTTCATCCCCAACATGTGAAGAACTAGTGTTATTGTAGAGGTTTTGAATTGGTGACTTAGGATGTAGTGGGAATTGAATAGGTGGTTGATTCTACCATTCTTGGTATGCTTCCTCTATGAGATGTCCTTGTTTAACAAAAATCTCATGACATGATATTGTAGTGGGGTGCAACGGTAGACGGTAGACATGTTTCTCAACATTAGAATCATGATTATAAAAATATTGAATATTACATTAATAATATTAGTAACACAATGCATTTAATATGTTCAAACATTATACCAAACATTTATTAGAACCATTGATTTTTTCCCAATAATAAACATGAAACCAACCACTTTATAAAAAAAATGTCAAATTAAGCAATACACTTACATTAGTTCCATCGAAAATCCAAAAAAACAATTTCTCAATCATATTTTTCTTACGCCCTACGAGGTGTCTACATAAAAGAGATTCAATTCACGATGTAAAGTCATTGACCCAGGTTGGTTGCTAGATGATGGCATGTTATAATTGACAGGGTAAAGCAACTGTCCATTTTCATCAAACATCTTCTTGTGGTACCTTTCTCTTAATAAGATCTTGCAAAATTTTGGGACTGTTGGAATATTTTGTGCATTTGAACTCAATCATGAATCTTGATCCTGTAAAACTCAATAAACAATTATTCAATTGCACCTGCATACATAACATAAATTCAATGATATTAATGAATTATAAATAAAATATAGATGTGTTGCAATTCGCGAAGAGAGAACTTGAAGGACTTGCAATGATATGGAATGAGATGGAATATGAAGAATTGGCCATTTGTTATTATAATTCATTTTTTCTTGCATTTGAACCAAAATTGTCATCTTGGGCAACATAGAACAATCTAACTTCAAATAGAATTTTGAATAAATTTTATAAAATAGTGGTGAACTTAATCATATAAGAATGCCAGGTGTGTTGTTATAAAAGAAACACACTAGTGATTTAAATTGAGAGAAATATAGAAGAATTACCTCTGTTATTTCCCCTGTGAAGCAAAACCTCCACAAAATTTAAATGTGGATGTTTGCATTTTCATTTTTCAAATTAAATTGTTTGTCGATGTGTCAGTACTTACACACCACACCAGTGTCATACAAACTATATAGTTCGTCGATAGAAGCAAGTTAGAAAAATAGTGTGCACTTGTTATCAATGCTTTGAAATTTATCACGAAAACGAGTTGTTGTGTTATACATGCACACTACACTGGTGAACTACTCAGTGTATAATGTACCAAAAAAGTAAGCTACAAAAAAACATCATGAACTCATTTTTTATCAATGCATTGAAATATACAATGAAAAAATGAGAAGGAAATTTAGTTTGTGTGTTTATAAATGAAAACCCTATTCATTCTTTCATTCTTTTGCAAAAATTTAGAGGGGAGAATTGTGCAAGAGAGATTTACCAACAAATACTTCGAAGTGGGTGGGATTTTTTGAAGAGCCAAATTCAAAATGGATTACTTGTTAGAATATAGAAGATTGTGTGCTTGTTTTACCATTGACAATACCCTTGTCACCCAACCATAGGTCGAAGCCACCCTCCAAGCATCTTAACCTTGACTGAGAATTACTCCAGAAGCAAACCCTAGGCTAGATAGCCAAACAAGGTGTAGTGCATATTCCTCCAAGGATAGTGCACCAACAATAGCTGATCAGATAGTCCAAACCCTAGCCAAGAGACAGTCCAAGCCAGCACTGAAAACTGGTTGCTGCAGCAGCTACACCTGCAGTGCGCACCAGTTATTGCTCTGCAATTCTGAGATGTGTCAAATGAGAACTGGTTCCCTATATTTATAGCGGTTCTACCAGATTTGTTGGGGATAACTTCTCTTTTTGGGTACATGTCTGTTCAGTATATTATTATTATTTCTGGCCGACTTCTTCTCTTGGAGGCTAATAACCTAATATAAATTATCTTCTTGAGCCGACAAGACTTCTAGGGTTATTAGCCAATTCATTAGGGTTTTCTCTTGCTTTCCAGAGTCTTCTATTCTCGTCAGGTTTACACATGGGGGTAAATACCTCCTGCAGCTACCATAATATTAACACTCCCTCCTAGCTAGGGAGGTATTACAGGTAATGGTCTTGAGCACAAAAACATACCATTTACCTGGTAGTATCAACATACTCGTTTAGACTATCTCATGACTAGATCATGAGCATCACCATCACCATCAGCTACATCATATCTCGAAACCATACTTCATCTGAGTAATCAAACATGATGCTAGATAAGTCACTCACACCATAGAGTGATACAAGAATCATTCTTATAATCTAGAAAAGTAAATGCTCTGAACTATTTTCTGTCTGGAAAATCTTTGTTCATCATTCGTCTGGATGATGATTATCTCCAATAAACTGTTGATAGTATTCAAGGCAATTAGAACAAAAATAGAACACAATTGTGTCTATCCATAGTAGTACATAACTACAATCCAGTGGTACACTACCACACCAAGTAACACACAAGTACTTGATCAACAATGTATAGTCATGAACAATGGAACATATCCACCACAGTAGTCTACATCTACTGTCATACAGTCTTCATAACAAACATTTGATAGAAACCTACATAGAAACAATGTTATGATATAAACTTAATCATCTGAGCCAATCTTTCACTCACATCTGTGAGATCTGAAAGAATATATGCCTCATGAACAGTGGAACATATCCACCACGGTAGTCTAAATCTATTGTCATACAGTCTTCATAACAAACATATGATAGCAACCTGCACAGAAACAATGTTATGATATAAACTGAATCATCTGGGCCAATCTTTCACTCACATCTATGAGCTCTGAAAGAATATCTACCTTTAGAGTAGATAATGAGATATCTGGACTATTCTTCTCAAGCAAGGAAGAATAACTGTCCTATCTTCTGAACCTGGACCATTCCCCACCCTAGGCCATTCTTCCTACACTAATCAAAGTGCACCCTAAAGAGAATGTATAACCCTAAGGAATGTTGAGCCTAGACCATTCTGCACCTTGGGCCATTCCTCCTACACTAATCAAAGTGCACCCTGGAGAGAATGTATAAACCCTAAGGAATGTCTGTCCCTGAATGTTAAGCCTGGACCATTCCCCACCCTGGGCCATTCCTCCTACACTAATAAAAGTGCACCCTGGAGAGAATGTATAAACCCTAATGAATGATTGTCTGGACCATTTCCTCTGTTAACCACAACAGGAAAAGACTATCCTACATCAACCTCCAAAAAGGACCATTCCTCATGTTAACCACAATGAGAAATCGTTGTCCGGCGAGGCCATCCAGTCTTCTTGAGTAACCCTCAAGAAGAGAGAATGCTCTAGACCACTCCCCATGTTAACTACAATGGGAAGTCGTTGTCTATGATACATCAGCAATTAGACTACATCCCATGTTAACCACAATGGGAATTCACTATCCATCAGAAATCTCAATCCACTTTCCAAATAGGGAAGAATCTGTCCAATCTGGACTATTTTTCAAGAATAAATGCTTCAATAATATTTTCAGTGCTCCCTCCTAACCTGGAGAGTCATTTATTCCTTTTTAAATAAGAAGGAAGTTGTTTCCATGAGTTCCATCTTGAGTACGCAAACTCTTTCATCTTGGATAGAAGCTTTACCAAAATGTCTGTTTATCTTCTCATCTGTGGAGATATGTATTTGGAGAATCACTTTCTCCTTTCTAGACTTCATTACGGATAATGTAATGCTTGATTTCAAATGTACTTTAGTCTAGAACACTGTGACGGATTTATGTAGCTCTGAACAATAGAGTATATCATAGTTGGAAAGCTAGAACATATCCATGTGGCACTTCTTCTGTCATCATGAGATCTGATCTACTGAGTAGTCATCTTGATGTTATAGGAAATCTTTACCATGCTTTTGTTGTGCACTGGAGGTTCTCCACTAAGTTATCTTCTTTTATCTTCATATAAGAGTCTCTTTATGGTATGCCTCAAAGTCTTGAGATTTCTCTTCATACGCTCTTTATTCAATTCCTATGGAAAACATTCTTTGCATTCATCTGACGTAGAAATCCAACTCATGGATGTTGCAGATGATATAATGACTCATGTAGTGATATGTCTGGTGTACTGGAACAAGTAATCATCATAGTCTTCTCCCTCCATCTGGGAGAACCTCTGGTTCTAGATCTCGCAATGCTTTCATTCATAAGTCTTCCATACACCGTTATTCATCACAACTTTCACAGTTCTTCTGCTTCATTTCTTTTAGTGAGTTCATATTAGGTTGGTAATCTTGTTATTCTTGATACAATGACTGGCTGTTCTGATTTCTCTTTCTTTCTTGGAATCTTCATGTTATTCTTCATGTTTTTCTTTATCTCTTGGGTCCATGGAGTTTCTTATAGATTCCATGCCCTAGAGATTCCACTTCTTCCTTTCATCATAGGGTCATGGATCTGGATGGACAACCAAGGATACTTTAAGGCTCCTCTTCGAGGAAGACTTCTTAAACTAAACACATACTATCTTTCATGGTTACTACCATGGATATATACTTCATCATTTTCAATGGATCATAGGATTGGCTCTCTCCTAACCCTTGCTTCATGTAAGAGTGCATATAATCGGCTCCCTCCGTCTAACAGAGTTCACGCTTCCATCTACATCCTTATTGTCTTCTGCAATATATAATTAGCTCTCTTGTCTAATAGAATCCACACTTTCGTCTTATTGTCTTCTACAAAATGTCATAAGTCTTTTTCCAATTTCCTCTCGATTGCTGACTTCTTTCTGTCTCTTCTTCTTCTAAGTCTCTTCATGATTGATTCGGCTTAATAGCTTCCACATGATTTGTATTTCATCCTTTCATGTGTATTATATAATGATATCCATTTTCACCTTGTTTGTTCTTCCATAGGTATAGTTCTTCTTGGAACACATTATCTTCCAAGAGATAGATATACAAGATATGTACAGAGACGATGCAAACAAGAT
>JZKD02S0886980.1:123071-159257 GCA_000966675.3 Picea glauca | reverse complement strand
TATATATATATATATATATATATATATATATATATATCTGTGTGTGTGTGTTCTTACTTTTAATTAGTATTTCAAATATGTCACTTAGTATAAAAATAATAATAATAAAATAAATAAAATAAAAATATTATATATTATATAAAAATAAAAAAGTGGGTTTCTCATCCAAATTTGATTTCCAAACCCAAACATCATTCATCATGCAAGGCACCATTTATACATGAGGTGTTGAGGAGGGAGCCCACAAGGGGCCAATATACTATGCATTACATGCCAAAGCCCAAAGCAACATCAAAGGCCAGTGAACAATAGCCAAGCCAGGACCAAGGGAGGAGACCACAAGGGGAGGTACTCTTTTTCACCACACAATATGACTTACCATAGGCGCCAAGCCACCAAGGAGAAGCCATGAGAAGAGGATCCCACAAGGGGCATAGATTGATCAACGCAGGCCCAATGCACCAAGCTACCAAGCCCATAAGAAGAGGTGGTCATGGCCCGACTGCCATGTTCTATCCCATAAGCCATGAGGAGGGAAGAGCACACAGGTCTGACCCTCGAGCCCATCTACAAGTCGAAGCCTAGTGCACTAAGCATCAAGCCAATGAGACACGAGGAGGGATGATCTCACGAGTCATTCACATTACAAGTCCAATCACCATGACCAAAGGCTAAGTGCTTAATACCAAGTCACAAGGAAACAATGTTAAGGCACCAAGAGAGAGTAGTGGGTCGACTGTTGTGTACAACACGTCAAGAGCCAAGCAAATAGCCTGACCAAGAGACAATAAAACACTACAAGAAATGAAAGTTAAAACTAGCACTAGGCACCAAGGAGACAACCCACGAGTTGCATAGTGTGGAATCTCTTCTTGGGCCTTGTGAATGCTCTCATTCCCTTAGACTTTTGTCTGCAAGAATAGAGAAAACATACTTTTACCCAAATCAGAATTCAAATGCAAAATACATACTATTTCACACATAGGACCTCTCGCACCCTAAGCCATATTCACACACAAAAGAGAGAGAGAGAGAACGTTTTTGGAGCAGGGTGCACCCACATACCTAAAATTATACCTTGGAACAAGGCGTGCTATCTAGATGATTACCAGTGTGTTGAAACATCCTCAAATCTCCCCCAACTATTTTTTTTGGGGACTTTCCCCTCCATATCTAGGTGAAAGGCAATGGATGGGCCATGAAATCGTTGTAAAACCTTGCAAACATACAAACCGACCACCTATTCAGAGTGCAGTGAGGTGCTAAGCTTGGGTGGAGTGAAAATAGACTTGGTAGCTATGGTTGTGCCCTCTTGGCTGCCAGCCATGGGGCCAAGTTTGTGCCCTCGAGCTCAATGGTGTGAAGAGCATAAACGAATCTAGGCAAAGTGAGAGGGAGGTAACGAATGTTGGGAAGGGTTTGTGTAGAGTTCTTTTGTTTATGTTATTATATTGGACGAGCAGGAAAGGGAGGCATGTGGACCTCATGTGCAAGGTCCCACGTTGCTTACCCCATGGTTGTGCCCTCTTGGCTGCCAACCATGGGGCCAAGTTTGTGCCCTCAAGCTCAATGGTGTGAAGAGCATAAACGAATCTGGGCAAAGTGAGAAAAGTGAGAGGGAGGGAACAAACGTTGGGTAGGGTTTGTGTAGAGTTCTTTTGTTTATGTTATTATATTGGACGAGCAGGAAAGGGAGGCATGTGGACCTCATGTGCGAGGTCCCACGTTGCTTACCCTATATATATATATTATTTATTTATTTATAATTTTATTTATATATACATTAATTATTATTATTATTATTATTATATTTTGTTATTTAGTTTTAAAAAAAATTACTTTTAAAACAAAATTTTAATTTTATATATACATATAAATAAGTTAAACATAAGGGTTATATAATGTTAGATATATGTAATAAATATGCTCAAAATAAAATACAATTATACATAGAATATTATTATATATATAAATATAAATTAAATACAGGAAGTATATTATTCTTAAGGAAGGTAAGCTATATATATCTATAAAAGTGATGTATAATAATCATTTTGTTAAATGAAGAAAGTAAAAAAAAAATATTAATTAATGTATGTTAAATCAAAAGGTATATAAAAGGGGTCGATCCATGTTTTAGAGGGGTCTTACAAATCAGTAATTTAGACTAATTGATGAGTACCCTAGTGTTAGCATAGCTAGTAAGGTGAGAGGGTTAGTAGTTACAGGGACAAAGTTACTAATCTTAGATTATTTAACCCTAACCTTTAGCCACTTACTTTATAGGAGTAATGTCTGTTTACAGACAAGTATAAAGAACTTATGCCTAACCCTATGTTTGCAAGTATAAGTTTGAGAAAAATGTGGAATGCCTTAAAATATTTCTTGATAAGCATTTGGTTTAATGCATATTCAGTTATTCAAGATGGTTAGGACTCGAGGAAATAGAGGTTGAGTGATCCGAAAAAGATCTTTTAATGACTGTGGATGAGTTTTTTAAATTACATGCATTAATTAACCATTTAAGAAGCTGAATGAAAGAGGATGAATTTAATGAAGGAACATAGCAGCCATAAAATAGTATACATATCTAAACTGAAGCAATAAGAACAACAAACCATAACAAGAGAAGTGATAACGGAGTTCAACACAAAATCGCCTACGTCTCTGGGCCTTTGTCTCAGTGGGGGAGGCTTCTTTATTTCTGTTCAAAGTTCAAAAAGTACATCACAGTAGTGCCATTAGGATACAAGACTGATCTTTTCATGTTCTTCTAGATCTCTAGAACCCAACAGAAGAAACAACATGCAAAACAGATGATCGGAGCTCCCAGAAATGGCCCGCAAGCGTCTGCTCCTCAATAGCTTCCCTTCATAAAAATGGCTTTGGCTTGGCTTCCCTTCAGCATAAATCTACTTTGACTGTCCTTCATGGCCTCAAATAGGCATGGTTTATATAGATATGAAGTTGGTTATGCATCCCCAACTTCCTCCCAAAATCTGGCCTGCAAAAATGCCCAATATCTCCCAAAAATGGCCCAAATCCACTATTACAGGCATAAAAATCAAATATAAATCCATAATAATATGGTAAAAACCCACTGTATGTTTAATAATAGGGCCTAGCCCCCTCTCCCTAGGCACACGCCCCCCTTTTATGGTCACATGTAATATCATATGGCCAAGCACCAACCCTTTTGGCTATGCGCTGGCCTGAAATAGGCTCCCGCCCCTGGTCTTTGGACGCTTTCCACAGGACCTATGGGCTATGGATAGAGCCCCGTGCATCAAAAGTGGATAATCCCTTGGATTTTGGGTGGATACCATGTAACCGAAGGCTCCCTAGTGGACGGGTGTTTATTCCATGCGTCGCGCTTCCCCCTGGTCATATGTTACAACGATAAACCACGGGTTGGGGCTTAGCCCCAGCCCCCCTCCTTCCGCGCCGTATTACAACATAATCACTTTATATAGTTTATGTTTGGATTTTATAAACAAGCTTCACACATGGCGCGTTGGTGGTTGGGACTTTCCCAAAGACTTTGCCCCTACGATCAGGTCACGGGGTCGAACCCCATGAGCTCCATAACATTTTTTTAAACAAAGTAACCAATGACGGGGTTCCATGTGGAAGTCCATGCCTAGACCACGTGGCACCACCCCATTTTCCCATTGCATGCCATGTGTCAATCGATAGTTGGTCCACCATCAGCTGCATGACCCATTGTACCTCTACCACATGTCCTCTCCATAAGCTGCCACGTTAGCAGTGATAAGGTGTCTTTGTTGATGTCATGCTATCGTCATGCTGACATCAACATTGAATTTTACCAGTTTGACCCTTTGACTTTTTACCTGTTTGGGTTTTTGATCTGAACGCGATAACTTTCGCATATGGAGCCCATCTGAGGAAGTAAATACACTGTCGGAATCAACGTGATGGGATGAACGCATTGATGTTAGACATCCCTTTACAAACATAATTAGAGTTTTTTAAGGATATCTAACATCGTCGCAAGGACCACCATCACCTAAATTAGCTCTCATTTTTCACTCCTTAGAGGATTTTAATGAGACATTAAAGGGACGCTAGTCAGAATATGTTTAAGTGAAACCCCCACTATCTAGATTGGGTAACCCTGAACCGTCAAGGGACTCAGAGGGAATGCCTCCACCAGGGGACATAACCAAAGAACAACATAAGATCAAACTCCATGATTTTGCGAGAGGACATGCAAGTGAACATGTTGAAGCATGGTTGGAAGGAATGACAAGGTGTTTTTCCTTGAGAGACTATGCTTCCACATCAAAAGTAAAGATAGTGATATTTCAGTTGAGGGATAGTGCCTTGAACTGGTGGAGTAATATGGAGAGGCAGTTGTGCCTTACCCCAAACACGATCTTGTGGGATATTTTTGAGGAGAGGTTCTGAAGGAAATATTTACCTGCTTGTTATGAGGAACAATAGGTAGGAGCATTTCATTCTTTAATTCAGGGGAAAATGATCATGGAAGAGTACGAGATCAGGTTCATGGAGTTAGTAAAATATGTCTCATACATCGATACCGATCAACCATAAGAAGAATGTTTTTTGTACGGTTTAAACCCTAAGATAAGGGCCATGGTGCAAATATGGAAACCATCGTCAGTATTCGAAGCAGTTGAAAATGCTTGTTACATGGAGGATCATATGAGCTTAAACAGAGGTATGAGATCAATCAATCCACAACATCCTGGATTCATGGGGAAGGCCCATAGGAATTTCTCTAGGGGAGGAAGCTCTAGGCCACCTCCTTATGGAAATAGAGTCGCACGTAGAGAATTTACAACAAGTATTTCAATGGCAGCGAGTGCAACATCCCACTCATTTTCAACTATGCAGGAAGGTCCATGAACTTCTCAGAAAGAAGCAAGTAGGGGCAGGGGCTCCAGGAAAAGGAACTCATTTTAGAGGCCTTCACAGGGAAGCACCCAAGTTCCACCCTTTGTTACCTTTTGCGGGTGCGGAGGACCTCATTACGAGTGTGACTATCCAGAGTCACAAGAAGAATTTCTGCATAGAGAAGGAAAGGGCCTGATGGGAAGAGGGAGTAGTAACCACCAGATTTATGCAACGGTTAATAATCACTAGGAAGAGAATGAATCCACTATGGTGGAGTCATCAAGTACGGTAAATCATGTCAATATTAAAATTTTATTTGATTATGGTGCTACAGATAGCTTCATTTCACCTTGTACATTAGAAAATTGTGGGTTGGCAGCTTACGAGCATGATGAATTTAAACAAGTCGAGATGAATTCGAGGGAAAAACTAGCAATAGGTCCTATCGTCAATAATTGTCTAGTAGACTTTGGAGTGTGTACTACTAGGCTAAAGGTGTACGTCACTTCTCTAGGGATTTATGACCTAATCATTGGAATGAACTGGTTTGAATCCTATTGAGCTATTGTAGATTTTTTCGTGAAAAGGGTCCTTTCTGTTGACCATGAAGGAAGGTTAATAGAGATCCATGGTGTACAGAGGAAGGTGTCTCTATGCTTTATCCCGACCATGAAGGTTAAACGTTGCATGAGGAAAGGTTGTCGATTATATGTAGTGTGTTATCACATATAGTTGTCAAGGGAAGCAGGTTGTCCAAGTTTTAGGCCTAGACAGGAAACATCAAAGTGCAGCGTTCAGAGCAGTCCATTTCGGGATCGAAATGCAAGCAACAAGAGAGATCAACTTCAGCAGCAAACATTCCTAAGAATATCAGATCGACGGTTCACAGGAATCGGGGGTTTGAAATATTGTTAAAGTTGTTTGTCAAAGGCCGAAAGTCCCAAAACCTGAAGTGAGCATGAGTTTTCCAATCTTGAGGGGGACAAGTGGCAGCCGATCCAAGCATTTAGGGAAATGAGATTCGAGAGTTTCAAAGTGAGAAGTGCATAAAAATTCCAAAGAGCTGAAGCTTGAACTCGCAAAGAAATCATGGACCATTGATCTCAAAATCAACAAGGATCCATTGATCATAGCAGCAGTGCCTCCCAAAGTCCCAAAGTCTTGAATCATTGAAGTGCCCGAAGTCCTGAAGGCCCGAAGCGCCAAAGTGCCCGAAGTCTTGAAGTGCTTGAAGACCCGAAGACCTGAAACACCTGAAGCCCGAAGTCCCGGAGTAAGTCTCAACCATCCAATTCAAATGGACACATGGCGCCAGATCTAGGGCTCCGGAGGAAAGTGAAGGGGAAAAAGCGAGATTTGAGTTTTGATTTTCCCAGAGCCCGGAGACCCAAAGGGATCTTAGTTGTTAATCCAAGAGCCATGCGTCGCTAGATCCTTAGCTCCGGGTAAAAGTGCATGGAAGAGGATGAGGTTTGAGATTTGATTTTCCAGGAGTCCAGGGACCGAAAGGAGATCTCAACCATCGATTTAAGAGGATACATGTCAGTTATCAGTATGGACATCTGACACACTTGTCAGTCATGACACCTGGCACTTGTTTGGCAGTGACATGTGTCACTCAGTGTAGGCAACCATGGGCATATCATTCACTTCTTTCTTAGTGACATATGTCACTTCTCTTTCATGACATGTCAGCATAGCAGTGACAAGTCATCGTTCGGAAGGTGTTATTGTTCAATGTCAAGAGTAGCATACCCCTCCCCCAGGGAACAATATGGTAGGCGATTAATCTTGGCAATAGCGCTAAAACTAGCAGGTGCTCCTAGATCATAGACTGCATCCAGATCAACAATCATGCTTCATTGTAGGGATGAAACTTGCTCAATCGATAAAATTATTGAGCAGTCCCGCAATTGAAACCGTGGTTTGGCGAAAGTGACACCTCGCAGAAGGCAGTGTATTGCGGGCCCAAAAGCAGTGTGATTTCAAACTGCTTTTGACGGACCCGCAATCACGTGCTCATATAGTGTCTGATCCAAGAGCATCATGTGGCCGCCCCCTAGGCACTAAGCCTTGTCCCGATCTTGAGGGTTCAGTTAATAAATTAAAGGACTGGTGGTTGGAACCTCGAATCACTCAGTAATCAGAAGGCATGGAGGGCCCAACCATGGGGACTGAACCATCAGTCGTGTTAACCCTATGGTCAGATTTTCCTGTAGACCCATATTGATCCGAGCTCGTGTCTGATAGAAGGATATATGCATAGTCTGACATAAGACTACACAAATGCAATGCTTTGAATGTAGTGATGGGATCACACTCCTGATAGTCGGGTACTGATCCAAGTATAAAGAGATAGTTTTGATATTTTGTTAAGGTCATCAATTGGTTGAGCAGAGCTCCCTATTTTGTAATTTTTTGATGCCAAAACTGTTCTATGGTTATGTATCAAATTTGAGACTTTCATGTTAATAGAAGTCAACTTCTTTTCATCTCTCTGTAAAACCTGTGCTAAAACACTCGGGCATGGAGGATCCAATCGAGGTTTGTTATGTTGTTGTAATGTAGGTTTGATTACAATGGTATTGTGACCATTTTTAGTCAGATCCCTTGTTATCTTTTTCCCTCTTACACTGAATGGCTCGAGCATGGAGGATCCAGTTGAGTTGTTGTAGCTGCATGGTGATGTAGGTTTGATCATTGTGTTGTTGTGAATGTGTTGTTTGGACATATTTCAGTGTCTAGAGATTGAACTAAAGAGTGATCTCAAGTCTGACTTTTTCTTCTCCAAGCTGCTTGAAAGTCGAATGCCCATAGCAGTCTTGTTCACATTCCTCACTAAGTATTCCATTTGCTCACACTTAAACTCAACTCAGTGACTGAAGTTAATGTGGCCCTCACTTCCCTGCGCATTTCTTGTCCCGTTCTGTGTTGAATATCATTCATATATTGAGTTTTGTCCATTGACCTCCACTCATATAAAACCAACATCCACCAAAAACTCTGATGGGTACTAGGCTTATCCTCCTGCAAACTGAGGGTGACTCTCAGTGCTAAAATTCTTGGCATCATTGCCAAGGAACTAATTGAAGACATTTCCCTGGGTAAGAATGACAATGAGCTTCTAATTCTGAAGGTGCATCAAACATCAAAACCATTGAAGATTGAAACTTTCACCTGGTGACTCCATTATCAAAGACTCCACTGGGGAGGATCTTGTTGACAGAAAGATGACCATACCGAAGGGGAAGACCAGGTATCAGTTTATGAGCTTTATTCATGAAATCGTGTTCTTGTTTATCAACTCATTTCTCTATTTCCATTCACATATAAAGAGGAGTATCCTTTGCTTTGTCTATTCAGATGATAATAGGCCTTCCTTTATTTATCCATCCTTGGAAGAAGAAAACATGCCCTATTCTTGAGTTGTAGATACTGATCTCGTGTCTTCATAAAAGTGAGATCTGTATTGCATCTCATATTGAAATTGATCACCCTTGTAGACCTGAGGAGGTTGAAAATAATTCACAGTCTTCTCAAATCTCGTTACCCTCCGTTATTCCTGTTGAGCCTTACCATCAACTCGTTAATCCCCATGATCAACCCACTTCTTTTCAAATTAAAATAAAAAATAAGTTGTTTAAACCTTTAAGGTTGCCACATGACCTTCATCCTTATCCTCGTTATTCCTTTGAGTATCTTCCTTGGTTTTCTGGAGAGGATCATATTACAACTGAGAGGCATTCGGAGGCCTTTTAGATCTTTGTTGATCAGTTTGATATTGTTCATGATGATGTTTCCATGAGGTTGTTCTCACAATCCATGTCTAGATATGTTGCTATGTGGTTTAGATGTTTGGAAGTCGGTTCTATTGGATCCTAGACCGAGCTATGCCATGCATTTTTAAAGTGTCGGGGTGAGAACAAGTCCCATGATCAATACTGGTTTGAGTTTAATGCCTTGAGGAGAGGGGAAGAGGAAGCCTTGGATGTCTTCAACAAGAGGTTTTACAGTGTTTATCATAGTATGCCTATGGAGATCAGACCCATAGAGACTGTTGCCATGGTGTACTATGTCATGGATCAACATCCAGAGCTGGTCCTTCTCCTGAGAGAGAGGAAATCTTCATCGTTAAGACACCTGTTTGAAGATGTTGAATAAGTCAAAGATAACATCAGAGCTCGCAAGGGGGTTCATATGCAAGCATATCTTGAAAAATTGCATGTGACTAACGAAGAAGATTGTTAGCATATTATAGATTCTAAGAAAGAAGATAGTGATTATGAATTAGAGCTGAAACAACAACAAGGAAAAGAGACTGCAGCTGTTGATGATCAACAAGTGTTTTCGAAGGAGAAGGGAGGTTTTTTATTTCCAAGCAAAGAGGCATTTATAGAGGAGTAGCCTGGTCTTCTAAAGAAGCCAAGATTCTGTCACACGATTCATGATCATATGGCTATACACATGGAATCATATGTTTCATATTTTGAGGATTTTCAAGAGCATGCCACAGAGCCTTTTCCTTTATACATTGAGTAAAAACATTGTGTGGAAATCCACCATTCTGTGCCTACAGAAGACAAAGGATAGATCTTTCCCATGTTTCATGTTTATGATGATTATGATTCTGATCCTTAGGAGAGTCATGAAGAAGAAGAGGGAGAACCAAATGTGTAGTTCATATCCTACCCAGAGCCTGCAAATGAGCAACCATCACCTGGGATCAGTTAGCCTGCATCAATCGTTCACTCACCCATGCTTGAAAGAGACATTCAACCATGTGTGAGAAGTTGTAAGACAAAGCATGTTTTCTGTCACCATCCCAGTGGGTTTTGTCATTTTCTCTATGAACCTGTAAGGGAGTACACGGAGTTTGATTTCCTTCATTTCTTGGAGCCACTCAGCTTTATCCTAACTTTGGCATTGCGAGGAGATATGAAAAGCATAATCAATTTTCTATCACAGTTGCATTGTTTTTATTTGATGAGTGATGGAGTAAACAAGTTTGCATCTAGGGAGTTGCTTGAATGGATATGGTGTAATTTTTCTTTCACCTAGCGCTTTGTAAAATTAAATTAGTCTAGGAATGTACATAAATAAGCTCCTCCTGGAGCCCATGCATTTTTCTTTCATTTTTAGGATAGTGTGCTTGTCAGCCTTTAATCCTCAACAGGATGTTTTTTGAGCATGAATCCATAGCCCAATGCATAAGGTGACTAGAACTTCTTGTTCTTGGAAGCTCGCAGGGAGCATGCCATCCCCTGTGGAGCAAAATGTTATCACATATAGTTGTCAAGAGCAGCAGGTTGTCCAAGTTCGCAGCCTGCACAAGAAACGTCAAAGTGAAATGTTCAGAGAAATTCATTTTAGGCTCTAAATGCAACCAATAGGCAAGATCAACTTCAACAGCGGACATTCCTGAGAATATCAGATCGGTGGTTCGCAAAAATCAAGTGTTCAAAATATTGTTAAAGTTGTTTGTCAAAGGTCTGAAATCCCAAAACCCAAAGTGAGCATGAGCCGTATGATCTTGAGGGGGATAGGTGGCAGTCAATCCAAGTGTTCAGGGAAATTATCTTTGGGAGTTTCGAAGTGAGAATTGCATAAAACTTTTGAAGAGACGAAGCCCGAACTCCCGAAGCAATCGTGGACCATTGATCTCAAAATCAGCAGGGAGTCATTGATATTAGTGGCAGTGCCTCCCAAAGTCCCAAAAGCCCAAATCACTGAAGTGCCCAAAGTCCCAAAGGCCCGAAGCGTCGAAGTGCCCGAAGTCCTGAAGCGCCCGAAGTCCCGAAGGCCCAAAGCGCTAAAGTGCCCGAAGTCCTGAAGCGCCTGAAGTCTCGAAGACCCGAAACACCTGAAGCCCGAAGGCCCAGAGTAAGTCTTAGCCATCCAATTCAAATGGAAACGTGGCACCAGATCTAGGGCTCTAGAGGAAAGCGAAGGGGAAAAAGTGAGATTTGAGTTTTGATTTTCCTGGAGCCCAGAAACCTGAAGGGATCTTAATCGTTGATCCAGGAGCCATGCATCGCCATATCCTTAGCTCCAGGTAAAAGTGCATGGAAGAGGATGAGGTTTGAGATTTGATTTTCCTAGAGTCCGAAGACCCGAAGGATATCTCAATCATCAATTAAAGAGGACACGTTACAGTTATCAGTCGTGATACCTGACACCTGTTCGACAGTGAGACGTGGAAATTAGTCCAAGCAGTCATGGAAATATCATTCACTTCTTTCTTAGTGACATGTGTCACTTCTCTTTCATGACAGGTCAACATAGTAGTGATAGGTCATCCTTTAGGAGGTGTTATTGTTCAACGTCAAGAGTAGCATCCCCCTCCCCCAGGGCACAATTTGGCAGATTCTAAATTTGGCGGGTGGTTAAGCTTGGAAGTAGTGCTAAATATAGAAGGTGTTTCCAGATCACAGACTGCATCTAGATCAACAATCATGCTTCTTTTCAGGGATGCAAATTTCTTGATCGATAAAATTATTGAGCAGTTTTGTAATTGAAACCATTGTTTGGCGAAATTGATACGTGGTAGAAGGTGGTGGATTGTGGGCCCAAAAGTGGTGTGAGTTCAAACCGCTTTTGACGGCCCCACAATCATGTGCTCATATAATGTCTAATCTAAGAGAAACATGTGGATGCCCCTAGGAACTAAGCCTCATCTTGATCTCGAGGGTTCAGTTAATAAATGAAAGGACTGGTGGTTGGAACCTTGACTCACTCAGTAATTAGAAGGCATGGAGGGCCCGACCGTGGGGACTGAACTGTCAGTTGTGGTACCCATTATGGTCATATTTTCCTATAGACCCATATCGATTTGAGCTTGCATCTAACAGAGGGATACATACACAGTCTGGTAGAAGACTGCTCGGATGCAATTATTTGAATGTAGTGATGGGATCACACTCCTAATAGTTGGGGACTGATCTGAGTATAAAAATATAGTTTTGATATTTTGTTAAGGTCGTCAACTGGTTGAGCAGAGGTCCCTATTTTGTAATGTTTTGATGCTAGAACTATTCTCTGGTTATGTATCAAATTTGAGACTTTCATGTTAATAGAAGTCAACTTCTTTTCATCTCTCTGTAAAAATTATGCTTAAACTCTCAGGCATAGAGGATCCAATCAAGGGTTGTTATGCTATTGTAATGTAGGTTTGATTGCAGTGGTATCGTGACTAGTTTTAGTCAGCTCCCTTGCTATCTTTTTCCCTCTTACACTGAATCGCTCGGGCATGGAGGATCCAGTTGAGTTGTTGTAGCTACATGGTGATGTAGGTTTGATCATTGTGTTGTTGTGACTGTCTTGTTTGGACATATTTCAGTGTCTAAAGATTGAACTCAAGAGTGATCTCGAGTCTGAGTTTTTCTTCTCCAAGCTGCTTGAAAGTTGGATGCCCATAACATTCTTGTTCACCTTCCTCACTAAGTCTTCCCTCTTCTCACACTTAAACTCAACTCACTCACTAAATTTAATGTGGCCCTCACTTCCCTATGCATTTCTTGTCCAGTTCTGTGTTGAACATCATTCACATATTGAGTTTTGTCCATTGACCTCCACTCATATAAAACCAACATCCACCAAAAAATTTGAAGGGTACTGGGCTTATCCTCCCACAATCTGAGGGTGACTCTCAGTGCTAACATAGTGGAAGCAGTCAATGAAGGGAAAAGACACTCCATGGATCAATATCCAGTATTTTTGAAGTTTGAGGATGTTTTTTTGAAAGAGTTTCCAGGGTTACCTCCTGAGAAGGAGCCTGATTTTAATATTGAGATAAAACCTGGTGCAGAGCCAATTTCCAAGACACCATATAGGATGATAGTCGCAGAACTTTGTGATTTGCATATGCAGTTGAAAGAACTACTTAACTTAGGTATAATAAGGCCTAGTGTATAACCTTGGGGTGCACCAATAATTTTTGTCAAGAAGAAGAATGGTTCCTTATGATTTTGTATAGATTATAGGGACTTGAACCATGATACAGTGAAAAATATATACCCAATACCAATGATATATGATCTTTTTGATCAGATGAAAGGAACAACAATTTTCTCAAAAATTGATCTGTGATCAAGGTATCACTAGTTAAGCATTAAGGAAGGTGATATTTCTAAAACTTCCTTGCGAACTTGGTTTGGGCATTATGATTTCGTTGTAGTACCTTTTGGTTTGACCAATGAACCAACAGTATTCATGAGCCTCGTGAATGGTGTATTTTGAAAGTACTTAGACTTCTTTGTACATGTCTTTTTGGATGATATCCTCATCTATTCCAAGAACAAAGGAGAACATGAGGAACACTTGAGAGTGGTGTTGTCATGCCTTAGAGAGAAAAAATTGTATGACAAGTTGTCGAAGTGTTCTTTCTTCCAGAAAGAGATTCACTATTTAGGTCATATCATTTCTGGTGAAGGAATCTCTGTGGGCCCGGAAAAGGTGAAGGCCATTATGGAATGGCCAGTGCCAAAAAATGCTCATGAGGTGAGAAGCATCATGGGGCTAGCTGGTTATTATTGAAGGTTTGTGGAAGGGTTCTCTAAGTAATGTAAAACCCATCACCACCATGAAGCGTAAGGGGGTCAAGTATGAAGGGAAAGAGGAATGTGATATTTCATTCATCGATCTTAAGAGGTTACTAACTAATGCACCAATTATATGAATGCCAGATATGAAAAAATACTTCACAGTCTACACGGAGTCCTCAAAGAAAGGATTGGGGGTTGTGCTAATGTAGGATGGGGGAGTGATAACATATTCATCAAGAAAGTTGAAGCAACATGAGGAGCTTTACGCTACTCAATATTTAGATTTGGAAGTTGTAATACTATCTCTAAATCTTTGGAGGTATTATCTAGTGAGACGAATCTTTGAGCTCAAAACAGACCATGAAATCTTAAAGAATCTCTTCACTAAAAGGGATCTCAATGTCAGGCAGAGGCGATGGAGTGATTTTATGAGTGAGTACAATTTTGGAATTTCGTACATCAAGGGAAAGGAGAATGTGGTCATGGATTCCCTAAGAAGGAGACCATGTGTCTTCTCCTTACTTCCCTTAAAGGTTAATCTGAGGGAGCAAGTGTTGGGGAAACTCCTTGGAGATAGTTGGTATTTAAAGGTTACTTCATCCCTCCAGAGTGAGTGGTAGTTAGAACCCAAGTATGAAGGATATAGCCTTTAAGCTGGTGGACTTTTAAGATATCAAGGAAGGATGTACATCCCTAAGGGTGGGGATATTCGAATCACCATACTCAAGGAATCCCATAGAGAACTTTATTGTGTGCATCCGTGTGTGAAGAAAATGTAAACAGACATGAAGAAGCTTTTCTTTTGGTTAGGAATGAAGCGTGATGTAGTCCATTTCATCCCCAAGTGCCTTGAGTGTTAGCAAGTGAAGGCTGATCATCACCACCTGTCAGGTCTCCTACAACCGCATGATGTTTCAATGTCCAAGTGGGAAGTCATTTCTATGGATTTCATTGTGGGGTTTCCACTCACATAACTGAGACACAATGATATTCTTGTTATATTTGATAAATTGACCAAGAGTGCTCATTTTATTTCAGTTAGAGACACTTACTATGTCACTAATGTGGCACGTGTTTTTATAAGTGAATTCATCTTTCTGCATGGGTTACCCAAGAATATCATTTCAGATAGGGGATCTTGGTTTACCTCTAGCTTTTGGAAAAGTTTGCAGTTAATGTTGGGAAATAAGTTGAACTTGAGCACAACATATCATCCTGAAACGGATGGGAAAACTAAGAGAGTAAATCAGGTTATGGAAGACATTCTTAGGATGTATGTTATGGATAATCAAATTCATTGTGAGAAGTACTTACCTTTTGTAGAGTTCTCCTACAATAACAGTTTTCAGAAATCAATATGAATGTCTCCCTATGAAGCTCTGTATGGAAAGCCATGCAGGACACCGTTGATTTGGGAAATGTTAGAAGATCAAGTGACAGTCAGGCCAGAATTGATTCAAGAGATGGAGGAATAGGTGATTTAGATTATGAAACGACTAAAGGAAGCACATGATAGACAAAAAATTTATGCTAATGCAAATAGGACTGACCAAAGTTATAAGGTGGGATATCAATTTTTCATTTGTATCAAGCCTAATAAGAGTACCATTTGGTTTGGAAAAGGGGCAAAGTTGTCGCCTCAATTTATAGGACCATTCAAAATACAAGAGAGAATTGGACCCATTTCCTATTGCCTCGTACTACCATATCACTTGCATAAAACTCATAATGTTTTTCATGTATCTGTTCTACGTCATTATGTTGCTGACAAATATCACAAACTAAATTGGAGGTAATTGAAAGTATCTGACATGGGAAACCTCATGGCCAAACCGTTATGGACCGTAGGGTCTGACAGCTTAGGAATCGTCTGGTAGACCAAGTTAAGCTCTAGTGGGACACGTATAGCCCTAGATTTGCTACTTGGGAGGATGCATAAACCTTACGACGAGATCATCCCTCACTTTTTTTACCACCTCAGGAACATGTTTCACAAAGGTTGGGTGTATGTAATGCCACCTTTTGACTTAGACAATTAGAATTACTTAAGGCCTAATCATATTTTATTTTCTATTAACTATGAAACTATTAATGATACACTTAAAATTTTAGACATATGGACCTATGTGAATGTCAATTCTTTAAATGTTTATTGTTATTTGAATTATGATGGATACTATGCAACCTATTTCTAACTTGAACATTTTGGCATTAAAAGTTGTTGGTATGTGGATACCGAATTGAGGATATGATTAAATGCATTTGCATGATAATAATGCATAGATATGTATGATTTTGTGTTATAGACTAATTTGCAGGTCAATGGGCTATGAAATAGCCAAAGGATAATGATAATAAAAGGTTGATGTCATGAACATTGACTGAGAAACAGTATGGTATGAATATTTGTATGTGAAATTATGTTGGTTAAAATGCATTGCTATGATATGTGGATAGGTGCAGTTTTTTCAGGTGGCGAGACTTCCTGAAACTGAATATACAATGACAAAATTCCAAGCAACGCACTACCACTGTATGGTCCATGGTAGGGTGTTGACCCTAGTTCTATTAGGAGGGGTGGATGCATTTCCCACCATGTATCCTCTAAAACCTGGAGTCATGGGAGAATATTTTTAGCTCATGTTCCCCTAGATGTGTGATGATGACTTCCAATTTCCTTCTAGGGAAGCTTTGTCAAGAGATTTGACACTTCTGCTTATGGGTTCTATTTGGAGTTAGGTCAATATAGTTGACGCTTCAAGATAGTCTAGCATAGGAAGGACAGGGAAGGAAGATGGAAGTAGGTTAGGGAGGAAGGATGACTAGAAGTAGTTGATTGCTTGTGCTAAATTATTATAATTGAGGGATTTTGTGAACATTTTAAATGGTTTACTATTCTTTATGAAATGAATGGCCTTGTTGATTATATTCGACGCATACAAGAATTTCATTAGTTGTGATAATTATTATCATTAGTACACATGTGAGTCCTATATGTGATAGCTACACATGCATGCCTTGCATAGGTACACTATTATGTATAAGTGTTTTAAATTTATGATGTTACTTATTTAATCTAGATGTATGAATCATGATTTATTTCCCTTGTATTGTAAATTAATATAACTCTGGGATGAAGTTTATTGAAGGGTGAGTGTATGTAATAGCCCAAAATTATTAATTAATGATTATAATTTATTTAGGGTAAGTTAGATTAATTATTTAAACAATTAGATTAAATCCTTTTGTTATTATATTATTTAATGGTAGGTGGGGGAATTAATGGGGGGATAAGACAATTGGGAATTGAATGAGGGAGGGGGATTCAAGAGAAGAGGATAAGGAAGAGGGGAGGGGACTTGGAAATGGGGTATTTCTTTTTTGGGAAAAATATGGAAGGAGGGAAGGAGCAGGAGATTGGAAGGAAAAAATTGTTTTGGGAGACTTTTACTTGGGCACTATTGTTGCTGGGGATTTTGGGCTCAGGGGCCAGGAAACCGCAAGGATTCCTGGAGATAGAGAGATAGAGAGGTTGTTCCTAGCTGGTTGGGATGAAAATATTTATTTTTGGGTAGTTTGGGAAAGGACAAGGATAAAGGAGCAAGGGACTAAACCAACAATAACTTGAGGTTGAGGTATGCATTTTACTAGTTGATTTATTCATAAATATTCAATCAATTTGTTGCTGCTATTATATTGCCTATTTACCAATTTACTCTTACATCAAGAAAAATATAAACTAAGTTTCTATTATGCTACATACCATTTTCCATTATCTTGTGTATTTACCATTTTATTCCTTGCATAAAGAAAATCCCAAATTAAATTGCAGTGAATGAAACTTTTTACTTGCAGATATTTTAGAATTATAAATTTTACTTCATATATATATATATATATATATATATATATAAGTTTTCTTACTTAAAAGAATCATTACAGTAGAAATTAATTATATCTAGAGGCCCCGAAAGAGAGAGAGAGAGAGCATTACAGCGTCTCTATGTTAATATTATAAATCTGTGGTTTCATTTCATTCCATTCATAAATCTAGATTAGTGGTATCAGAGAGGTCTACTCCTTTTCGTTTTTTAATGCATGTCCCCGATGCAGTCATGGTATAGAGAGTTGGGTCTTAAGCTTGTTTCTCTTGAGGAAAATGACTCTTGCACGACCAAGAAACCATCCATGGAGGGAGAAAATAAATATGACGGGACATGATATCCTTTCAAAATGTTGCTCGAGGAAGCCTATGAGCGACATAGAAACAAGATGATGGAAAACTTTGCAAAAATACTTCGACGGTTGCTGACACGCGACGCTCCACCTAAAGTGGAGGCGCCACCCCATTCAAGGTATAGATCAATTTTGATATTCCTATATTTTAAGATCAAATAGATGTCGATGTTGTAGATAAATGGTTAAACCTTCTAGAAGGTTATTTTTCTATCCACAACTTTTTCGATAGAGAAAATATTACATTTATGCTCCTGAAGGTCATCCCCCATCTCAAATATTGGTGGGATACTCTCTGTGAGCAAAAGGAAATAGAAGGATCCACATTATTTAAAGTTGCACCCACTTGGGGCTCCTTCAGGTATGTTATTAAGGAACAATACTACCCTATTGGAAGTTATGATGACTTGTATACAAGATGGACCACACTGTGGAAGGAAAGAGACCAAATAGTGCTAGAGTTCACTAATGTCTTCCATACCTTGTGCACCAAGATGGGTATCAAAGATCCTAAGAAACATTTGGTGTTCAAGTACTGCGGAGGTATGCATAGATACATCTAGATAGAAAATGAGTTTTTTGACATCTCATCCTTGGGCATGGTCTATCGATATGCTGTCAAAATAGAGCAGAAGTGAAAACAAAAGACATGGTAGTTTGGGTCTAGGAACCCCTCACAACAGAAGGAGAGAAAGGGAAGACCCAACCCACAGAACAAGGGATAGAGAAAATATGGTCAACCTCAGGACAACCAATCCAAGACACAAGAAAAGGAAAATGGGAAGACAAAGAAAGATATTGGGAAGTGGTGCGAATTCCATAAAATCCCCTGGAATAACATTGTTGATTATCTCTCAAAACAGTCATTGGTGGTTGAGGTAAAAACCTTTGAATTAGATGAGGGTTCCAACTCTGAGTCAAAACCATAAAAGGGGATACAGATCATTGACGCAGAACCTAGTGCCACCATTGCTACCACCAAGATCCATCCCAGTGAACCTAATGATCCAAAGGAAGGAGAGTGCCTCTTTCATTCATAGATGTTGGTAAAATAAAATCTGTTTCACTTCATTATATAGGATTCCTGAGGTAGTCCCACCTACTATTATTTCCTTGATCTCTGCCAAGCAATGTAGGAAGGTCATTTCTCAGACTAGGAAGTTTGTCATCTTCATGATTCTCTCTCAGAATGAGTGAAAGGTTGCATCCACATCCATGACCTCCGCGGTTGACCTCTCCACACAACAGAAGCAAGTGGATAAGGTTGTGGAAGAATACAAAGACATATTCTCATCACCTACTTGGGTACCTCTACATTGTCAGGTCAAGCATTCCATCGATCTTCCCTGGTGCATCACTACCCAATGTGACTGTCTATCACCGCTCTCTGCTAGAAAATGAAAAGATCAAGCATCAGATACCAGAACTGGTCCACAAGAGGCACATCCAACCCAACTCATCACCTTCGAGAAGCCCAATTATGCTGGTGCAGAAGAAATACGGGACTTGGCAACTCTGCACTAATTATCAGACCTTAAATAAAATAATAGTGAGGAACCGATACTTGATTCCCTGAATTCGATGATCTCCTTGATCAAATCAAGGGGCCCAAATACTTCAGTAATATTGATATGAAGTATGGCTACCATCAGGTCCCAATAGAACCAAAATATTTATGGAAAATTGCCTTCAAGTCAAAATAAGGTCATTTTGATTGGTTGGTCATGCCCTTTGGTTTGAAAAATTCCACAACAACTTTCATGAGGATGATGGATGATATCTTTTAGCCTTTCACTAATTATTTTGTGGTGGTGTATTTGGATGACATCCTCATCTACAAAAATACTTGGGAATAACACTTGCAACATATTCAACAAGTTCTACACACTCTATGGTAGCACAAGCTATATGCTTACTTAGAAAAATGATCCTTTGGCATGGACAGGGTCTAGTACCTAGGTTACATTGTTGATGTGAATGGTGTGCATGTTGATCCATCTAAGACCCAAATCATTCGTGATTGGCTAGCCCCAACAATGCTTAGTGAGATTCAGAGCTTCTTAGGCATTGTCAATTTCTATCAAAGGTTCATGTTGGGATTCTCCCATATTGCATGGGTCCTTAGCCAAATAACCATATGTGGTGGTAAGGAAACAATTGTATGGGGCCTATCCCAGTAGAAATCATTCGATAATATGAAGTAGTGTTTGTGCTTTGCACTAGTGCTTTCATTACATGACCTGCAACAACCCTTTGAGATCGAGACAAATGCTTTAGGCTATTCTATGGGCACAATCATCACTCAGCATGGCCACCACATGTAATCCTGCAAGCCTACTTCTAGTGGAGGAATTATATTCTTGGGAAGGAGAAAATCATCCACATTGATCATAAGTCGTATTATTTCATGCAGACACAAGGAAAATGGTAGAATGACCGCCATCAGAAGTGGTCCACATATTTGCAGCAGTTCCACCTGAACATCAAGTATAAAATAGGAAGTACCAATCGATTCGTTGATTGCTTTAGTCGACCTCTAGTTTTTACACTCACCACAGTGATCGATTCTTATGGCCATGATACCTCTAGATTGCCCCACCTCTACGAGACATATCCTGACTTCGCCGACACCTACCAGATGTTGGGCACAAACACAGTTGTCACCAATTTCCATCTTCAGGATGAGTTGTTGTGCCATCTCGACAATCTATGCATTCCATCAAGTGAGAAAGCAAAGCTGATTTGGGAATCCCATTACAGTCGAGTGGCAAGAAAATTTGGCATGGAAAATATAGTGGTAGTGTTGCAGCGACATTTATACTAGCCGAAACTTCAACAAGATGTTAACAAGTATATCTAGTCCTACACTGTCTACATTATTTCCAAACCGACCATTAAGAAAAAAGGCATGTACACTCATCTTCCTACTCTTGACAGGCCCTAGGAATCCATCTCAATGGACTACATGTCGGGCCTTCTATCCACCAAGCGAGGAAATGACTATGTTTTTTTGGTTGTTGATTGCTTTTCCAAGATGGCAATTTTGACCGCCTACAATAAGAGCATAATAGTGGAGGCCACTGCCAAGATCTTCTTTGAATGAGTGTAGGTACACTTTGTGATCCCATAAACTATTATCTCATATCAATACAGTCGGTTCCTGAACACATTCTGATCGAGCATCTAGTCACTGCCTTCCACCCCCAGAGGGATGGACAAACCAGGGTCGTCAACTAGATGATCATGCAAATCCTGCGCATGTACAATTCCAAGAACCCCCACACCTGGGTTGAGAGTCTTCCCTATGTTCAACATATCTACAATAGATCCTTACAAAGCTCAACCGACCACAACCCCTTTCAGGTGGGGTTGGGATTTCAACCATTGGGTCCCATGGATGTTTCACTACCACTTGTGGCCACCCAGGAAGACTCGTTGCATGCTCCAACTAGATATGAAAAAGCCACTCAGTTCATTGAGTGGATCCAACACATCCGCTAATAGGTTCAGGATATTTTACAGAAGTACAATTCCAAGTACAAGCAACGCCATGATCAACATCGGGTGCCACACCAGTTTCAGGTGGGAGACAAAGTTTGGTTGCACTTGTAGAAAGAATTCTTTATAGAGCCTCATTGGAAGCTTTTCCCACTCCATTTTGGACCCTACACCATCACCAAGGTTGTGGGTGAGATTTATTTTGAGCTACACCTAACCCCATTCCTTGGCTTGGACCGAATATTCAATGTGGACCTCCTTCGGTCTTATTTTCCACCATTATTGGACACCTCGAAGATAGTAGAATAGTTGACACCAACATAGATCAACCCTAATTGCATGGAATAGGAATCCAATTATCATATCTTGGAAATATAGTTCAAGGTCACTCGCTAGTAGAGAATTTATCTTTATTGAGTTGTCAAAGTAGGGAAGCTCCTGCACCAAGGAAAGTGGCTCACCTAGGGCCAAATTCAACAAAAATTTCCTCATCTGATGGGGGAAATCAACACAATGGAGATAATTTCTTCCTAATGGGGGAGGATTTATCTAGGAGGATCGCAGTGGCCACCAACCTTTTCCAACTGACTCAAAACAGTTTTTTGGAAAATTACTATTTTTAGCAGTTTTTCAGCTCCTAAACTTCTGGGGCCATTTTGAGGGCCTAAACGACGCTTTTTCGTGATCAAGAACCTCAATGATTGCCTAAATCTCTCAATAATCCCCCTAAATTAATATCCTCATCAATACCTTTCGAACGAGCTATTGTGCACCCTAAACAATGATCGTATGCAAAAGTTACGACCTCGGGAAGTTAATGTACTAACTTACCCCAATGGGGCCCACATGAATTTTGACGCTTCATCTCCTAGGGTTAGGTTTTTGGATATGTAGGTTTTTGGCATTCATTTTTATTATAAAAATACCTTCAGAGCCTCATTATACTCATCTTCTTGGGAATGAGTGTAGCCTTCACATCTCTTCTCATAGAGAAACTGCCACCATTCTAGCAAGCGTGTTTCGAGTCTGCATTTTATAGTTTTCAACATATTTATTATTTAATAGAAGCCAACTTTTATTGTGTCCCTATTTTTGTTCACTGTGTCTCTGTGTTAATACTATAAATATGTGGTTTCATTTTGTTCCTCTCATAAATCTGGATCAGATGATAACATGAAAGTGAGGGTTATCCTTTTTATATGAGGCTACCTTGTTGCGCACGCACAACAACCTCCCAATTTTATTGTCTTAGCATCTCTCCAAGATAAGAAATTGGTACCCCCTCCAATTCTTCCTACTAGAACCCTCACACACACACACACTCTCTCTCTCTCATGTAAATGACTAATATTGAATTTGCCTCACACTTTCCTACCTTATCATTTGTAGTTCCAGACCCGATCACCTCTACCCGATGATCCACACGTCAACGAGTTCCCTCTTCCTGTGTTGACACATCTCTTAACAGTGTGTGCATCCTTTCTTCCACCCCCACATTGGCATGCCAATGATTTCCTCTCCCATACATAAGACACCTCCCTTCAGACGCGGTTTAAATGCGAGCATGCCACTACTAAACTTCACTAACGCACATATTTCTCACCGGTGAAGTACACGTTATCAATGCTATCAAATAGGTAACATTCACATGATCATCATTTCCATGTGAAAAACATTCACCAGCTAATTTCCTTTCACTTTCACTGATACACCTCATATTGACAGTGTCCCTCCCTTTCACTTTGTTACATTGCTTATCAACGAGGTTCACCTCTTATTCACTGAAGAGCTACCTATTGACAAGTTTCCCTCTCTTGTCACCAATGCGTCAACAGAAGGATGTCGACCCCTCGTTGTCTTCAAGTGCATCTATGATGATATTCTCCCTCTTTCCAATGATGATCAGGTCAACAAGGCCCACCTTCGTCTTGAGACCTATCTCATCCTCTTATAGCTTATATCTTTCTTACTGCACCTGTTAGTCACTCTCTTAACATTTCCAATGATCAATATATTCACTCATAAAAGGATAACTGATACTCATCATTTCTGATCCATTTCATAATTGCAGTCATAATCGAACCTGTTTGTTTCACCAACATCTTTAATCAAGCATGTCATACTATATTTTTTACTTGCATTTCTTGATTTTATGATGAAATCCTAATTGCGAAAGTTCCATAGAGATTCATATGAGTAAACCACAACACTTGTTGGTTTTCCAGTGGATTTGAAACCTGCCTTGAAAGAAAGTTGGTCACCTCAACTCCTACATAGTGCTAATAGTTCTGAATACCAATTGGTTGTTTTGGAAAATTTATAATTTTGTGCTATTGACGCAACACTATAGCATGAATGGATGAACTAAGTCTCTATACATCACAGATGAATCATAAACTTATATAATCAATTTTGGGTGAAGCAATATCATATGCGAGACCTGGAGTTTCATTAAAAAATGTTGTTGAGCACAATTTGTAGGCATTCGTCGAAGTGAATTTTTCAATACTAGAACAAACTAGTTATATGATGCTCACCATTGCGATTCCAAATCAACTCATAGAATCGAAATATGCTTCCCGAAAGTGTTAAAACCACTATCAATTAATCTCTTGCCTAAACCAATATTCTCAGTTGTTACACAAACAAAATGCTTGAATGACATGAAAAGTGGACTCGTGGGAAGTGCCTCTCTGTGTTATTCATAATGAAAAATATGTTACTCCAATCCAACTTTGTCTAGGTAATCTATAAATCTTTGAAATCTCTTGCAACGGTGTTAGTATGAGTATATGGTCTTCGTCGCTCACCTTCATGTAAATAAATCTTTGGTAAAAGGTTTGTGTTTCTTTTTGATAAGTTAGGTTAAAGTTAAATTTAAACAAATTTGTTTAATTTAAATTCAAATTATTTAAATTTCAAATCTTTTTAAATCAAGGAAACACGATAATTGAAAAAGAATATTAACAAATGTCAAAGGTTTCACAGGGAAATTTTCAGAGGTATTAAGACCATTAACAAGTAAAATACACAATCAACAACCAAACAAACTCTCCATAAGATGGGTTGAAGAGAAGTTCTCCATTTCCCATCAGAGAAGATGAGGCTGAGTCTTTTGATCCATCGTGTTACACACCAAAATGCCACACTTGAGTTTCGCACCCTAAGTGTCGCAAGTGTCGCAAAGAGACACATGCACCTTGTTAAGTGTCACATGCACCGTTGGAATTGTCATATGCACCTTACCTAGTGTCACATTCACTTTTTTTATTTTTGCCACCTCTTTGACACTGTGAAAACATTGCTCACAATCCCTAATTCGAGTTGGAAGAAAAATCCCCATCATTTGACAGTCGAAACATACCTTTTCCTTGGAAATTTTGACGAAATTTGAGCAATTTAGAAGAGTGGTTCTCCCCTTCCCATGTGTAGAGAGAACTAGTGCTCCCATTCCCATGTATAGGGAGAACCACTTTTGGCAAATGGCACCCTATCTCTAACTCTATAGGAGCGCCAATCTTGTTAGAGGGAAAAAGGGGATCCTCCACCTTATTCTATGTGTTAGCTCTCTTGGGATGAGGTTGGTTGTGTTCGACCCCTATGTTGTGTCTTCATATTAGGATTAGATCCCAACCTCAAGGATCCATATCCTCAACCATATCCTTCATTTTCTCATGGTGGTTGTGCCTCTCAAGCCTATATATTGAAGGTATTTCGAAGGTGAAGGGGGAAGTAATCACTCAGAGTATCATCATTTTGATATTGGTATATTCGTGCAAGGACTAGATGAGGCAAGCTTCGAGAGGCTGTTGCAACATCAATCATGGTATGTAAGTAATTTCTTTATTGGTTCTCATTCAATATATACTTGGCCTATTTCCTTCAATATTGTGTATTTTCTCATTTTCTTGTATATTGTTTCTCTAATATTCGTAGATAGACTCTGTTGGCATGTTTTCAGGCAGGTGTGCTTGTCATTTATGGAAAGATCAGAGTATGCAGTGATGATGAAATAGGGACAACGTACACTCAAGAGGATTAGTGCAGATTCACACATAGTGCAAAAGTGTGCTTGTTCATTTGATGGAAAATAGGCAGGCAAGGAAGATCAACAACACAGGGATAATAGCACGGAAAGATCAGAAGTGTAAACTCCATTTTGGATTTTCGGATACTGAGAGATTGAGAAGTCAAGAGTCGAGACTCTTCAACACAAGAGTCCCAGAGTTGTGAAATTCAAAACCCTGAAATCCTGAAACAGGCACATCAACTGGAGTTTCGGATACCGGGAGATTGAGAAGTCAAGAGTCGAGACTCTTCAACACAAAAGTCCTGAAGTCGTGAAAGGGGAAATGTCAAAATCCTGAAATAGGCACACCAACAAAGAGTTTCATAGACCAGGAAATAAATCCATTTCGGAGTCCTGGATACTGGGATTTGAAGTGTCGAAACACTTCACCACAGGAGTGTCGAAATGTTGAATCGCCGAAATGAAAAACGATGAAATACTGGACCGTTGATCTGACTCCATTTTAGAGTTTCAAATACTAGGAGTTGAAGTGTCGAAACACTTCACCACAAGAGTGTTGAAATACTGAAACGCTGAAATGCGAAACGACGAAATATTGAATCGTTGATCTGACTCCATTTCGGAGTTCCAGATACCAGGAGTTGAAGTGTCGAAACACTTCACCACAGGAGTGCTGAAATGATGAATTTATGAAATGAGAAAAGAAAAAATACCAGATCGCTGATCTGACTCCATTTCATAGTTCCGTATACTGGGATTTGAAGTGTTGAAACACTTCACCACAAGAGTGCTAAAATGTTGAATCGCCAAAATGAGAAACGACAAAATACCGGATCGTTGATCTGACTCCATTTCAGAGTTTCGAATACCAGGAGATGTGGGAGTCAAGACCCAAGACTCTTCATCACAAGAGTCCCCAAGTGTCGAAACGCGAAATTGTGAAATATAATTTTGAATAAGACCTGGTCACCACTGGTGGTCACATCATCGAAGAGCTGTAAAGAAGAGCTCAAAGAGATAAGATCCCTTTTCGGAGTTTCAGGGATCAGGAGTTGGAAGAGTCAGAGTGACTTGCAATAGGAGTTCATGACATGCAAAATAAAAAAATAGTGAAATACGAAATGCCGAAATGATCAAAGCTAGTCTAGCTAAGCTCCTTTTTCAGAGTTTCATGGATCATGACATGGAGCGTCAAGATAACTCTTTACCACAGGAAAGCCGAAATGCCGAATGTCGAAATGTCAAAATTTCGATGTAGCCAGTGGTCACGTAAGTGGAAGGAGCTAGCATAGCTAGGCTCCATTTCAAGGTTCACACTGTAACTGCTAGAAACCGTTGATGGTTTCAGCCAGAGGAATCGAAGAGACTTTTGTGTGATTGCCAAAGGAGTAGAAGAGTCTCAAGGAATCTGCTAGTGGAATGAAGACTGGTCATATAGAGGCGATTGAAAGATGGAAGAGCATTGAAGCCTGTAACTACAACAGAGAGGTTGAGCTCAACTGTAACAGAGAAGACAAAGAGTCTCAACTACTGGAGAGGCAAACGAATCTTGGCATAACACCCATTGATGATGGACACATGGGTTTAACTACCAGAGAAGCTGAAGAGTTGCAATGATGATCAAGCAGAGCACTCGACATGGGGGGAGCATGCAGAAGCATGGCGAGATAGCATGCACAAGGTGCACAGAGACTATAAGTATGTTTAATAAAGAACAGATGGGGGTTGCTGTTGTTGAGAGGGATTTAGGAGTGTAGAAGGAGGAGTGTCCAGCAACTGAAATACAGAGAAGAGGAATGGTGCATTGCAAGCACATGGCGCACAAAGAAGAAAAGGAAGAAGCACAGTAAGCGCAAGGCATGTGTGCAGGAAGATAGTGAGACACTAAAGGAAGGCTGAGGTGCTCTTGTAGAGAAAAACAAAATATTAGAAATTGCAAGAAGATGCAGACAAAGAGACACTGATATAGGAGAACAGAGCAGCATAGCAGAACAATGATAAGCTTGGTAAGACAATGATAAATATTGTATCACTGTGATAAATTTATATATATCAAACTTTACATTTCAGGGTGGTTGGGAGGTGCTAGGGAGGACTGTTGTCCTCAGAGGTTCAAGTGGGTTCTTGAACACAGGGAGTTGTAGCTTCCATTTGGTTGCAGCCAGAGAAACCAGGGTGGCAGGGTGGCACAAGGGAGAACTGTTGTTCTATGTTGTACAAGTTGGTGCCTGTGTGACTGGAAGTTGGGGATTCCATTTAGTTGAAGCTGGAACATTTAGGGATTTGGTCCTTCCTTCTAGTGGGTGCTAGAGAAACCAAGGAGTTGGTGCTTCCTTCTAGTAGGTGCTAGAGAAAATAGAGAGTTGGTGCTCTCAACAAGTTGCAACTTGCAATACAGAGGTTGTAGCCTCACAATGAGTTGGAGCTCATATGTATGATAATGTATAGAATGTAAAGATTACTTATCATATAAAGAAGAAGAGGTTTTTACCCTTTATGGGTTTGCTCAATAAATATCTGTCTCTGTATATTTCATATGTGACAATGATGTTGAATGTTCTATTGCTTACTTCCCTGCATTATTGTGATTGTCATTAAGTGCTTTGCAAAGAATTTAAAATAAGCATAAATGTTTAAGCACGGTAACAATTGACTCACCCCCCCCCCCTCTCAGTTGTTCAATAGACTCATCTTATATAATATTGTTGAGTAGGAGCTAGTATTTTCCTTTGTTGTCCATTGTAGATCTCAATTTTCACGAGGGAGTTCGAATATCAAGCTCATGGATTAGAAGCAACGAGGACAAACATCGAAATAGGTTCATCATATCCTCTCTTTCCTTCCCATTTTGATTGGTTAAGATAATTTTAAAGGGATTTTAGTGCCCACTTGTACTATTTATGTCTTGGTATAGGGGTCTAGCAATACAAGGGAGGTTTCACTTATCCACAGGAGAAAAATTCTGTAATAGAAATTGGTGACTCCACTGGAGAGGGAATTTGACTAATCTTTCCTTGGATCATCTAAAGTCTTTTCCTATAATTAGGTCTTGCTTGGTTCATGATTAGATATAGTATTTCCCCTCCCCTCTTCCTCATTGAAGAGTTTACATAGCCATTGAGTGAGTCTCTTTTGATTATGAGCCTTTTAAAGCCATTTTTTGAACTTTCCCAGAAAGTGGCACTCCCCTACAATTCACACCGAGGCACCACTACCCTGATTGAAGCTCCCCTGGAGTGCATACAGGGGCACCATTAGATAACTAGCACTCCCCTAGAGCCTCATGGAAGGAAACATTCCCTTTACTAGTGCTTTGTGTTAGAACATTATTGTTATTATTCCCAGGCGCAAGCGGTAACCATCAACGTGCAAAGTAGGCCAAGGCAGTTACAGTGGAATTTTTTTCCCCCTTGCAGAGGTTCAGTGTGGCTCCACCTCTAAACACAGATTGGAAGGACTCCAAAGTTAGTGAGAAAATAAAATTTTGGTGAAGGCACCAAAAGTAGCTGACGTGACCAGATCTCACCTCTCCCCCAGATCAATGGTCATTGATCATATAGGGGGATCAACATGCACGAACGTTAAACTTCGAAGGGTGGGTCGGCTTTGAAAACATGGTTTTGAAGAGAAGTGACATGTCAATTGGAGACGCATATTAGGCCCAAAAGTGGTGAAGATTCAAGCCATTTTTCACAGCCCCAATATGCCCATGTGCATATAATGCCCTATCTTGGGTAGACATGTGGTCGCTCCACAACTATCCCACTGACACCTATCCTCCACTCACCTCCCTCCACCTTGCATCTCCCCTTCTCATCTCCCACCACCTGTACCACTTCTCTCTATGCCACTTCCACCTGTTTCGAGTCCCCACTCCCTTACCTGGCGTCGTGCGCCCTCCCCTCTACCTCCTTGTCATATTCTTGCTCCACATCACCGCCATCCCATTACACCTCGGCTCCTTCTTGTGTAGCCCCCACACTATCCACAGTCTCCTCTTCCCATCCATGACTTCTCACCTAGCCAATCCCTCATCCATTATTCCATGCCAAGCACCAATCACTTAGTCAACAACCATGTCCACTATCAGACCTCCCTACAGCATCCAACTTAGATCCTGATGGTAGAATGCAGAGGTTGTCGAATTCCATAGGTGCAATGCTGACTTGGGCCTTCTCGATCACGATGAAGTAGTTATTGAAGTTATTTGGTGGTAGTTGAACATCGGTTCCACCATAAATGGAAAGCCTGAGAAAGGAATGTCATCATATCGACTCAGCTACAGAACCTTCCTGAAGCATGATTGTGTCTGATAGAGCTCACTTCTAATAGGAGACTGCATGCATAGTCTGCCAGGAAGCATGCCGACATAATTCCTTCAATACAGAGACTCCAACACGCTTATGTAGTTTTTCTCTGAGTATATAGGAGTCTTCCTCATATTTTGTTAAGGTCGATGGTTGAGCTATGCTCCCGTATTCTAAAGTTTTAATGAAGCTCTGGTTCTTCTGGTTATGTATCTGTATTTGAGACTTCTTGTTTAATGTAATTTAGTTTCCTTTCGTATCTCTATAATAGTTGTGTTAGAACACTTGGGCATGGATGATCCATTCAAGGGTAGTTATGTTTTTGTGATGTAGGTCTGATCACAGTGGCATCACGACCAATTTTAATCAGTTTCCTATGTTGTCTTTTCCCTCTTACACTGAAGATATCAGGCATTGATGATCCAGTCAAGTTGTTGTAGCTACATTGTGATGTATATTTGATCATTGTGTTTTTATGATTGTGTTTCTTAAATATACTTCAATGTCTAAAACTTCGAATCCAAGAGGATCTGTTTTTCTGAGTTTTTCCCCTATAGGCTGCTGGAAGACCGCATGTCTATAGAAAACCTCTTCATTTTCCTCAAGTTCTTCCCCTACTCACCCTTACTACAACTTACTGACTAAAGTTAGATTGATACCTCACTTGCCTGTGCATTCCAACCCAATTTTTTGAGTTAAAGAGATATAATCTTGAGTTTGCATCCATTAGACCCCCTTTAAATTTATTCATTGTGACATACAAACTAATGGGCACTAGGCTTTCCTTTTCCTCTACCCATGATGAATTGAAGATTTTCCCTGGGATTGAATGACAAATCTTACTGGTTCTAAAGGTGCATAAGATCTTAGTACATTAAAGATTGCAACTGTGCACCTCAAGACTCCAATGTTTCAGCTTTGGCTTCCAAAGGTAGACACACGAGGTTTACTCCACAACTACATTTAGCAACACCTGAAGTTGACCCAGAGAAAGTCATCATAATATGAAAGAAACTTCAGGAAGGTACTTCAATTGTTGAACCAGGTATTTTTGATGATTTTCACCATCCTCCTATAGAAACTCCAGTATTTGTTTCTCACTTTCCTATTACACCATATGTTGGAGCTTCTAGAAGTTTAAATTTTGGGAGTTTTCCTGTTGATTTCCCCTTCCCCAGTTTCACTACTCCTCCTCTTGTCAAAGTTGTTGCTTTGACAGAGAGGGAAATCTATATTCCCTCAAGCCCTGAGGCCTTTTCTCCAGAGCCTCGGTTGTTTCCATTTCTTCCCAGAAGCACACCTCCAACCTCCCCTATATAAGTTCCATCCCCTCCTAGTTCTCCTCTTGTTCACGCTCCAATGGTAGGAGCTACTACACCGAGAAATAGGATGGAATCTATAGTATTTTCCAGATACACCCCTCTCATTTTACCTCAGCCTCTTAATTCCCTCCCAGCCAATGGCTACCTTAAGGGACAATGGGGGGATAAAAAAGACTTCATGTAATATATCACAGAGTTAGGGTCCCTAAAGAGAAAAGAGGGAGAGTTTGTCTTTGACTTCTCCAAAATATTCAACAAAATGTACAATAAGATCCCTACTAAGATAAATCCTACAAAGGCCTCTACCAAAATCACATGTGCTAGTGCTTTTGAACCTAAATTCTACCTCCTGTTAAGAGAGAGAAGAGCTACCTCCTTGTCTTATATGCAAGATGCAACCCTAGAAGTAGAGTCTAACATATTGGCAGTTGATTGACTTGGGAATAAGGTTGATAGAGATAGAGGAAGAGGAAGATATGAAGCCTCAACCTCCATCTCCTCTGACCACCCCCCCCTCAAATGGACAAAGTAACCAAGTTACTAAAATCACTTTCCACTAGAATGGAAAGTTTGGAATTATAAGGGAAGAAGACATACATAAATCCTCAAAATGTAGATAACATATGCAGCTTCAGGAGGCCAAATAACAATGCTCCTCGGATTATGCAAAGAGAACCTCAGAATAGAGATAGGAATGATTAGAAAATCTAGACCCCTCTTCAAAACAACCTTGTTATAGATGATTTTGGAGAGGAAGAAGACCTCAATCCAAAAATTCACTGTCTTGAAGATACATCGTCTTGTCCTAACTTAACTCAATCAGCATACGAAGAGTCTCTCATGGACAACCAATTAAGCGAGTTGAGTAAGGGGGATAAGTCCAGTGACAACCCAAATATATACAACCTCAAGTCCAAAAATAAAGGAGTAAATCCTCATGTTCCTAAGCAGCCTACCAAAGAAAAAAATCCTATTGAAGATGTAGCAAGTAGCAGCCAAGAGAATAAAACTCATAATCCCTCGCCAATAGGTAAAGATCCTATCCCAGAAGTGAGAAAAATTCTAAATCCCCCTTCCTCCTTTAGCTTCGAGCATGAAATTAAAAAAATTATAATCCATGTGCCCCTCTCAGAACTGGTCAAGCACAAAGACTTCAAAAAATACCTCTCTAAGATGTTGCAGTCTAAGCCATCTTGCCATTCCACGGATTCAGTAAATATCCAAGATGAAAAACCAGTAGTCATATTAGGTCCTATGGTATAAGATAGAGATTATTCATCCCCTCCCTTATATACATCCCTGAACATACATTATAAGGTGTTGCATAACTGTTTGATAGACTCAGGGGCATCTCATAATTTCGTTCCCAAAACTGTCATGGAAGAACTCGAATTAGAAATCACAAAATCTTATCATGATTTGTATTCCTTTGACTCCAGGAAAGTGCAATGTCTTGGGGTCATCAAATATCTAGTTGTGACCTTGTTCCAATTTCCCATGAAAAGTATGGTCATGGATATTGTGGTAGTTGATGTTCCCCCCAAGTTTGTCATGCTCTTGTCAAGATATTGGATAAAAGGCTTGGAGGAACATTACAGATGGACCTCACATATGATACTATTCCTGTGTTTGGGGGGAGCATAGAAGACTGTATAGAGAAGCTCAGTTGGCCTACATTATAAGTGATGAATCTAACCCCACCAATCATCCTATATTTTCACTTGATACTAATTTTGGATATAGCTTATTGTTGTTCACCGATTCCCCTTGACCTCCTCTTCAAATAAAAAAATAGTCCCTTACTCTCTGTGAAGATTCTCCTCTGATTACCTCTGTTTGGAAAATGTTCTTTGATGGAGAATCTTCTAGGGAAGGTGTTGGTGTCGGGGTAGTCCTTGTTTATCCTGTTCAAGAAATTATATCTCTGTCATACAAGTTAGAATTCAAAGCTACCAATAATGTGGCAGAGTATGAAGCTCTTGTTATAGGATTGAGGGCTGCAAAAGGCACAGGGATTAAAGAGATATCAATGTTTGTGGATGTTGAGTTGATCATCCAGTAGATCATAAATACTTACCAGGCCAAACACCCTCGGCTCATAATTTATAGAAATGAAGTGTGAGACCTCATTGACAATTTTTTCTCATATTTTAACATTTTATTTGTTCCCGGAGAAGAAAACGTCATGGTTGATTCTTTGGCTGTCTCAACAAGAAATTTTACATTCCCTCTGCCACCTAAATCCAGGTATGATATAGAAGTAAAATATAGACCCTCTATACCTGACAATGTCAAGCATTAGAAAGTGTTTGAGGATGATCTTGAGATCAAAAGGTTCTTGGAGACCGTTGGTGATTTTTCTGCATTACACATTGATCAAGATCCTAACTCTGGAATAGATCCTCATCCTAATGTTTTTCTGAACAAGATTGTTGATCATCACATTGTCCAGTTACCCAACAATCACAACCCAAAGGGACTAGTTCCTTTGGAGAGACTGTTTGATAGAAATGACGTGTAAGTAAAGGGTAAAGTCTCAAATGAGGATTCCGATGTAGTTGAGTGCAATATTGGCACAGAGAGAAATCCAAAAATTTTCAAGTTGTCAAGCAACTTGTCTAAGGAGAAAAGGGCCGAGTATACTGAGTTATTAGGAGAATTTGATGGTGTGTTTTCCTAGACCTATGAAGACCTCAAAACATACAACACAACTATCATTGAGCATAAGATCCCATTGAAAGATGAGGCCAAATTGTATAGGCAGAAATTAAGACAAATAAATCCTATGTTGCTGCCTATTATGGAAAGGGAGGTAAATAAGATGTTGGACACTCATATCATTGTCCCTTTGAGATATTATGAATGGGTAGCCAACCTGGTTCCATTGAGGAAGAAGAATGGATAAATTAGACTATGTGTCAATTTTAGGAACCTGAACAAGAGCTCTAAGAAGGACAATTACCCTTTGCCAAAGATAGAACATATATTATAGAGGGTAACAAGTGCATCTAGGATTTCCATGGTTGATGGATTTTCTAGATACAATCAGATCTTTGTCTTGCCTAAATACAAAGAAAAGACATCCTTCACTACTCCTTGGGGCACATTCATGTATGCCAAAATTACCTTTGGATTGATGAACGCAGGGACAACTTTTCAGCAAGCCATGGACATAGATTTTATTGGAGAAAGGGACAAATTTGTAGTCATCTACCTGGATAACATTACAATATTCTCCATATCTGAGAAAGAACACTAATGTCATCTAAGAAAGGTCTTCTTGAAATGCAGAAGGTTTGGTCTCTCCTTAAATCCCAAGAAGTCATTGTTTTCCATGAAAGAGGGAAAATTGTTGGGACACATAGTATCAGCTGAGGGGGTCAGAATTGATACAAGTAGGGTGGAAGTTATTCAAGTCTTGTCACCTCCCAAATATAAGAAGGAATTTCAATCCTTCCTGGGAAAAATCAGTTTTCTAAGAAGGTTTGTTTCAATTTTTTCTCAATCGGTGAAGCATATCACAACCATGCTCGGGAAGGGGAATGAAACAAAATGGACTGTTGATCCCAGAGAATCCTTCAACCAAATCAAAAAAAAATTGACTAAGGCACATATACTAATCAATCCTAATTATTCCAAGGATTTTCTTATTTTTTCCTTTGTTTCTTTTGATACAGTGGCAGTTGTTTTATTGGAGAAGCCCATTTCCTTTTTTTGCAAAGCACTAAGGGATGCTGAGATTAGATATGACATAATGGAGAAGCAATCCTATGCCTTAGTGAAACCTCTCAAAGATTTTAGATTCTATGTTCTACATTTGAAGATCATTGCATATGTTCCTTCATCTTCTATGAAGGACATTCTCATTCACCCTGACATAGACGAGAGAAGGAGTAAGTGGATTTCCAAAATCCTTGAATTTGATCTGGAAATAAAACCCACCAAACTAGTTAAAGGCCAAGGTTTATCCAAGTTGTCGGCTAGATCTAATTGTAAATCTTTGTAGGTTAACTTGATTAACACTTGCTCAGAAAATCAGCAGGCTAAAGTGCCTGATAAAATCCCTTTTGGATGGCCCTCCATTGGCATAATGCACATGGTATAAAGACATTATATATTTTCTGCAAGAGTTATGACCTCCATATGGAATGGGGAAGAGAAAGGAAAGGGATTTAAAGCTAAAAGAAATCAGATATTTCCTTATTGACCAAGTCTTGTATTGGAAAGACCCTCTAAGAGTGCTTCTAAGATGTTTAGACCCATAGGAGGCCCAAAACATCATGTTTGATTTTCATGATAGCCTGTGTGAGGGACATCACTTCTGGAGAACCATGAACTATAAAATTCTCAGGGATGGGTACTTTTGGCCTACTCTATTCACTGATGTCTATGCAAAAGTCAGATCTTGCATCAAATGTCAAAAATTCTCTAGGAAACATCATCTCAAGTCTCTGCCATTGAAGCATGTGGTAGCTTCAGGACCCTTTTAGCAGTGGGGCCTAGACTTCATTGGGGAAATTCATCCTACTTCAAGTGGTAAACACAGATGGATCTTAACTGAAACATATTAATTCACCAAATGGATATAAGCTACCCCCATAAGGAGTGCTTCACACAAAGTAGTCATTGGTTTCCGTGAAGATATTATGGCAAGGTTTGGTTGTCCGAATAGAATCATCACTAACAACACTGCATCCTTCAAGGCTGAGCCATTGGTCAAATTCTATGAGCATTTCGGAATTTCATTGATCCACTCCACCCCCTACTATCCCCAAGGAAATGGACTAGCAGAGTCCTCTAACAAAATCCTTATAAAGATCATCAAAAGACTGCTAGAGGACAATAAGAAAGCATGGGATTCAAAGCTCAAAATTGCTCTGTGGGTTGACATAGTGACAACAAAGAGATCTCTGGGTGTCTCTCCTTTTCATATCATGTATGGAGTTGAGGCCATCTTTCCTTCTTAGATTGCCCTGCTTGTGGAAAAATTATTTTAGGATTATCAAGGAGAGCCTGATGATATGATCAAGAGAGAGCAGCAGTTGGTAAAAGTGCAACATACTAGAGAGTAGATGCTGGACAAAGAACATGAATGTCAACAAAAGATCAAGAAGGCCTTTGACAAGATGAGTAGTAAAAAGGATTTCTAGCTAGGAGATCTAGTACTCAAATGGGATGCACCCAAACAAGACAAGGGAAAGCATGGTAAATTTTAAGCCCTATGGATTGTACCCTTCGAAGTTTCTGAGGTATTTCCAAATAACACTTACAGTTTGCAGAATTTGGAGGGTGACGACGTTTTTGGTGGCCCTGTAAATGGTCACTTACTAATTTTTTTTTTTGTCTAAAGTCGTAGTCAGTGTCCCACCATT